>VWZZ01004863.1:127770-244936 GCA_013399095.1 Psophia crepitans | reverse complement strand
CCCCCCCTTTTTTTTTCCCTCTCCTTTTTTTCCTTCCAGAGCTTTAAAACAGCAGCAGATTCAATGGAAGGTATGTAGTTTCACTACTGTGTCAGGGAAGTCTAAATGAAAGAAAAAGAATAGTGGTACAGGAATGTGACTGGTTTAGAAATAGTCCTTAGCTGCTCTCAAATTAAAACTGAGCTGTTTTTCTGTCTACAGCAGTGTGCCTGTGCTGGAGGTAGTGGGAAATAATAATGACTACTACTTCTTATAATTGCTGAAGTGATCATTATTGTGTCTGTTTGCTGCTTTCTGGAAATCGGGGACCAATTCTGAGTAAATACCAAGAACTTTAAATGTAAATCCAGACATGTGCATTGTTCAAAGAGGGACAGTTTAGGAAAGAAAATAGGTTAGCTTAGGGCTTATTTACATTATTATTTTTTGGTTGCTATTGTAGCCCCAGGCCAGGAATAAAGTGCAAACTGCAGAGAAAATTGAGAGCTGTACACTCTTAGTATTGACAGGAGGCCACAGACCAATGTTCAGAGCAGGCTTAGACTTCTTATTCCAACAACTGTAGCTGCAAAGGTTGATTTTAATCTGTCTTTGAACTCATTTCTTTCAGCTTTAGGATTCTTTTCATTTTGGCATTTTGCATTTTCAGTAATTTTTGTGGTACCAGAGCACTGGTTTTATAAGCTTTGCTAGACCCAGGGCTTTCGTCCTGGAAGAAAGATCCTTTTCTGGTTGAATTCTAAATGTCTTGTCTGATATAATTGTACACACACCACTAATCTGTCTGCATGCCTTTATTTATTTATTTATATAATTCTAAACCATAGCGACAGTATGAGCTCCTATTAGTCTGTCCTGTTAGTCTTCCCCACACGCAAGATTGTTGCTTCCCCAAATAAAAGACTGTTGCTTTCCTTTTATTTGTTTATTTATGGAAAGTAACATCCAGTTTCTTCTCATTTCTGTACCTTCACCTTTGCAGAAAGTGTAGATGCTGCCTACATTTTTGTAATACTGTTATGATTGATTTCCAATTTTTAATTAATGGAAAACTTAAATCCCATTGACAGCACCCAAACATTCTATTGGAGATACAGGTACTTTTTGATTGTCATCTTTATGTTGACATCCACTGCATACAGATACACAGAGTTGAGTTGGTTATCTTATTTTCTTGTTCTTTTAGAGGTTGACCCTTTTTGGAAGATTACGTGCTCTAGTTTCCTCCTTAGCTTATTTTATTTTTAACTCTGGGAACTGGTCAGGTTGTTTGGTGAACTACCAATAACTGCAGTCCCTAGGAAAAAAGTTTCTCTGACATCTCTGCTTCATTTTTCCTGAGTTTGGAAAGGTAAGCTACTTGAAAGAATAGTGGTCAACTGTGTACGTTATATGCACACTGTAGCCATTGCATCCTTGAACTGACTTCAGTGATTACCCATGTGGCCAAGAAGAGCACTTTTCTATGGGCTCAGTTACCCAGTTAATTGAAAAAGGTGTATTTACAGCTGTACCACTGTTAAAATTGGTTCTAGAAGGAACGTAAAAAATATGGTTTAGAAGTTAGAATAGAAAATAATAATTTTCCCTTGTATGTTACCACCTTAATATGCAGCTGATGTTCTGAAAATTCTTGAATAAAGCTGGTTTTCATCCTTCTGAAAAAAGATCAACTGATCATCTAAAAATCTTTTTCTCAGTAAAGGATTCATACATCCTAAAGTTAAAGCCAGGAAATATATAGATTCACAATGGAGCAGATAAAAGCGAGAGCTTTCTAAAAAGAAGTGAAATGTGACCTCTTCCAGTGTGACCTCGCTTGCTACTTACTGGAATGTAGGGTGGGTTTTTCCCTCGAGAATGGTTCTGCATGAATGTAGAAGAATTTTTTTTTTAAATGTCAGTTTTACCAAAGTCTTTAGGATGGATCAGATTCTGATCTTTGTTTTGAAGAATTCAGCAATAATTCCATTTAAATTAGTAATACGTATTTGGAGAAACCACTTGCTTTTAAAGAAAATATACATTATCTATATTACTGGGGACAAAACTGACTTTGCAAATGTATTGTAGGTGGTCTCTGAATGATTTAAACAATGGATAAGAGACTAGATATGTTTACTTTCATTAATTGTTACTTCGTTTATTTTCCTTTACTGTTTTACCAGGACTGAGTTGTAGTTATACATTAATTTCTGATAGATGTTCCCTCTGGGAACTAAGCAACTGTTCTAAGAATCTTAGTTTTAAGTAGCATTATATCTCACAGACGGTACCTTGATTAAGATGAACTTTAATTAAGATAGATGGTGGCTGCTTAGTCTTCTCTTTGGCACGGTAAGACTTGTATCTTCAGATTGATGCTAGAAGTCATGAAAATTTTTCATTTTCCTAGTGAAAGCACAAATTAGATTTCTGCAGGATTATTGCCCACCTGTCCTGATAACTCTACACCTGCTAGAAAGCAATAGTATGCAATTACGTTATACACATTTTTCTCTATAGTGAATTTGTATTATCTTCCCAGTTAACCTGTAAAGATGCAAGTCAGCAGTATCTGTTCTGGGAATTATTTTATCCAGACTAGGCTTAACTGTTACTGATGCAAATAGTCTCAATTTCTTAATTCATAAAACAGTTGGGAAGTGGTCGGTTTTTATTTCTTTGGAAAGATGATCCATTCAGAAATCAAGATAAATTGTTCAGTGGAAAAAAACACAGAACGTATACATTATTTAAATTTGAAGTTTCATCTTCGCTAGCAGTATCGAGCACATCAGCTTGAATAACAACCCATAAAGATACCATTTGTCTGCACATCCATAGGTAGGTTTAGATCTTTTGCAATGAGAACCAATGGAAAAGCGCCAGTTCCTTAACGTAAGGTTTAAACTGAATAGCCTGATCTCCTTCTGGGAGTAATTTCAAATAGCACAGTGTTATTGGTTTTTAAACCAAAGCATTCTCAGAGATTCACTTAAAGACATAAAGGAAAAGATGATCTATATGACCCAAATCTGCCATAGTAGAGTTATGCATGCATTAAATTTTTATCCAAAATGTGAGTTCTCTGAGCTTCCATGGTCAAGGAGAAAGTTCTGTCCTTTTTCTGGTCTCTGGGTTTTTCACCTGGGTTCTATCCTTCTACTTGCTCAATTCCTCAGACTTTTTCAAGGATCTGTACTTGAAAAATTTAATTCTCAATGAATCATGGAAAACAAAATGCAACTCCCTAGTAGACAAAATAATATGAAGATGCCAGCTGCCCAAATTTTTTACGCTTTTATGGGAATGCTGTTTGGGTTATCTGTGTGTTTTGGCTGATATCATGGATTTGTTCTTATCCATATAGATATGAGGATTTATATTGAAATACAGCCAGATCAATGAATATCTTTTCTCCTACTACTGACTTACAATGCCATCCTTACAAAGGAGGTTCATTTGTCCTCTTGTGGGCAATTGTTTTATATTCCAAATGTATGATTAGACAAACCACTTAATGTGTATAAAAAAAATTTGTGTACAGAATCTTTAGGATCTCAAACGCTTCAAAGTTACTTTTTAATAGATCAGTGAACATGATAACCTGTAAAACACAGGTCCAACCTAATCTAGTGCCTGATTTAGTAAAATACCTTTGTTCAGAAGTAGATTATGACATCTCTTAACTTGCCTATATATGCTTCCTTTGTGAGAACACCAAAGGAGACTATCAAATATGGGAAATAAAACTGTTACGTACACAACTGCCTTTTTCACTGTGCCTAGCACAGTTTGAATAATTCGCTGAAACACGCATGCAGTTTTTGCGAATCTAAATGTGTGTTACTATAGTTATAGTATTAAATTTTAATGTTAATGTTTTCCTGATACAAGTAGTCATACAAACAAGTTATTAGGAGCAAGGAAACGACACAACTGTACTCTTGCTTCAGATTTGATTTAGAAATAGCATATTTCTCTTGGCTTTTATTAATGTGTATTGAAAGAACTACAAGCTTTTCTGTTTAACATTTTATCATACATGTGATCTTGGTTAGGTAGGATTTTTCAAAGGATATTTTTATACCATAGGTTTGAAACAATTGAAAAATTGTTGATGATGATACCCAGCTCTTGTAGAATACCCTCAATATAGTTTTTTGGAGTAGTTCAGAGAAAAAAGAATAAAATAATATTTTGTTATCTATTAATGAAATATTTTGGATCCACTTGATTGGGGAAGGATGTTATATACGCTTATGGTTAAAGAAAAAGCTGAACAGAGGCCAGAATTTTATGAAAATGCATATTTTATGAAATGCTACAAGTGTGTATTTCATGATTTGGTTGACTATATACCATTTACTACTAATTACTGTTTTGCTAAAGGCACTTTTTGTATCCAAAGACAATGATAAGGGAAAGAAACTCTATAACTTGAAAAATACGAAGCATTGTTATTTTGAAAGTTATACATAGAAGTAAAAAAACCCCAACCATTTAAATTTGACCTCTTGCTCTTAGAAAATACAAAGAACAATTTCTGAAACTGCTTTATTTATCTGGAATATTTGTCAAATATTTACAATCCATGATTCATTTGCAAAATGAGAGAGTATTGCAGGAGGTTCAAAAAAATTTAATAGCTTTCATGTATGTATATTTATTGGCCTTAGTTTATGATAAATGACTTAGCATAGTTTTAGAATTTTGTAGTTCTTGGCATATTTGTCTCTTTTAAGTGAAAGACAGGAACAGTAGCTACAGCTTTATGAAGTGTAAAACAGATATGGGTAATAGTACAGAGTCCAGTTAGCTTTCATATGATTTCTAGGTTTCCTGTTTATATCTACTTCATAAGCAGTAGAATGTAATAAAGGCAAAACATTTTGTGAAGGCGTAGGGCTGCATCAGATAGGATCAAACAGATCTCACAGGCAAGATATCTTGTACTTCAGAAAAATATATGAAAACCTCTTTCTGCTTCTTGACCTCTAGTAAATATCTGCAGCCTTCATCTTTCTTGCAGGGGCTTTCTAATCTTTAGTGCAGGGTAATATTTGGTATTTGATTGTAGTCTTAAGCATGAGTGTCACTATTTCAGTGAGGTAAAGCTTAATCTCTTCATCTTAAAGAATCTATGTCTAGAAGAGATGTGGTTTAGGAAGAAGGTTCAAAACAGCTGCATTTTCTAGTTCTGTCAGGGACTTGGAAAAACACACCCAAATAAAATGGCTTCCCACCCTTTTTGTCTCACCCTGGCTATCTGGGCTGTGTTGTACATTTTTTTGTGGATATTCGCTCTTTTTTTCTAGCTAGAAATGTTGTTCTGAGGTACTTGAAAGCTTTACACTTATCTGGGATTTCAGTGTATCTGGTAGCCTTAATAGACTTTATGGCACCAGCCAGGATATAGCTTATCTGAAAATGCTATATATTATGGCCATGTTTAGTAAAGCCATGTTTAATAAGGTGATTACTTTAAAAAGCATCAGATAAACTACCTGCACATGTAGTTAGATTGCATGTGGAAAGCTTGAATGCATTAAATCTGCTATATCCCAGCAGCGCTAGGCACACTGCACATGCACAGCAACCACTCAGCACATGCAAAACAGCTCATGCCTCCGTGCAGTACTGCATACTCTCTACAGACCATGAAGTCATAATTTCCAGAAAAAATTTAGTCGGAACCAGTCTTCATAGTTCCAGAAACATCTGCGTGGCAGTCGAATATATAATGCTTCAGTTATGGATGACCCATGACTTCATGGAAAAGGTGATGAGGAAGCAGGCAGGATACCCTTTAACACTTTACTTGACATCAGGTTCATGTGTGAGCATCTGTACTGAGCCCCAGTGTAAGGACACCTGATACAGGCACAGGCTGATTCAAGAAATTCTGCTGGAAGTCCCTATGTATTAGTCATAGAAGGATATACAGAGCATCATATCGCTATCTGGATATGTAATGTGTATTTTCTATATAGTCACAATGACAAAGAAGGTTGTTGGTAGTGGTCAGCATGGATTCAGCAAGGGGAAATCATACCTGACCAGTCTGATAGTCTCCTATGATGACATGACCCGCTGGGTGGATGAAGGGAGAGCAGTAGGTGTTGTATACTTTGACTTCAGCAAGGCTTTTGACATCACTTCTCATAAGATCCTCGTTATGCAAGGACATCACTTCTCATATGCATCCTCATTCCAAGCAAGCTTAGGAAGTGTGTGGTGGCTGAGTGGGCAATGAAGTAGGGTAGAGAACTGACTGAATGGCGGAGCCAAGAGAGTCATGATATGTGGCACAGAGTCTAGGTGGAGACGTGTATCTAGTGTTGTGCCACAGGGGTCAGTGCTTCGTCCAGTCTTATTCCACATATTCACCAACAGCCTGGACGAAGGGACAGAGCATACCCTCAGCAAACTTGCCAATGATACTAAACTGGGAGGAATGGCTGACACAACAGAAGGCTGCGCTGCCATTCAGTGAGATCTTGACAGACTAGAGAGTTGGGCAAAGAGGAACTATATGAAATTCAATAAGGGCAAGTGTAGAGTCCTGCACATAAGGAAGAACAACTCCAGACACCAATACAGAGTAGGGGTTGCCCTGCTGGGCGTGGGAGTCCTGGTCAACAACAAGCTCTCCATGAGCCAGCTGTGTGCCCGTGTGGCCAAGGCCAACAGTATCCTGGGGCTTATTAAGAAGACTCTGGTCGAAGAAAATTATCCTTGCCCTCTGCTCTGCCCTGGTGAGGCCACAGCTGTGGCTATTAAGGTCAAGAAAGATAGGGAACTACTAGAAAGAGTCCAGTGGAAGGCTATCAAGGTGATTAGGGGACTGGAGTATCTCTTGTATGAGGAAAGGCTGAGGGAGCTGGGTCTGTTTAGCCTGGAGAAGACTGAGAGAGGATCTCATTAATGCTTATAAATATCTAAAGGGTGGGTGTCTAGAGGAAGGGGCCAGACTCTTTTCAGTGGTGCCCACTGACAGGACAAGGGGGAACGGGCACAAACTGGAACACAGGAAGTTCCACCTCAATATGAGAAAAAAAACTTCTTTACTCTGAGGTTGGCAGAGCACTGGAACAGGCTGCCCAGAGAGGTTGTGATGTCTCCTTCTCTGGAGATATTCAAAACCTGCCTTGATGTGATCCTGTGCAGCTTGCTCTAGGTGATCCTGCTCTAGCAGGAGGGGTTGGACTAGATGATATCTAGAGGTCCCTTCCAACTCTTACTGATCTGTGAATCTGTAGCTTCCTGTAGTGTGTGTTTTTTTCAGTTTGTTTTTTTTTTTTCTTTTTAGTATATTCTGCTATCTTGCATTATTTGAAGCATATGAGTAAAAGGAAGTATTAACTGAGAATGGCTTTGCACTTAAATCTTTCAACTTGGGAACATAATAATGAAAAATCACTTTATAAACTTCAAGTATTCTCATGAGATAATGAAGATTTATTGTTCTTACTAAACAGAATGAAAGATTACACACATAGCACTGAAAAAACGGATTTATTGGCTCAGTTTTACAAAAACAAAAGAAATAATGTAATTTATAAAAGTTTTAAGGTTTGAAGGAACATCTGCACACCTCTTGTTTCTCTGGACAAGAGCTTGTTTTTAGCTATATTTATTGGTTTATTGTTTTAAATCTCACAGTTTATTAGTAGTTCCCTCCCATTCTTGGTAGTGGGAGTACGTGCTGTGCAGAGGATTGGGTGGAAACTCTTAGTTCAGTTAAAAAAAGAAAAACATCTTCACAAGGTACAGGGCATGTGTTTGCATATAGAAGCAGTGTTACAAAAAGTGTCATATTAAAGATCATGACACATTCTTTTACCAGGAGGCTGAGCAAAGGGGATTGCAGTTCTTCCTGCTTGCCTGTGTAGTAAAGTACTACATTAAAAAGCTAAGAGACCACAAACAGATGCAAGCAAGAAGTATCAGGAAGCTTCTCCTAAGAGAAGTACTTTTAATAAAGTGTAAGGTTTTAAAAATATTTTTCACTACTTTGAGAGTCTTGACCCCAAAAGAAAAAAGACACCTGAAGATCAAGTATTTTTTCTCAAATTCCACCAATTCAAAGAGAGAATTTGAAGGGTCTTGAAAGGAAAGGGCAAAGTCTGGCAAAACAATTGAAAAATTATGTCAAAGACAAAGTATTTGAGGAAAAATTTCCAGTACTTTTAGAGATCCTGGGTTTTTTTAAATTGCCTATTTCTTTTTATCCTGCACTCCTCTGGCATACATTTGATTTTCATGATGTTTAGCAATCCAGTTGTGAGTTCTGCATGATGGTTTCTTAATTCGTCTTTTCACCTAAGTATTTGCAAGTTGCTTGCGCATAAGCTTTTGTCTCTGCATCTCCAAGGTACACCGGTTTACAGGTCATCATTTCAGTGACACACAATATCTGACCTATGTAGCATTCAGAGTTTGCTGAAGATTCAAAAACAGCTATTGTGACAGAAGTACCCAGGTTCTGCCCCAGGTAGCCCTCGTTGGGATTCAGACCAATTGCCTATCAAGGATAAAGTCTCTTGCCAGGAATGTCTACTCTGGTTCCCCCTCTGAAAAAGGGAGCTCACTAGCAGTCTGCTCCTTGCAGTCTTTTCTATACACAGTCAATAAAAAATCTCCAGTATTCTGTGCCCTTGGCATTTTAATTTCCCGTGCATGTTTGCACTCCATTTTTCCTTTTATGTTGGATTCTTCTTTTCCCCTCTGTATACAATTATCTTTGGGCCACTCATTTTATCCTGCCTGTACCAGATTAGAGCAGATAAGTATTTGCAGTATTTGTCTTTCGTTCTAAAGATGTGCAGGACCATGTCATCCTGTATTTGGATTACTACATATAATTTAATTTTATAAAATACTTTAGAATGTCATAATATCTCATAGATTTAAAAAACAATTTGCCTATAATACAGTTAATTTCTCTCTCTCTTTATTATTTAACTTCCCTTTTCTGGGTAAATTTTGTGTGTGAACGCTGACATTGTATTCTGCTCTTATGGCAGTTGTGGGGTTTTTTTGCCAGTGTACTATTTATGTTACTGTGACAAATGTTTACAAGGTTCACGTAGTTTATGTGGTTATGATATTTGGAATATTGCAGCATCAGTTGGTAAAAGATTAGTTATGAAAAAAAAATAATAACAAAAAGCCACCCCTTCACATTACATAAAAAATTGACAAGCACTCTAAAATTCTGTGTGGTTAAGGTGTAGAGAAAAACATCAGAAAGAATCTTATCGCTGTGGTTTTTTACTTCCATAATGCAAACAGCATTTGAGAACAAACTCCATGAGAAATAACCTGTATCTTCATCAGCACCTCTGCACAGTCAGGCGCTGGAAGGTATGTCTGACTAACACTTTTGTCAGCTCTTATGAGCTCTGAGTGGTGATCGTTAAACCAAGGGCTACTTTCATTGACTTTCACAGTGTAGCAATGTTAATGAGGTTCAGTTATTGGTATAAACAGTCATTTAGTTTAAAAATGCTGAAACCACGACGGACAGAATGAGGGCTATCTGTCTGACTGGTGATGTGATGTTGTCACTGTTGTGATGGAACCTTGTACATTCACATCTAAAACAATAGTTTTGTACTATTTCTAGCCTTGTTCTAAACGTATTCTTGGAGTAATTTTGACTGTCTGTTCTAAATTTATCTGATTGTCTCAGTAAGTCTGATAGAACAGCAGCTGACATCTGTGGGTGCTATGCCTCTCACAACCAATCAAAATCAACTCAAAAAAAGCATCTGTCACTGTCACAGCATAGATTTAGTAGAGGTGGTGTGGGTCACAGATTTGTTTAAATGAGTGAGGAAGGAGTAGAAAGAAATAAGTAAAGAAAGAATACGAGGCTTTTTTTGAGGGGAGAACAGAATAGATATGTTGGTTAAACCTGATAATACAATTATTTCACAGTTTTATGACTAAATCAGCTGCTTTCAGGATAGAAACAATGTTTTGGGGGTATTAACTGGACCCTTAGGGGGAAGAAAGTATTAAAGGAGTGTCAATGAATGCACTTAAAAAAACCCCACCCAATAGCAAACTTTGTTACTTTATAAATCTATTAATTGGTAACATTTACCGTTTTGAGCTTGAATAGTCACTGTTCTGCTACCTGGTTCTTCTGGCTCAAGTCAAAGGAACTAAATAAGGCAAATAAAGAAATATATCCATAAGCAAGAGCACCCAGTGTTTATTTTATCAGATTAGCAAGGTAGTGACTCAGTTATGTGTGCCTTGGGGTTTGTCTGTCTCTTTGGATTTCATATAAAGTTCTCATACAGGTTTAAATAAAATCAGGACATTATAGTAGTCCTTTAGGCCCTTCCCCAGTAATATATTGAATTGTCACATCAGGGCATCGGATCGGTAAGTGCTCTCTTGGTTATCACCTTTGTGTACATCCCATTATAACTGCTGTTATAACTGCTGCTGTTTCCCTCTCCCTTTGCTGTTCCATTAAACAGTCATTATCTCAACTCGAGGAGACTGCCCCTTTGCTTTTCCCATTCTCCTCCCCATCTTGCCGAGGGGGAGGAGTGAGTGAGCGACCACATGGTGCTCAGCTGCTGGCTGGGGCCGAACCATGACACTTTTCCTGAAAAGCTATTTAGCAAAATATTTCGGTTTTCTTCTGAAATATCTGTAGAAGAGATCGACCATGTGAGGATTTGTTTTCTCATCATTTTTGTGTAAACAAGCATGATCCTGAGACTTTTCTATGCATCCAAATCCAGATCATAAAAATACTTCAGCTGAAGTTTTGTTACTTAATCAAAATCGCCATGGAACTTTTCGCCCACCTACTCCCTCCAGCAATATGTCTGACTAAAGGTATTAACTGAATCAAGGATAAATACAAATTCCTGTAGCTAACAGATTTTTCATATAGTTCCCTTGATTTATAAAGTCTTGGGGTTGACCAAGACAACTGGCTCCTAGTCCCAAGAGTTGTGGTTATTTCAACAACCTTGTTGAGGCAGCTGAACTGTTCAGATGAGAAAGGACTGAACAATGGAGTTGTCTTTCTTCTGTATTACATACCTAGCTTGAAATTTCTCACAGCAGGAGAAGAAAATATATGCTGAAACTGAATTGCCTTTAATACAAATGCTTAGATTGAAGCTAAGTAGATGGAAGGCATTATGGGAAGAAAATGTAGAGCTGACACACCCCCAGGTATTGTGCAGGCCAGGCATAAAAGCTGTCCTAGAGCCTACAGCAGTGGTGGTGGTCAGAGATACCATGTGTGATACCATTCTGAGTCAGGTTTCAAAGCAGTAAACACAGGTGAACAAATTCCTCACTCCTTCCACAGACCATTAAGTCTCTTGTTTTTAATAATGCCTGTTTGCAGGGATTTCAACAAATATATCTCAGAAAATGTCAATACAGTTTGTCATTTCAACATTTAAAATGTAAAACAACTTATATATAATTCTCCATTTGAAATACAAGGTGTTGCTTAGCTTTACAATATTGGTATTCTAGACACCTCAGCAGCCTTTTTTCCCCCTTTAGAAATGCAAAAGTGAAAATTCTCAGGTGATATCACCACGAATTCCTCTTCGAAGTGATGAAAAGCCCTAGGAAGTCTATTGAAGTTATAATTACAACCCATACATGCAGCTAATCTGTAAAGAAAGCAATTTATGTTATTACATTCTGACTTATCAATTATGTCTTGAATTGATGATTTACTTTCAAATTAATCAATATACACAGTGCCTTATATTTTTTGACCTCTATGAGGTGTCCTATGAGAAGACTCAGTTGAAGTATTGGAGGCTTTGGTTATGAATTTTGGGCAACACAGTGGAATCTCTTCCTGTGGATGAGAAAACAATATAAAGTTCTTGAGTAAAAACATAGATGATGCAATAGTGTGATAACTGCTAGTAAATATTGATTTTTAATTAACTCTTTCAAATTAATGTATGGTAATGCATGTAAGCAATATTGAAAATATACTATTACAGAAATGATTGTGTTGCATTACCTTTCCTTTTCATCAAAGGGGTATTAAAGTTTGGGGGAAAAAGAACCAACAAACAACTTGTGCACGCTATTTTCAAGATAAAAAGCATAATAGTAAAGAATGAGATTTGCAGTTTTAACCCTTTTAATTCAATAGTACCTATCTTCTTTCTTGCAGCAGTGGCTATAAATGCATTTATTTTTTCACTAAATTTAGACTGGCAGCAAACATTTATGTGAATTACTGAGCCTGGCATCTAATTAACACAGTCTTTACAGGTTTAATGAGCAGTGATAAATTTCTATCCTTTCTTTGGCACATTTTAATTAGCTATAATTATGAGTGGAGTGACCTGAAAAGCTTGTTGTCCCATGGATTCATCATAAATTTGTGTAATTTATATATGGAGAGACAGAATGAGTTTTTATGGAATTGAAAAACCAAAGGTTATTTAAACCATTACATCAGTCATATAATATCCTCTGTAAAACTCAGGTAAGCACAACATTGGAAATAAATATTTGACTATACTGTAGGTGATGCTTCATAAATGCAATTTATCGTCCTTTTTTTTTTGTCTGAAGAATAAATAATAAGCGTTGAAATCTACTTCATCTGTTGCTCACGATGGAAATATTGACTGATGACATACATCTTTAGTGGCATAAATTTCAAGAAAAAAGAGTGAACATTTTAAAAATGTCTATCTATAAAGATTTTTGGCACTGAATAATTGAAGTGAATTGCAAACAAATGAAAAAACAATCATAATTAAGATGGCAACACAAGTACAAAGTGTTTTCCTTACATGAGACAAGCATGAATTGTCTGTATTAAAGTGGCTGCCTAAAATATTCATATTTAGAAGTCAGAACAACGTCTGAATGTGTCTGCTTTCATGATCTGGGCTCAAACACGCTTTCCCGTGATCACCACATCACCAAACAAATTCCTACCTTCTGCATTAGCAACAAGTCGGTGATACCTTTCATGTCTCTTGTTATTCTTATTTGGGACAACTCAGGTTTGGGCAGCTTCTGCTGAATAACATATTTATGGTAAAATTACTGAATAAGATCATCTGTTGAACTTGCGTCACATGACAGCCTGTGAATGGTAGGGGTGGAGGGGGAGCAGTAGAAAATACCTTGGTGTTTTCTTCCTAATCGGTATCCCTTTGACTATGGTTTTTGGTTGCTTGAAACTGTTCTGTGATCTAAACTGTAGTCTCAGTCAATCCAGAGACTATAACTGGACTAACCTGAGGTGAAATATGTAAGAATAGAATTCAAAAAGGAGAATAGCCACAGTAAAATGAGCAAGGGACTAGAAGCTGAAACAGTGCATAGACTGGAAAGCTTCAAAATTTTGGAAAGATATTTTTTCCTCAGAGAACATCTTGAAGATAGTATTGAAATAAAGTTAAGCATCACTGTCACACTCAGGTCCCAGTTTGTTGTGGTCTCTTATTTTAATGAACTTCCTTCCTTATTTAGTTCTTTCACAGTGTTTACTAGACTCGTTGTCTGCCTTCATTTTCACTGCATTTTTTCTATTCCTTTTATGAAAGATAAGTAAATTGGTCTCAATTAGTTTGCATAATGATTGATGACAGTGTCTTGTTTCATTGGGTTTTTTTTAGGCTTTTATCTGTTGGGTTATGCAAGGAAGTGTAGAATTTGTTAATACAGCCAGCTAGTAACTGCAAGTACACCTTTTTCTTTTATTTTAATTTGATTAAAAAGTTACATCAGGTCATATGTGCAGCTACAGGTTTGTTTCCTACAGAACACTTGCTGTTGTTTTATTAGGCTAGTTTTAAACAGCAAAAAAGACAGAGTTTCAGTCAGTTTCTCTGGGAACCTAAACCAGACCTGATCAGGAGCATATTTTCTTTCTCATGGTCATCCTAAATTTTCTTCTTTGGTCTTGGTTTGTGCATTCATAGAATCATAGAACGGTTTGGGTTGGAAAAGACCACAAGGATCATTTAGTTCCTAGCCCCCCGCCATGGGCAGGGACACCCTACACTATACCAGGTTGCTCAAAGCCCCATCCAACCTGACTTTGAACTCTTCCAGGGATGGGGCCTCCACAGCTTCTCTGGGCAACCTGTTCCACTGCCTCATCACCCTCACAGGAAAGAATTTCCTCTTAATGTCCAATCTAAATCTCCCCTCTTTTAGTTTAAATCATTCTTAGAAAATGAACTGAGAATTTGTGAATTTCGTGCCAAAAAACACAGGTAAAATTTCAGAATATCTTATTCGGAGAGCAGTCTATTAATATCAGAGTACTTCTTTGCCAAGGACTATTCGATTGTCCTATGAAGGCAGGAAAAGCGTGACCTCATCTTTTATTAATTTGTTCTTTTATAGTCTCACAAGACTATTTTCAGGGTCTGGTCCATGTTAGCCATCAATATAATCTCATTCCAAGGACTGTTTTCTCCCCTGGTAAGTTTTCATCTGCAGAATTTGAGAGTCTGATTTGTAGCTTTTTCTTTCATGCCTTTTATTTTGTTTAGTAAACCAAAGTAGCTTCAGCTTTTACTTAATTTAAATTCAGTTTTTCTTCTTCTGCAGTACTCTTCTACAAAATGAGTAAACTACGAGTAAGTATTTTTGGCATGGCATTTTGAAACTGAACTAGGAAAGCATAAATGAGAGCTTCAGCAGATGGACATTAGACACGTAGATACGGTTTCTGAGATACAACATTAACTTCTCCAAGTAAAATTTTTGAATATAAAGGAGTCAGACATTAGCTTGTTGAGCTGGCTTTTTTTTAAATCCTCTGATAAACTCATCAGGAGCAAAACAATGACATAAAATATAAGAATCAAAGTGAAAATTACCCAGTCTGAGTCTGAGACAGGTCCTGGAATAATTATCTTCTTTAAGTGCTGCTGCTCATATCTAGAAAAGGACTTAGGTGCTTCAATGTCTGTTTTAGGCATTTAAGTCCAAAATTGTTATTTAAAAATATAGATGTTATGGCTCATGTCAATTTTGAAGTATTTATATACCTCCTTTATTAGTTTAAATATCTCTGTTTTGTTGTACAGAAAGCAGTTCCAGCATTGCCCAAATCCTAGCAAAATCCTGTAACCAGATGACACTCCTCTTAAATTTTCTGCAGGCCCAATTATTACACCTCTTAAACACAGACAAGGTCTTGCTCTGCAGGAAATACAGCTGTGGCCATTCTGTTTCAGGGGAAGGTCTGTGATGAAATGTTTCATGAAACAAAATACTGTGTAGATTATTTGTCCAAAAAATAGGAAAACCGGTGATTTTTTGAAAGAGAAATGGACCTGAGTGCTCTAGCTGCTAGGAGAAAGAGCATTCCTTTCCCTTATGTTTTTTGTGTGCTTTGTCTCATTATTTAAATTCTCTTTTCTAAGAAGCAATTGACAGGTTATTTCAAATAAGAGTTACAGTATACTGTAGTTATGGGTGTTACCTGACCCAGGAAGAATTTCTGTCATCTTCTCAACTGCATCTTTTTCATCTGTTATAACCATGACAGGGAGGTGGAAATTAGCCAAGTGTCATACCAAATTATGTACCGATTTTTTAAAAAAATTGTTTTAATGCTTAGAATTAAAAGGAAGGTTCCTAGGAAACGGAAATTCTGGTTGGCATGACTTTTCAGATAAATGTTTTGAGAAATATTTTAGTTCTTATTTTTTTCACAAAACTTTTTCCAAATGGGACAAGCAAAATATTACTTATGCACTGTATTAAATGAGCGCTATCCCGTGACACAGAAAAACTCTCTCACAAGAATTCTAATCTGCTGCTGAACTTTATTGATGATAAAACCCCACAACAACAAAACCATGTACTTGTCTGCGTAGAACTCTAAAAAGTATCTATTGATTGTTTTCTATGTGAAGGGTTATTTTTATTCTGATAAATCAGTTCTTGCCTTTGTGGGTGTCCTTGACTCCAACAGAAGGTTTACCTGTGTAACTAACTGAGCATAAATATAGGCTTTTCTGTTACAGTAAGTGAGATGAAAGAAAAGTTTTAAGTACTATGTGGTAGAATATTTTACGTACTGTGATTAGCCCTTTCTTTTAAAAAACAAATCTGAAGATTTGTATTGAAACAAAACAGAGAGTACTCTAGATATTGGTCTGGAAAATGTGCATAAATCTTTATCTTGCTCTTTTAATAGTGTTTTTTGTGTTTTCTTTCCCAATCATATATACCAAAAAAAGCAATCTAGTATAATTTAAATAGCTACAAAGAACCAAAGTACACTCACTAAATTTAAATATGTTTTACACCTGAGCTTTATAATTCTTTCTCTCATATAATCAGCATTCACAGTCACAATAGTTCCTGACTGGACCAGCTTCTCCTTTAAGTTCTTTATGATGCTACTGTGGCTGTCAGGAGCAGGATTAATTCCAAGATTGACATATTTTGTAGAAATGTTGGTCTGTGTATAAAACTATGTGTTGTTTTTTTCTCTAGCTTCCACTTACAAGTGGCTTCAATAGGTAGCTTTGGTTAGCATGCATTATAGCTGCTGTCAAAAAGACAAAGATACGTCTGGTTTGTGATGGGGACTGCATATAAAAGAAATGGTGATTCTTGCTTCTTTAAATCAAAAAGAAGGAAGCAGAGGTTTCTTGGTCGCAACTACCTGAATGTATTGGGTAGCTGAGTAGCTAACAGTAGTGTGGTACGCATTTACTTAGTGTTTAGCATAGACTAAATAAAGTTCTACTCAAATTAGATACTAATGCACAATTCTGATGAAGGGAGCTCCTGATTTGTAAAAATCACAGGGTGAAAATCTTAGTTCTGAGCAGTTCTACTCCTGCAATAATTTGAGATTATTTTTTTTACTCCACCTTCAAGCGTGTTTTTGTGGGAAATGTTTACTTCTGTTGGATCTTGATCTATATTTTTGTTCTCATTCTCCTTCTTTATTGGCTTTGCAAGCCTCCCAGCATCAAGGTGTAGATTTATGATTAACACATTTGTAAAGGTTGCTGTGTTAGCCTTCCTACCTGGCTGTACTGTGTCACCTCCAGTGGGTGTGTCCTCTCTCTCACTGGCTTTTCTATTACTGCTCTCTCTCTGCAGTTTTGCACAGAAAAGCATTACATCTGTATTTAGACATCTGAAGTAATTTGGTGAGACATTTTAGTGTCACAGAAGGTGTAAGGCTGAATTCACTGTGCTAGCATTCTTTCTCTGCAGTAGACGAATATGTAAAATGTCACTCAAAACAAATAAAAAGCAATTCATTGTGATCTGCATTAAGATGTTTGGGATACTAGCTGGACCCAAAATAGCAAAAACTAAACCAAGTCAGGACTAGAGGGATGGCTAAAAGAAGACTAGAGTAGGGAATCGGATTGCCACTGAAGAAGAAAACTGGGTAAACTGAGGGGAAGACAGCTTGAGAAATCTTTCTGCTGGTGTCAGATGTGGGCTCACACACTATGAAATAGTACTTGAGTAGTATACAGATATAAGGAGATGCATAAACCACCTCTCAATGACCTGCCAGGAATGAGGTTAGAGGGATCACTTATGAACTCCCAACAAACATCTTCTCCCACACAAAGTAACTCGATATAAACCCAAAAATTAATCCTGGGAGTGTGAGGTTTAATCATAGTGTTGAACATTTAATGCTCTATAAATAGGCTCAGGCAAAGAATACATTTTGGCATACACAGTACAGTGAAAAACATAGGGAGAGTCTACCACGGTTTCCAGAATTATTAATGAAAAAGTAATTAAATTACTTATATAGGAAGATTTTACTATAGCATGATGAATAATAAGTGTTCAGCTGGGTTTTGAACAGCCAGAGTGAATATTTTTGTTTATATAAGATACATAAAAAAAGTATTCTTTCTTGTATGTAAATATTTCCAATCTTTAATTGTGTTTAAATTAGATTTTATTTATACTTAAATCAGTACATTGGAGAATTGCCTGAAATCCACTCAAAAGGGCATTTCAATTGAAGGAATTTTTCTAAGTTTTTTTATAATACTGTATTAGGGGCACTATAATGAATTGTAGCAAATTAAGAGAATTAAGGTGTAGACTTTTTTTTTTTTAAATCTTCTACTTAAGGATTGGGTCTGGTGCTTACCCCACCAAATTTTTGCAGATGATCAAAGTAGGAGGAGTTAATGTGTTTAGTGACAGAATGCATCATCATTCTGGAGGCTTGCAATCAAGGAGGTGTAGATCAGAGATGTACATGCTTTCCATGCTCATTTCAGAGCTGCGTATGCTTTCCAAGGTATAGAAAAGTAAAAGAAGATTTTTCCTGAGAGAAGAAATGAACAGATATTCTCCAGGGATAGTAGGTGAAGAGAGAATGCATATGCATTATATGTCAATAGCATTAAAAAGAGGTTCACTTACGCTTGAACACTGCTGAAAGATGAGTAGCGAACCCGAAGTACAAGGCTTGAACTGATTTGTCTACCCCAGCTGAATGTGGATAATGCTCCACTCTTCAACCATCTAAGCATCTTTCTGCTTTTTACTGTGTCAAGCGTGACCAAATGAGTGTATAGAAAGGAAGAAAAAATATGTTGTTATCTTGATGCTGAAACACAATCTGAAGAATAGAAACAGCCATTGGTTTCACCATGTTGATTAACTGATGGGATTATGCACTCATAAGTACATAGAAGAGCTGCCCATGTAAAGTGGAGACTGGGTAGGAGAGGAGCTGAGAAAAATCTCCAAATAGCAGTTTTTCCAGACTTTTTATGCTACAGATCTTACAGGCAGTTGCGTTATGTAAAGGGTACTGCAGTAAGTGAAGGGTTGAATTAGTGGTATGCAGCAGAGACAGGAGGAAAGGACAGAAGATGGGAAAGTGTCATAAGATCTGTGGAAGCATCTGTATGAGATAGAGAATGGTAGGAGTGACAGAGCCAGGAAAAGGGGTTAAGATGTCATCTCAGGATCTGATGAGTAGCAGTTCATTTACCATTCAGGATTCTGTGGAGAAAATTATATCAGATAATACCACTAAGGTTTCTACTAGAAATTGTATGTATGCAGACAGCTACCTGGACTCTACCTTGTCCTAGTTTTTGGTGTTTGACTCTGAAATCACTGTGGTAAAATAAGATATATTAAAAAAATTAATTGCTACTATTGAATCTTAGTAAAGTGAAATTTATGATCATCTAAAAACAAATCTACTTTTCTATCAATGTACAATAGATATCTGAGGACATAATTGGAACAATAAAATTTAATAAATTCTTTAAAAGTCAAGCCTACAGTAATAGTCATAAAATCTTGCGAATATCAGACTGTATACCATACATAAAGTAATAAAACATATATGAAAATGACACACTACAATAAAGTTTGAACTCTTAAAATAGATGATTTATAGGATACTTTAGTAAGCTTTTCAAATTATGAAGAATAAGCATCTTTCAGGGATTATTTTTTTTAGAAATGACAATTTTTTTAGACATCTCCGAATTTTACCTGCCAAAGAAAACTAAAATTATTAATGACAGCATGTACGTTTCTTGTCCAAATCCAAAAAAAAATCTGATTAGAAACACTCACCTGTGTATATGGGGGAAAGAAATTTTCATTTATGTATGAGTGAAAAATGAAAAATGTCTTAAAAATCCCTACATGCTGAGACATGACATACTACATGGAATGATGTTCACTGACTAAATGGTATCCTCTGAAATCTTGTCAGGTGTTTTTTGTTGGTGATTTTTATTTTTTTAGTCAGCATTTCTCTCAAAAGATAATGAGATGTACCTGGTAGACAAGACGAGCTAAGCATGTTACCAGAGAAAATGGCAATTAGAGATACTTATATTACATGGTATTTGCTTGGAAGTCTCTTCATTTATCGGCAAGGAAAGTGGAGTACTACAAGCACGACAAAATTGAGTTTCTTACCAGCTTTGCAAAGATTTTCCACCATTTGTATTGTCACATAATTAGAGGCTTTTCCCTTTACAGAAATTGGGTATATCACAAACACTGTAACCTAGTAATGAATGAGCTGCCAGACAAGCTGCCGCAAGGGTGATCTTCCAGCACTTGTTTTTCTGAGCTATTGAATTTGATTTGAATTCCTATTCAGGTTGCTTAAATGCCAACACTGTTAACCATCTCACTTGGATTTTGGATATATGGACTTCAAACACGTATACATGATTGAAAGTTCTTTTCCCAGGTACTCTATAGATAAATGCATCCTTTAGGAAGTGAGGCAACCAAAACAGCTGGGTTGTACTCAGTTTTCTCTCACAGGGGGAAAAAAAAATAAAATATTTCTAGTCTCTCTTTTTATCAATGCAGAACTTATCCCTGATGTATACTTTATTTTTGTGCCTATGTTCTTTTCATCTGTCCCAAGTAATGCAAAGACTGTAGGATAGTTTTTCAGTCTAAGAAGTTTTACTAGTGGAAAGCTTTTGAGATACTACAGATCATCCCTTTTATTTCCTTCCAGATGACACCTCTCCAAGTATACAGCGGAGCTGTTTGCTCCTATGTTTCATAAAGCATTTTTATTTTCTTTACAAAAAGCCCTTCCTGTTGTCTTAAACAGTTGTTTTCTACATGCTCCCAATTGTCTTTTGGTAAGAAGAAACTGAAATAGAAAATCATGTTCTTAGTGCAGTTTTACCAGTGTCATGTGGTCCAGGCTTGTGTAATGACATGGCAGATCTGCTTTAATAGAAAGTCTTTATTTCCATACCTGTCAGTTTGTATATGATTTTCTCTTCATTTCCAACATTTGAAGACTGCTGTCCGTTTCCACTCTTTTGTAAAAATCGTATTCAGGATTCTGTTATATCTGTCAATTTCTGTATTTTCTTACTTAACATTAATTTGATTTACCCATATTTCTAATATGTTCTATACCCCCTTTGTAGAGTTCTGTATTCTGACCTGCTAATATCATCCATGAATTTTATTTGTACTTACGTAAGTCATTAATATGAAATTTGGCTAGAACTGAAATTTATGCTGTTTGCTTGCAATAAATCTCAGAAAATTTGACAGGTTTTATTATGGAAATCAACATTAAAAAAATGCTGTCTGAGTTTTGCTTTGGAAACTCATGGGACCATCGATACATGTGCATTCATTTTCCTCTCATTTTTCTTGTTCTGTAGTCTAGACACCTAGCTGATTTGTGTAAGCGTAACAATGCCAAAAATATATATTTATGGATTAACATCTTTGTGCCGGTCTCACGGTAGAGATAAAGAATTTTGGGAGTTAGAAATTGAACCATCCTGTCGTGATTGCACCTTCAGCACAGGTGCTGTTGAACTGTTTATTCCAAAGGCAACTGCATTGATGCTGTCCTACCTAAACCTTTTTGTTATTAAATTGACTCTCAGGATCATAGGGCAATTCTCTTTGGAAGGATCTCTGAAGACTTTAGTCCAGACTTTGGCTGAAAGCTAGGTCTGCAAGGTTAGACGAGCTTGCTCAGAGCTTTATCCAGTTGGTTCTTGAACCTTCCAAGGATGGGGATTGCACAGCTTTTGTGATAAACTTGTTCCACTGCTTGGCTGTTCTCATGGTGAAAACCAGTTCAAACATCACTTATTTCAACTTAAGCCCATTGGTCAATGTCTTTCTGTTATTGGGTGTCCCAGAACTGTATGCAGTATTTTACCTGTGATCTAACAGGTACTGAACAGTTTTGGGTTTTAGAGTTCTTTGCTGGTTTTAGCTCTATTGTGAAAGCAGTTCTCAGTGCTGAAGATCTTCGGTCCTTTCTTCATCCTCAACAGCTTGCAGTTGTTCTTTCCTGAGGGAAAATCTTACTTTTAATTGCTCTCAGAAGACAATTGGTGCGAGTCATTGGAGAAGAAGGGCAAGAAGTACCCTGTATACTACATTTGCTACATTTAGCAGAAGCATGTTTAAGGGATTGTCCTCCTTTGACAGGGTGCTTTTCCTTGGGGATGTCACCCTGAATCATCTAAAGTAATCAATGCTCTTGCTGTTGGTTGTGGTAGAGCCATTCTTCAGGGAACTCAAGTACTAATTTACATGGCAAAGTACCATCTTCACAGAGACAGAGAGTAACAGAAATCTTTATCTGGAAGGTGTTTGAACATTTTAGCATACAATTGTTAGTGTAATTACTCAGGAAAAACAGCCATGTTTTTCAGGATAGTTTAACCTCAGCACCATGGGAAGTGATTCTAGGTTTGGGGTCCTGCAAGACCGTTTGCCTTTTCTCTTCTGTAAATATCACCTGTCCCCAGCAGCAGCAATCTACTTCTTCCCAAGCAAGCATCCTTCGTTCAAAACAAAAATATTTGACTTTCTTTCCTAAGTAGCCACTTACTGGTCCCACACAGGTATCTGCCTCCTCTTAATGTTCACTGCCTGCAAGTTACCTCGTCCATCAAAAAGTCACTGATGTACACAGATCAGCCCTTCTTCTTGCCACAAAACAGTGGTATTAGTGGGCTTCTCTCCACGCTGGAACATGGTTGATATAGCAAATGTTGCTGGAATAGTAGGTTTCAACCCAAAGGTGGGATTTCCTAGAATTAAGATTATAGAGTCCAGCCATTAACCTAACAGTGCAAAGTCCAGCACCAAACCATGTCACTAAGTGCCAAGTCTACACATCTTTTAAATACCTCCAGGAACAGTGACTCAACCACTTCCCTGGGCAATCTCTTCCAGTGCTTGATAATCCTTTCAGTGAAGAAATTTTTCCTAATATCTAATCTAAACCTCCCCTGGCACACCTTCAGGTCATTTTCTCTTGTCCTATCACTTGGTGCCTGGGAGAATCATAGAATCACTAAGGTTGGAAAGGACCTCCAAGATCATCAAGTCCAACCGTCAACCTAACACCACCTTGCCTGCTAGGCTATGTCCTGGAGTGTCTCGTCTACATGTTTTTTGAATGTCTCCAGGGATGGTGATTCAACCACCTCTCTGGGCAGTCCATTCCAATGCCTCACTACTCTTTCTGTGAAGAAGTTTCTCCTAATATCCAACCTAGACCTCCCCTGATGCAACTTGAGGCCATTCTCTCTTGTCCTGTCGCTTGCTACTTGAGAGAAGAGACTGACATCCTCCTCACTACAACCTCCTTTCAGGTAGTTGTAGAGAGCGATCAGGTCTCCCCTCAGCCTCCTCTTCTCCAGGCTAAACAGCCCCAGTTCCCTCAGCCGCTTCTTATAAGACTTGTTTTCCAGTCCCTTCACCAGTTTTGTTGCCCTTCTCTGGACACGCTCCAGCAGCTCAATGTCCTTCTTGTATTGAGGGGCCAGAAAGTGGACACAGTACTCAAGGTGCGGCCTCACCAGAGCCGAGTACAGAAGGAAAGAGACTGACATCCACGTCACTGCAACCTCCTTTCAGGTAGTCCAGTGGATCATGCTGATTTCTATCAAAGAAGGATATCTTAAAATGTTCACGTCTCTTATGATGAACATTTATGATCTTTAAGGTCTGAGTGAACTTCATTCAGCTCAAAGGAAGTTTTTCTATATGGCTTTAATATCAAAGATGCTGTGCTTGGCAGGGATCTTTCGTGCCTAAAATACAAATCACAGCAGCTTCAGGGCCATTCAGAACTCTGCTAGCTGCTAATCCTGTCCAGTGGACATTACCATATGGACTGGCTGAGTTGACTCTGCTCAGTGGAAATTTATTTTTCTGTCTGAAGAGTATCCCAGCTTTTATAGCTTCTTCAGCACAGTTCTAAGCCCCATGTTGTATCTCTGTTCAGGAATATGAAAGTGCTTGAGTCAAGTCCCCACTTTACCTGTTTCATGGCAGAGTTTTGAAACTGGAGTTTCCTCCTGCGCCACCTTTTTTTCTACCTCTTCTGAAGTGATTGGGGAACCTCAGGACTCCACGAAAGGTTAACTGCTGCACTGTTGGCAAGTTATCTCCTGATAACCAGTGAAGACACTATGAAACTAGAGTAAACACATGTGAAACTGCACATTGATCTGACCTTGATGAGTCTGACATACCTGAATGAGACCAAGGGGTATTTGTATAATGTATCCAGTCCGTTAGTGATGTGCATATAAAACAACTTTAAACCACTTCCTTGAGTCTATGGGTTCATCTCTGTTAATATTTTACCTCAGATCAGAAATGTACTTTTGAAGCAAACTTTCTGATCACCCAGATTTGCCAACCTGGTATATTGCATTGTGATCGTACAGTACATAAAGTGGATTTTCTTTACATTAAAATAGAAGAGAAAACATGCTGTAGGAGCGTACGTGATGTGATCTAAATGCTAATAGTTTTTCAGACAGTTGAGATCAGACTAGAGCTATGCCAAAATAAAACAGACTGAAATGCTTATAATGTAGATGTCAGGTCCTTGGCCTAAGGTGTGGCTTGCTGCTTTCTTTTTTTTTTTTTTTTTCCTTCTCCTCAGATCCATTCCATGCTGCTTTCTAATGCTTATATTACCTCCAGTCATACATGTAGTCATATGAGCCTGTCTGCTTATAGATTTGCTTATATGAAAGTAACTTTTGCCTATCGATTTGCAGAAACCTTCCAGAAATCTTATCAACGTCAGAATAACATTTTTCTATACTTCATACTGTTAGCAAAGAGGTAAACATCAATAATACGTAAAGGCTATCTATTATTTTATTAAAAGTGTTATCAGTCATTATTATTGAGTATTCAAATTTTTTAAATTATTTTTGCCAATGGTTTTATTCAGTTACTGTTTGAGCTGTAAACCACCTTTTTTTTCCTTCCCCTTTCCCCTCCATCCTCCCCCATCCTTCATGATGGTCTACCCTAAACTTATTTACCATCTTTGCTCAGGGTATAATAGTAACCAGCCTCTCACAGCTTAAGTGAAGTCTATTGTGAGGTGGGAATAGCTCTGGTACTAATAATAAATTATCCGTAAGTGTTTCTGGTTTTTCTGAGGTATCTTCCCATGTGAAAATAAATATTGATTAATTTGTTTAGATTATTGATTTTTCAGATTATTTTGTTTTTATCTGTTTGAGAAGGGAAGTTAGATGTTTCAAATTAAACCAGTATGAGTAATCAGCTTTGATTTTACCAGGTGGGATTAGCATAGATTTTTATGGCTCAATTTTTGTCAATGGTTTTTCTAGTCAAGTTTTTTATCATTTCAGTAATAATTGTCATCTTTAATAGTCATAAATCCCATAAGGTTTTTATTACATATATGTAACATAGGTCAAACTACTTTTTCCTAAATCAACTGACAGCTACAGCATGTAGCAAAACCTCAAATTCTACAAACAGGGAAACAAACAAAAGAAAAACAACAAGCCAAAACAAACAAAAGAAAAAAAGAAAAAAAAAACACTCCCAAATAAGGGTTGCAATATACTAAAAGCTCGTTGAAATGATAAAAGGCAAAAAATTTCTGAAGCAAAATGACAAAACACTGTATCCTAAGCCCTTGAGAATAAGGCCTTCATCTGCTTAAGATAATTAGTCACATTGAAAGAACAAATTACACTGTATTTATGCCATTTCCTTTTATGCAGAAATAGTGGGAAAAAGCTAATTATAGCTCTACAACTCTGAAGAAAGTTGCCTATAAGCATAGATGTGTAATATAGTTGTTTTGAATGGTTTCAACTCGTGGAGTTTTTAGATTTGTACTCTAGGAAGTTCTCTGTGTAACCATGAACATTGTGATCTCACAGTGGAGTGTTTTTGTTGGTTTTGGGGTTTTGTTTTAGACATGAGACTGTCCCAAGAGTGGATTATCTCACCGTTTTGGGAGATACTTTGTTGCCCAGATGCCTTAAGGTCCCCCTACTGTTGTGTGCTGCTATTGTGAATTTTAGGAATAGCGTATGATTTGTCAGGGGGATCTCAAGCATGTTTGAGGCAACTATAAATGTGTCCACTTTAGTGTAGTATATTGGTCAATGAGTGTCTTTACAATTGTGCTTTGGTTCACTTGCAAGTGTTTTCAGAGTACTCTAACTCAATTCTTTCCTGATAAGCCTGAATTGGTAAGAGGTGCTGTTCTGTAAGAGTACAAGTAATGAGCTGTAACCTCTAATGAGCATTTAGCTCACAGGATCAAACTATTGTCAGCTATAATCCTTTGAAATATACACAGCACAGACTGCTGGTCCTCTGCAGTGAATGATTCACTCTACAAATTTCACTCCCATTGTGCCATGCTACTTGCTAAATTAAATATAGTCTGTGCTCATTCTTCATCTATCGTATTTTCCACTGCTTCAGCAAGAGTGAGAATGTATTTTCTCTACCTCATCTGAGTTGGAGAGGATCTGTAAGGGGACAAACAACTTTTGAAGAAAAACAGTAATTTTTAGATCCAGTGATCTCAGTTGGATTGAGCTTCAGCAGTATCAAGGACAACATAAGACAGACATAAAAATAGAGCGGATATTTAAGGTTTGATGCAGCCATGTTAATTCCAATATCTGATAAAAGCGCTGTGTCCAAACTGATTTCTTTGCTTGGTAGTAAATGCACATTTCATTGATTTCAGCAGAGATTATATGACAAGGTCAGAGTTCAGCCTTCATCCAAAAGTCACTTCTGCTGAGAGAGTAGGACATTCAGTTCAAGCTTTCAACCCAAGTAAACAAGCATGTTTTAGAATTTTTTTCAACCTGCCAGTTTTACAAATTGGAATTTTAAACTAATGCATATTTGTCAAGCATGCCATGGTGTGAGAAATTCACTAGGGAAGAACAAAAGTATAATTTATTGACTGCAATGTTCTCCAAATTATTTAAATGTTATTTCTTTCTCCTCTCCATACCTTACTGAAGACTAAAAATACAAGGTTATGATGAACACCTCCATAGAAATGAGTAGATTTGTTTTATTATTCAGAAGAATGAAGGGCACTAGAAGGTCTTGATATTCCTGGAAATAAACCTACACACAGTTTGATGTGTTTTCCCCTGTCTGTGATTATGATAAAGACAGCATTAAACCCGTTATGTTTGAAACAGTTTCCAGTTTAAATCCTGTGGAAGAACTGTCAATCCATTCATTGGCATAATGGCAATGTGTGTTCAGCAGGGCTTCCTAAACTGGTAACGTCTGCCTGCTAACCTTCTGCCCTTACAGAGATTCATCTTTCTCTCATTCTTATCTCTGGAAGCTGACTTAACTGTGGCACTCCCAACAAATTACACCAGAAGTAATAGTTTATATTTTTCAGCTCCTTGACTTTAAACTCAGTGGTCTTCCAGTGCTTTCCAGGCTTTGTTTCACACCACTTGCACTCCTCAGTAACCTGAACCCAGCATCTGCCATCTCATTTTGTTCCTTCATTTTTAATTCTACTTGGGAGGCCTTTGTTTCACAGCCGAGAACATTTTTCTACATTCCTCATCTCTTTGGTCTGCTGCCCAAATGCTCTAAATTTCCTGGAGTCCTTTCAGGCTTGTTCACTAGTTTTGGGCTGACTGTTTCAAGGACTTTCTGCGCAAACTTTAGGCTTGCTGTCCTCTCAGTTAAAACTGTCAGAACACGGGTCCATGTTAGAACAACCATATATTCAGAGGGAGGTGAGAATCCAGACAGGATGTTGCAAGAAATATTTACCCATTCCTTATCTTATGCTAAATTTTGTATTAGTATATCCTTGTGCAAATACTGCTTGAAAAACACTCCTCAAAGCATTCACTTTAAACAATTTGTACCAATTTTGTGGAATCCTTGAAAGAGGTATGTGGTATCCATTTGGGTTTTGTTTAATATATCCTTTAGTCACAACTTTCTAGAGCTGTTAGTGCTGTGATCAAGTAATAAGCTTAGTTTAGAAATTGGAAAATGGCCAATATTAAGAGAGAAAACAAACCCATCTGCTATTCTGCTGGAAAATTCAGCAGATAGTGAAAGAAAACAATTACTATTGTATTTTATTTTTAATTCTGGGAACAGAATAAAATGTCATCACCTTATAAAGTACATATTTGTACAGGCTTTCAGAGATAAAGCAAACAGCATGCTCATCCTCTGTGAAGCAAACTTTGAAGGAAACTGAATGACCACCCTGTTTACTATATACTCTGCCAACTGTGTTGCAAATTAATGTACTGAAAACTGCTGGGCAAAATGGTTTGCAGATTTTCAGTATGAGTGTGAACTGTTGCCATAAATATAGGTTTATAGATCAAACACTTGGCAGTTCTGAGAACATTGAGAATGATGGCACCTCTCCACAGAAGGAAGTGGTGTTTTGTGTGACCTTCCAGGCATCTTCCATGTGGATTAGCCCAGGCACAGTCTCTGGATTGATGATACCAGGCACAAGCTCAGTAAGAAAAGTATACGTGTTTATTACTGGAGGGTAAAGGGCATCTTTGCATCTTCACAGCAGGTTGTTCCCTCCCTCTAAAATACTCTTGTTTCCTGTCTTCCAGCTTCAGTTCTTGAAACTGCTATGGGAAAACCAGACATGACTAATGTAGTAGCCATTACAGTCTATGTAAACAGGCTCGTAAGCTGTGATGTTGATAACGAAATGAGGTTTGAATTTGGGCCTCATTCTTCAGTACATTCAGGACTCTCAGTTCCACTAATACGATCTGCGGATGCTCAGCATTTTTTGCAAGGAATTCAACACCTTGCAGAATTAGTCTTTGGATGAATTCAGATGAGATGTCCAGGACAGGTAATTATGGTGTACCAAGGCATTAAGACACTTGAAGATACAATAAAAAAGATACTGTTGTGGCTGGTCATAAACATCCAGAAACTGAGATTTGAATTGCTTACAGAGTATGTAAATATTTTTTACATTTTTAAAAATTGCCTTCTGATTAATTTTTAAATATCAGGGATCACTATTTTGGGGTTTTCTTTTCATTAAGTAATCTCTTTCAGTTTTAACATAGACTGAAAATGCTCAGCCCTGATGCCATACTTCAAATTGCAGTCTACCCCAAACAGTGCAATTAACAAAGCAGAAGGTATGGCATCCATTTTTTATAAATAAATAAATAACTTTAGAGTCTTGTATGTTGATCTTGCTTTAGGAGTTGAGGGCTAATAATAAATTACAATAATTATTAAACTATTAATTATTTATTTAATCTGGATGTTATTGTGCTTTATATTAAAAGTACTTGTCACTATAGTTAATGTTTATTGTTAGTATTTTAATTATAATAAATATTCAATAATAAACATTGGATATATTTAAAGAGTATATTTTGTCCCATAGTATTCTAAGCAGAATAACTTCTACCCCCTGCCTAGTATTCAATACGTAGACTCTAGCGAAATTACAAGAGTGCCAACATTGATTTGTTTTCAGTGCTGATTAATATGCCAGATAATGTTTTCTCTTCTTAAGTCAATACTCAATTTTTTAAACCTATGATAATGGAAACCTAAGTAGTTTTGGTTTAATTTTTGCAACTCTAATTACCGGTGCTAAACACAGCATACAATTTTACTGTATAATTTGCTATATATTTTACTGTTATGTATTTACTATATAATTCACCAGGAGGTGGATGTCATTTAGAGTATTTTCTTCTTGCTTCAGAAAGTCACTTTTTTTCTGTGGCAGGCAGTTGTAACACTAACAGCAAATGCCACGTAAATTCATTCTTCTAGCTATTTGCCTTCATACTGGCTGCAGCTAGAGAGCACTGAAGACATAGGAGCCATCAGGTGACCCTGGAATTTGCTGACAAGCAGAGTGGTTTGATTCTATTTCATATTTATTAATATACCTGAGAACTGCAATGGCTTGTCATGAATTTCAGAAGTATGTGGAGGGAACATTGTAACACACATACATGAGAGAGAGGGGCCAAAATTTCCCAACAATTGGTTGAATTAGTTGACTCAGTTCACCTCGGAGATGACTGAAGTGACATTACTTGTTACCTAAAGGACAAATTCTTACATGTTTGCTTTCTGTTATTCTGGTTAAAAATCCTTAAAATTACAGAAATATTACCAAAGATTGTGAATGAGTAATTCATGTACTTGATGTTAGGTGGAGACAATCATTGAAAGCTTTGCTTTTTGGAACAAATTGAATGAAATGGCTAACTGCTGCCTAATGTTTGTTTGAAGGCATGCATGAAGAAATACTGGGCAGAGCTTTTTGCTAAGAAATAGCATTTTACTGAAAATATATCTGAAATTACAAACTATTAGCATTGTTGTGAATGTGTTTATGAAACAGTATATTAATCTAATAGTAAGCCTTGCCATATGGTAATTCTTTCAGTATCACTTATTGCTGTTGGCCACCCCAAAGAATATTCTGCATTTTTCTCAGGCTGTCTGGGCGTGTTTGTGTAGCAGTTTAAGCTCTAATTGGAACCTTAGGTTTAAATCTTTATCTACTTTTTTCGCCATGATGAAAATCTACCTTGTGTTGGGGTAGGAACTGTGCCAGTGCCATTGCACTAAGTGAAGCCTAGTCAAGCGGACCTGTACGCAGCGTTGAATTGGAATGGCTCCAGCTTGTCTTATTTAAACGTTCTCACCCGCAGGCCTTTCCAGGCTGTTTTTATTGTTGATTTTCTCACTTTCCTCATAGAGGAATGTGCTTACAAGTTCTTAACTTCACTAGTAGCAGCCTGTCACTTAAAAAAGTTGTCAGGTCTATACTTGAGAACTAATAACATGCACAGTAGTGTAGTTAAGTTGAATTCAGTCCAAGCTGACATGTTCAGTGACAGGATAACTGCTCATGGGATTGTAAGTGGAGGAAGTTCCTAAAACTTAATTCCTAATTCCAAAGAATTAAGTGACATTTATACAGGGGAGCTTCCAGAATCAATAGCTTGCTTGTAATTTTGTACTGAATTCTTCACAGATATAAGTGATGAAATGTGAGAGGAAATGTTTCTTTTCTTTTTTTTTTTTTGGTCTAGACATTCCATATTTGTACTTGCATGGGTAAGAGGCAGGAAGAAACAATACAGGAACTTGATTTTTGATTTATATTGAGCAGTGGAATAGTTCTGTGAGACGTGATAATTTCTTTATAAATATTGATCCTTAAAATGTGGTATTGCTGTATGGAACAACATTTTGACACACAGTCTCAGTCACTCAGTAATGACAAGATCAAAAGAGATTGCAAATATTCATAGAAGCATATAATTACTAGGAAAAGGACCTAAAAATTATTTTTGATATTTTTATTGATTTTAAGCAGGTCATAAGAAGGACAAGTAGAATAGTAGTATGTTAATCCACCAAATATTTTTATTGTTTCTGTACTAATTTGAGAAGTAAGGGAAATAAACAGGAAGAGCTGAAATCTTAATTAATGATCGCAACAGTTACTCAATTGGCATATGGAACACGCAATGGGATTATTCACGTGATTAGAATATTAGTGGGTATAATTTGCTCCAGAAACATCTGCAAGGGGGGAAAATGAGAGGATTTATTACTTTGCGTGGCAAGTAGATCCATAAAAAGATGACACACATTTTCTGCATAAGGATAATATGGCCAAATCAGATGTGAACCACCAGTTAAGATTTGATTCTTGGGAGAAGCAAGACAAAAAAAAGGGCAAAATTTCAAACTGTATACATGATGGTAATAAAATCTTTATAGAAAATAGGAGCAACAGGCACAGAATTTCCAGCATATTTTGGAAAATGAAGGGGGAAAAAAAAAACAAACTAAAAGGAAAATTAGATATATAATTCTAAACATCGTGGAAGAACAGCAGGAGATGTGAAAGTAGCAAAAAAACTTGGGTGAGAATTACTGTGAAAAGAGAAATTTTACAGTCTTTAGAAATAAAAAAAGTCCTGTGAAATCTAGAAATAAAGTTCAAGAAAGTAGCCTTAAACAAACTAGAGAACTGGTAAGAAAATGTCATAGGAAGCAAGTTTAAGTTGAAAGGGAGTTCAGAGCAATTCCATCTCCTTAAACAGACTAAGTTAAAGCTATCCATGCATTTATCCTGGGATAGAGAAAGACTAGAATATATAAGCAGGGATGAATTTGATAATGTAATGAAATATCCAATGATCTCAAACAAAAGAGTATGTGCATAATGTGGAAAATAAATCAAAGTATTAAGGACATTGAAAACAGTACAAAAACCCAGAGACAAAATCAGAAGTGTCAAGGTAGAAAATGAGATGCTTTTGGCAAAAGATTATGAAGGGGAAAAAGAAAATACTACCTAAGTAAAATTCTTCTACTTAGTGCTAAGAGAAATACTGAGGAAGGAGTAGATTTACCAATCAACAGGAAGGAAAATCTATTGAAAAATAACAGCTGCATTTCCTGTCCCCAGTACAGGAAAGACATGGAGCTGCTGGAGCAAGTCCAGAGGAGGGCAGAGTTGATCAGAGGGCTGGAGCAGCTCTCCTATAAGGACAGGTTGGGCTTGTTCAGCCTGGAGAAGAAAAGGTTCCAGGGAGACCTAATTGAGGCCTACCAACACTTAAAGGGAGCCTACAGGAAAGATGGAGAGGGACTGTTTACAAGGGCATGTAGTGATAGGACAAGGAGTAATGGCTCTAAACTAAAAGAGGGGAGATTTAGATTAGATAGAAGGAAGAAATTTTTTACCGTGAGGGTGGTGAAGCACTGGAACAGGTTGCCCAGAGAAGCTGTGGAGGCCCCAGCCCTGGAAGTGTTCAAGGCCAGGTGGAATGGGGCTTTGGGCACCCTGCTCTAGTGGAGGGTGTCCCTGCCCATGGCAGGGGGGTTGGAACTAGATGATCTTTGAGGTTCTTTCCAACCCAAACCATTCCATGATTGAAAAACTTTCATAGTGACTACTTCATTAAAATTACTCTGGCTCTAAAGGACTGACTAGCTCAGGTAACCTCAGAGTCTTGAATTGTTTTTACCGGGAATACAAAAATAAGAGAAGATTTTAGAAAAATTAAAAACTTGCATCTGTCCGTAAAAAGGTAAAGACAACAGACATGACATCCAGTTTACCTTCCTAGAAAAGTACTGGAGCAATAATCAACTACTGAACTATCCGTGTACCTGAAAGAAGAGGAGACAGGTCTAACATCAGTTCACTACGAAAAGGTCTTGTGTAAGCAACCAATTTTTTTCCTGTATCAAAGTAAAGGATCTTATAAATAGGAAAGATGCAATAGAAGTTTTATCCCCCGACTCCAGTAAATCTGCTTTCCTGTCATACGACATTTCTGTAAGAGAGCTAAAGGAACATAGAATACTGCCAATATCAGAGGGGAAAAAAATGTACTTAATACGCCCAGGTGGTTTAACTCCAAAAAGAAGAAAACTGAATTGGATATCAAGATGTGAATGAGAAAATTAGTTAAGGAAGGTCATCAATGAGGAACAGATTCAAGTTAAAAAAGCTAGATCTTTAACATCAAGAAAAGAAAACTTTCTGATTCTGTGAACAATGATGTCCTATAGAATTTATTCCAGTGCAATTGGAAGTTTATAAACTGGACATCTGCTAGAAATTATTTAGATATTACTGATCATTCTTGGGGCAGGGAAATAGTGTAAATCATCTTCCACAACATCCTACAGCCTCACTTTGTAGTTATTTCCATGATATCTAGCTACTTAAATTAGCCATGGCTGGTTGCTAGCTTCCACTATGTTAAACTTACCAGAACTTGTATATAGTTTTTCCATTTCACTCCTCAGACACATTGATTGCACTAGTCTTATGTAAGTTCTACTGAAAAATCTTACATTTTCAGATAGTGACTTACATTATTTTCTTCTACAGGGAGAAATAGGAAACATTTATCTTTAAATTGTTTACAACATTAGATAAGTTGCACATCTGCGACTAAGTTAAGAGTTGTTAAGCAATATCAATAATAATAAAATAGTATCAGCACTCTTTTTTTTTTTTGACCCCCAGTCTATGCAACATTTGGAGAACAGAATATTTAAGGAATGTTTGTACCCTTCTTTAAAAAGAATTCAGAATTCAAAATATACTACTACTCTTTCCTGAGAATCAGGCTTTTTATTTAACCAAGTTCAGTTTTCAATTTTCTTGTCTTGACACCCTTTTCTTTGGCGAAGGGTTATGGATCTTGAAGAGTGTATTGTCATAGGGCTTCCCCAAATGAGGTGCTGCTTCATATAGGGGCCTGTAGAGATCCTTGCCTGAGTTTGTTGAAGTTGCTGAAAACTCACATGGGCTCAAGAGAAGACTGGACAAGTTTTAGGAAGAGATAAATGCTAATGCTGGTTACATACTTTAAAAGATACATCTGGCTTGGGAAGTCCCTGATCTGGTTGTAGCCTGGGAGGTAATTAAGAAGTAGTACAAGATATGCATCCCCTGTTCTTCCCACTTCTATCACAGACGCTTATGGTCATTGCTGAAAATACAGTCCTGGCCTGGAGGGATTGTTGATGTAGTCTATCGTACCTATGAGACCAGAGCCCTGAGCCCCCACCAATGGATCCTCTTCCTGGTGCAGGGCAGCATTATAGTATCTCTGCCATTCCTTGACAGACACAATGCATCAGGATGATCATGGAGCTGGGAGGCTCTGTTTGGGCGCAATAGCAAGGCAAAAGAAATGGGGTGATGCTGAATGAAGCAGACTTCTGTCTGCAAAGGGCAGTGTATGCTCTTTTGTTCTTTTATATTTGTTTGTTTGAAACTTGACAGGACACTTTTTTTGAAAGATATTATAAAAATATGTCTCTTGCATTACAGTACATGAGGGACATAATACATTAATCTTTTAATCCTATCAGAGATGGACCTTTGAGTACCATTCAGTATTTTCAGTTCATTAGGGTTTGATTTTAAAAAAAAAAAGGGGAGGGGAGGGGCAATTTTAGGTTAGGCAAGCATACTTGCAGTTAAATTAGTATTGAAGCATGCTCTTTAAAGTTTAGATTTCTTTCTCACTGTGCTGAGATTACTGTTTGTACAGCAGGTTGTTAACAATTGGACTGGGAACATTTGGGAAAAAATAGATGTTGTGGGGCAGATATCAGTTTAACAGGATTAACTCATCTCCATAAATTTGGATTTAATGAGTTCTCACCTTTGAGATTTTGCTTTATTTTATAGTGCTACTATTCTCAGATTATCCTTTGCCATATTATTTAATCTTGTGCATAGCTTCTAAATATATAACATTTTAAAAAAATTAACTTCAAATCCATGTTAAAAATTGAAGAGTGGAGTCTGTATCTTCATCAGAATATTACCACCAGTTTTCCTGTCATGCTTTAGTCTGCTGCTACTCCAGGATGGCAAAGCTCTAGTTGCCTGAATAATAAGACATGTCATTGATAATCACTGATGCAGAAGGAAAGGGACTAAAGGTCACAATTTTTTGCTGCAAGTACAAAAATTGTAGCTCTAATACCACCTTTAAAATCTCAGGTCTAACTTTTGTGTGTGTGTAGTCCAACACACCATGTAAAACTTATATGTGAATAGTGGTGTTCCTATGACTTTACTGTCAGAACAAACAGCAATGATAAGGCGCTTGCTCTCGCGCGCGCTCTCTCTCTCCTCTCATTTAGTCTCATGGTCTCTCAGTCTCTCCTCACCATGATGTGTTTCATCTAGTGGCCTAGAAGGACATCTTGGAGGTGTTCTGAGGTGCTGTGGTGAAGGAGGAGTGTCACTGCCTATTTGTCAGAAAAGAAGCAAGAGTGAATTGGCCATTGGCAATTCCTTGTACCAGCTTCTGTTGGAAGAAAACAGGCGGGTGAAGGTGGTGCAAGGAACAGGTCATCAGATAAAAAAAGGATGCAGAAAAGCTTGCATTTAGTTTACATGTAAGGTGCTAGAGATAACACTCAGCAATATGCAATAGCTGTTTGTTTGATCTGTGTGGAGTTTATGCATTGCAACTGATTTCTTGGGTGCATCTGCATTGGAGGACCAGTGGTGGTGGCCAGGGTTAGACACAGCCCAGTGATTACCTGTCACAGCTCTAGTACCACTGCAGGTCTGGGATCAAGCTCTGGATCAGGAAGGTATAGGGCCAGGCACAGGGAAGGCACCGAAGCAAGGAACCAAGAGGGTCATCTGAAGCAGCTCCCAAATGAAGCAGGGGCAGGTTGTTCCTTGCCCTATAAGTCTTTTAAGGTTCTTGAACAGCTCTTCCTTCAGAGCAGTGTGAATTGAGATGGGTGCCACATCAGAGAGCTGTCCTTGTGCCCAGACACCTGAACTCTTGGGAGGCAGGGAGTAAGCTTCAGGACCTGAGAGTTCAGTGTTGGTATACAAGACATTATTGAAAAGAAGAATGATACAGAAATATTAACAGGCATAATCAATCACTTACAAAATCTGTAACTGCAGGTAACAAATAATTACTTTGTGAACATTTATGATTCAAAATAACCTGACATCTTGTGAAGTACTGTTAATCCATGCAAGTTAACGTAGTGTAATCTATTTATGTAATTCTTCCATGTGAAATTAAGTGATGGAAACAAGAGAGTAATCAAGGTTTTAACAGTCCTTTTAAAAGTGTTTAAAGAATGTTTTTCAACCAGAAACAAGTATATTTCCTCTTAAACATGGAAATTTAAATTATATCCTTTTGTGTATCACTATACTATCTTGCTTAAAGCAGTCATTGTTCTACTGGAAAGTTGGTAGGTCTCACCAAAGCTGTTTTGTCTTGGTTTTCTGGGCTGTGTGTCACCACAGCCCTTGTTTTGTATCAGTTCTTTTGCAAAGAGTGCAGGGACATGCAACATACAGTTTTCAATTTGAAATATCTATCACAAAAATGAGACTCTGAATAGATTAATGACCCTTTTTAAATTTTAGCACCTTTGTATTTCTTCTGCTCCTTGTTTTATTATAGGTATTTCCCCTGTGATGGATGTTGAGAGAAAAATCCTATCTATTTAGCCTTTATATGGATAAGGCTACTCAGGAATTAGTAGGAAATCTCCTACTCTGAATTCAGGCCACTAGTTTTACATACAGTATAAAATACAGTATGGACAACTCATTTTGTGAAATGCCCTCACCTTTTGCTGTCTGTTTTTAGGTTAAGTTAATGAGAATTCTAAAAATAAGTGTAGTTTAAGATTTCAGATATGTGCAGGGAGGGTAACTATCGTAATTATCTATTGAGAGGATTTATAGCCCTATATTTACAGTACAGGTATTAATCCAGTACATTTATAGGCACATACAAAGATGTTCTGAGGATATGCTATGCATACATTTTCAAGGCAATTGCCAGCATGTTTTGACATACAATTTTCATTTAGTATGAGCAGACAGTGCAAAGGGGATTGTGTGCTTGCTTTTTGATATCTACTGTAGCCCTCTGTCCTCCCCATCACTCAGCAGTTCTTCAGAGTACATACTGCTTATGGGAATTTTCTTTCATTACCTCTTTCAGTCCCTTTGCCAGTTCATTTCCTCTATCCTACCAGCTTTGTAACATTAATTCTTAACTTCAAAGTACTTATTTATCTATCTCCTAATATATGATTTCTTTTACTGTCCCTCTCCTGTTCCTTTATACTTCCAATCTCTCTGTTTTATAACTGCTTTCTTGCTGTTCCTTCATCTCTTCACCTTCCTCCATGTCCACAGGGATGTGGCAGGAAGTGGGTAAGGGAAAAGGATTGCATTCTTGAAATGATCACTCCCCTTTGTTAAATCGCAGCTTAGATTAGTTTCCTTTGTGATGGTTACAAATAGTGACATAGTTACCTCATTATCTGACATATCAGATATGTTACTTTTACTTACAGAAAAAAATTAACACTTTTAAAATGTTGTTGCTCATGTCATGTATGAAATCAATTTACAGTCAAGTAGTGACGACACTCTGTGAGCAGGCTGTATTATTATTCAGTCTAGTTCCTCATTATTCAGTGTACTGCTTGCCATCTTATGCTTCAAATACTATCAGTCATAAAATATAATTTAATACAATTATAAAATAGTAATTTTATAACAATTTATTAATTATTATAATTGTTCTAAGGAAACTTGTAAATATAGCTTCTGAGAAGGAGTACCCTCACCTGGCTAGTAGCTTCACATCATGACAGGTGAAATCATAGTTACAAATATAACCTCTGTGTGATCTTTTGACACTTAATGATGAGTAGCAGCCAACATGACAGAAATTTACGCATAAATATTTCTCAAACCTTTAAAGTAAATTAGGAATGATGACAAGGAATAAAAGCCACCTCAGTGTTACTGGAAGGGTGGACTCTGCAATTCACCATTACCATTAATTTCCTGTAATAAGGGTGTGAGTTTTCTGTCTCTTGTAACTTTGCCAAATGATAAACATTTGGGTTGATGTCTTCCATGTCATATACCTGCCCTGAAGTTTAATTATGTTATAAACATTTAACCCCACATGGATCATTTAGGTATGAATGCAACACCAGGTTGCAAATATCTTGTGTTGCAATAGTAAGGAAAAAAATTCTGAAGCTCTGTGTATTAGTTCATATTTTATATGCAATATATATCTTATTATTATGACAATATTTTCTACTGTTGTATGCAGTGTAATTCTAGAATCTATGTTTCTGCAGTGACAATTTCAAACTTGACAGGGAAATGGTTTCTGTGAGGGAAGTACCTTTTGACTTGTGTGGAATCCACTCAAATTTATGTCTAAGCCAAAAACTTTTGAAAAATCCTAAGTGCATTGCCTAGAAGCTAAAAGCTTTGAGGCACTCTATTATTGGCAGGGAGCGACTGCTCTTAGTTCTCTTGCAGCTCCCACTGCAGACAAGACAATGCTCTGTTACCACAGAGAAGGCAGACAGGAGTGCGGCTGGAAGGGGGACAGAAGTCTGTTTCTCCTCTGCTAATAACTCAGGCAGCAGAAAATCACACGCCTTGAATGACTTCCAGTTAGAGAGAAAGAAGTAGGCTGCGGCTTTGGAAGCCAGGGGAGACTAAAGCTGGGTCAGAAGGGGATGAAAGTTGGAGGAGGAAAAAGGAAATGGAGAACTGAAAAATGGAGAAAAAGCAGAGCTAGCTGGACAGAGAAGGGGAAGCTAGTGAGTTTGATGGAGGGATAGGTAATCTCTCTTTGTGATTTGGATGCTCTGTTTATCACCTTTAATGTAACTTTTTTGTATGTAGAGGTGTTATTTTCTGTGTTCCAGTCTCTCCCAGCCAGTCAGGCAGGTGTATAGGTGGACCTGAGATTGTTTTGTTTGCCAAAAAACATTAGAATTTGCTTTTCCAAGACCATGATAAAACTTGCAGAAGATCTCACTGACACTATAAGCCGTTACTTTCAGGAGCTCAGGGATAAATTGCCCCTGCAATATGCTCCCATGAGATCTACATTTAAATCCGGAAAATATAAACAGCACTTTGAGAATGTGAAATTTTAGGCAATTACCTTGAGGTGACTACTTTTGAAATGTTTAAATAATAATACGGTACTCTAAGGATAGGTTAGAACTTTGTATTGTGATAAGATTTAAAGATTTATTGAATATTTAGAATGTTGTTATTGTCTCACTGTGTATTCATTTTCTGCTAGCACATGTTTAAAATTAGGCCCATGTAGAACAACACTGTGAAACGTTTCCAACACTGTGTTGGAAATGTAAGCTGGCAGAATCGGTTCTGCTTGGAAAGAGCAATGTTACATTTAGTTCATGTGCATCTCACGTGTAAACCTGTGGGTGGATAGTTAACGGTGAGATTACGGTTGAGATATACTTAATAGTCCAGCCGTGATGGGCACTTTGGGAAGGAAGTGAAAATTCATGAGTTGCCTGCTGTTTGGCTGAGTGGCTTAGGGTGCACCATGCTGGCCAAACTGGCATGTCTGAGCTGTCTGCACAGTAGTCAGTCTATTTTTATTCTGCAGGTACAAGTCCATTTTGCCAGACAGCAAAATCTCTTATTGTGTTATTTTCTACTCTCTCTAGTCTGACCCCAGTAAAAATTAAGCCTCTTTATGTTTTGTTTGAGGTATCTTTTCTTAGAGAAGATTGCCTGCTAAAAAGTTCAGGTGAAGCAAGGAACTTCACCTTCTGCTTTTGCTGTGTTTATGCCTGAGTATAATTAGGCTGGAGTTTGTGAGGCAGAAGAAAAATAAACACATGTTCTTACTTGAAACAGAATGTTCTACCTTCCATTTGGCCTCCAATACAACTCTCAGGGGATCCTAAAGTTTGTCCCAAATGTTTAATATGAACATCTATTTCCTTAATCAGCCAGAGGTGTGGCCAGTGTTAGGCCAGGAAAGCAAGTAGCTGAAACCTGGGAATGGGCAGAGCAGAACACTGCGTGTATTTTTAATTGAAAAGGAGCTGAACATAATCTTTCACTTGGATGAATATTGCTCAACAACATCTGAAATCATGTGAAGGCAGTCTTAAAGTACACTAGCTTGGGTTCTTGCCTTCATCCTTAGTATGTGTGAGGGAAGATAAGAGGGGGCTACAAAATTTCTGCTGTTGAGACCTCAGTCATCATTGCAAATATTATTTGATACGGTAGTCTCACCTACATAAGGGTTGTCACTAGTCTTTATCAGAAAAGCATGTAAAAGTGTACATGGAAAATATTCCCCTTCTCTGTAGAAAGCTTTTCACAGTTGGTTTCCTTCTGAGCCCAAGGCAAGATGATCAGTTGATAAATACCTTATTTTGATATCAGCTGCCACTCAGACAACAACTTCAATCAAGACGAAATCGCCTCAAAACTGCCTTACTAGATCCTGTAATTGGTTAGACTTGAGTTTTTCCAGAGCTCCCATTCCTATATCTTCTATTGCTTTCCTCCACTTTGCAACAAATGCTTATTAGACAAACAAACAAAAAAAAAACCCAACAAACCCAAACCCTTCAGTGACACTTTCAGCAGATTTGTTTTGTTTTTTTGGTTTTTTTTAGAAATCAACAAATGAATCATAAGTGAATATGGTAGATGCCAAAATGTAGTCGCTACTCAGATTTAAAAAAGGAAGGTAACCACTTGTAATAGACTGCTACGAATGTGTTCATCTCATCAGTTCCTTAGGCTTCACATGAGANGTTGGGCATTGGAATGGGTTGCCCAGGGAGATGGTGGAGTCACCATCCCTGCGGGTGTTTAAGGAAAGGTTAGATGTGGTACTTAGGGACGTGGTTTAGTGGGTAATAGGTGGTGGGGGGATGGTTGGACTAGATGATCCTTGAGGTCACTTCCAACCTTAATGATTCTATTCTATTCTATTCTATTTCGTCTCCACCAAAACAAAATTACACTGATACAGAGGGCAAACTACCCCAGACTATTACTGCTATAGACTGCTGGAGTGTATTGTGAATCATGACCACTATATATGTTGTAGTGAAACTTAGTGGCTTCTCTCTGTTGTATTCCAAGAAAACTTTGAATCAAACTCCCATGTCTTATCTGTATTCAAAACAAAAAAAGTTCGTGCCATATAGAAAGCCAAAATCTATATATATATGTTCCAGTCCTTCCTTTTCCCCTAAAGAAAAACATTTGTTAAGTGAGGGAGTTTCAGTGCTGCAGTTGGAAGGAAAAAGGGTTGTGCTTTGTACAGCAAAAGGAATGCATTCCTTAAAACCCTGAAATTTCCTCTCCATGGAAAGGGAGGGATGCACAGTTAAAGCTAAAAGACTTCAAATCCTAATCTGGCAAAAACTATTGTGCTCATCTTTCATTCCTAAGTCTAATTGGTTCAACATTGCTGATTTATGTAAGGTATTCATTGTATAAAACTTTCCTTAAGAAATAGAAGTCAAGTGTTCAGTAGAGAGTCTAAAGGAGATATCCACCCACACGCTCAATATCAGTTGGATTTTGCATTACCTTTTTGGCCTAGTTCAATAACCACTGTTACAGTTATTGACACTAAATATTACTATTATCACAGTAATTATCGCTATATTATTAATAATAGCCATCAATGAAAATAACGAGGCAAAATGTCGTTACCTGACTCAAATTGGAATTTAATAAAATAAATGTTCATCTAATTCAAAGACATGTGAATGAAAACACGATGAAAACTTGTCACACAACTCTTAATACAAAATAAGGGAAGCCAGATGATTAATACCATGATAAAGCCATGAGAATAAATTAATATCTCATAGAATACCTGATAGAAATGAATTATTATTGCTACATATGAGAGAAGATACCCTACCCTCAGGAAAACAGGAAATGAAAGAGTGATAAAGCAAGTAAGGTATTTCATATCGTATCAATGAAACTCGTTTAATATAACTTAAAACTTCAAGAATAAATTTTATAAAAGGAAAAAAGGATACACAGTTTATTTTTGAGCTAATGTGTATTGAACAGGCTTCTTATATTTTCAAAGTGCCAAATTTCTTCAGGTTCTCAATCTTTATTACTTCTATGTTTGTGATGTGTTTGCACCGCTACTTTAACCTCTAGCACAGTTAGACATTAGAGGGTATGGGGAAAATCTTTTGTCTTGTAAGACATCTTGGACTTTGCCATACTCCATTTTTTTTTGTCTGAAATAGAGGAGGAAGATCTTGAAATGTAAGGACAATCTCTTCATCCTTCCCCCCACCCCACCCCCCATCAATTTTTGTCTGCAATTCTACTAGGTTTTTCACTTGCCATATGAAGGGTAGTGCTTTTGTGTGAAGAGCTCTATTGCTAGATGGGAAATCAAAGTACTCTTTCTTTTCAGGGGGAGATGACTGCATTTCAGAGTAAAATTCGGTCAAAATAGATCTGCAAAGAAAAATGTGGGAGTAAGTTTTAAGCTTCCTTGTGGAGTCCTACAATGTACAAATTTATTCTTTAGGAGTCTATGAATCTTCCAGGTAATTTCAGGGTTCCAAATGTCTTTCTAGACCTGTTTGAGACTCAGAGATGCATTCTGAGATGTGGTAGACATAGTTTTCTTACTCTTTAAAATTTATTATTCCTGCCGTATGCTTGAAAAGTTTATAAAGCTTTATTGCTACAAAGTTGACTATGCAATAGCAGTAATTTCAGGGTTAAGGGGAGAAGAAGCAGAAGTTATTACTTTAGGGCAATTCCCTTTAATTGCTATATCAGAAATTCATCTTACTTTGCTTACTGAAAATCAACTGCGGTGTTTTCTCCCAAATTGGCCTTTTGAAGTTCAAATGGCAGCATTAGGTATTTCCTGGTATCGTTAGCAAATATTTTAAATCTTTCTTATGTATTCCCAATTTCATATTACTAAAAAGAAAGCACTTTTCATCTTTCTCGATTCAACAAGGTTGTATTGGAGTTTCCTCATGTGACATGAAACTAAAAAAAATAAATAACTTATTTCTATCAAGGGCACATGATTGGAGACTTCTTGTAATGCAGTATTGGTTACTGATGAGGTTTTTAGAGTTTCCAGGCAAAGCAAATGAAGTTATCCCAAGAGTATTGACTCTTGGAAACTAGGAAATCAAAATAAATAACTAATAAAAGTTAAATAATTCTGCTCCCTTGGTCTACTACATCTACACTGAGCTATTTATCTATAATTAGAATTAATGTAGCTCAGTTCTACTACTTTTAGTCATGCTAAAGTCAATAAAGATTTTATGTCTGTTGGAGTTAATTTAGACTACAAACTATACCTAAATCTTCTTTTATAATAATGTCCTGGTTTCAGCTGAGAGATAGTGAAAGAAAGTTAAGTAAAGCCATGACAAGCGAAAATCAGCCTAGGAAAGAAGAAAAATGTAGAGTGGAGACTAAAAGAATTTTTTATGAAAACTCAGGGTAAAATAATTATATTCTGGTATTCAGAATACTTTATGAAATTAGTCAGTATGCCATGTCACTGCAAGAAGAACTGAACTCCAGACAGGAGTTCAGTTAGGAATGATCCTAAACTATTTCATAATTATAACATTGCATTTAAATATGTGGTTTAGCTAACCCTGGCTTCAAAATACTTGGCTTACATAGAGTGTAGGTACATAAGGGTCCCTGTGGCTGCAAAACCATGTCAGGTCATTGATAATAAATGCTGAGCTCTAGGCTGCTATGGCAACAATGGTAGCAGTACAGGAGTCAGCTTATTTTAGACTAGCATGTGTATATCTGTAAAGATTGCAGTTACGCTATTGCCTGTAGTAAAAACATAATCTTAGATCCCTTCAGTGTCTTAAAACATGAAGTAAAGCCTGAACGCTGCAAAGTGATATTTAGATGTATGTGATGTGTTACAGGATGTTTGAGCAACTTCAGTCCTTTTTTTTCTCTTTTTGCTGTATATTCTAAGATGTATTGCAGTAATCAAATGCAGGGCATTAAAAAAACCCCATTGACCTCCATGACCAGAACACATACCTGAGGTAAAACCAATCCACTTGAGATTTCTTTCAGTATTTAGTAGATCGAAAATCCAATAATCTTGTTGACAAGCATGCTGATGTACATACTTTTCCCCTGGGAATCAATGGAATTTTTCAAATTGGTGTAATATTCATAGTTCTGAAATGAAGATGGGAAAGGAGCATCTAATTTTTACATCAGTGGGAAATAACATAGTGCAGTGATGGAGGTCACCTTGCATTACAGCAGGTACATGCTGCAGGCTTCTCTGGTTTGCACAGAATGACAAAGACCTGGTGCAGGTAGGCCCAAACATAACTTAAGGCCTTCAGCAGACCACATTCACTTTTCCTGTGTTGCTGACGGCACACTGAAATTTGAATATAGTATATAGACTAATATGAGTAAACTCTTATACTGAGAATTACTATTACCGGATGCTTGAGGAAATGAAAGAGAGAATTGAGGTGTATGGTATCAGCTGCTGTGGTTTTAAAATACAATACCTCCTGAAGACAGATAGTCTGGCATAGATAAGAAGAATATTTTATTGATTATTTTATTTTTTTTTAAATTCTGGACTGATTTAACAAATTGTACTTGGAAATCTGAGTCATCTTTTATATGCTATATATGCTTTCCACTTTGGAAGGTGCTTGAGAAACTTAGATTCAGGGTCCTAAACTAAGTATGTTTAATTTATTTGCCTGACACTGCTTCCATTATCAAAGTGTGGCTTGTTTTAAATTAAATAGAAGTTTTCCTTGATCTCATAGCTGAGAATAAGAGTGATTCCCTTGCCAACAAATTAGCTAAATATTCTCCCTTTACATGCCTTATTACCATTTCATCCTGGGTTAGCTAAGTAACGTTGTTATTGCATAAGCTACTTTCTTCACAAAGAGTTTCCTTAGAAAGGGGACTTATTTTAATGTTTTCTAATGAAATGCAAAACCAAAATCAGCACTGCTTGACTTTCACAGAGGCAATAAAAAACCTGGCTTGATTTATGAAGGGCTTACACCAATGCATTGCCGATGTACATGCATGTATTTCTGCACATGCGTTCTAGAGCCTGGAAAAGATAGTCCAGTGTGAAGCACCCTAAATGGCTCAAGTGAAAATTGTTGATAAACAGCATGTTGGTAAAGCAGAGAATGCAATAATGTCCACACTTAACAGCACAAATACATGAAGATTTTCCTGAATATTGGAAATATGAGTTACTCCTCCTTAGAATAACAGCAGTGGGATTGCCACATTATCATCTAGGGGATTTTATTTTTCCCCCCTTTTTTTGTCCTTTATATAAGTGGGTTCTTCCAGCTCATTCGAATGTATTTTATTGCCTCTGAGGTGTAAACCTCGACTAAACACTTTTAGAGCTCTGACATCAGTTCAGTCCTGGAGCACTGAATCTGGCAACATAAGTGCTCTCTCTCAGGATTGTTGTTTTTTCCCTTTTTACCTGTAGTGAGAAGGTGATAGGAGAAATGGGGAAGTGATTCTGTATGCAAGAAAGGAGGAGAGGAACGTCTTGTTGCTTAGAAAGAGCAACAAGTGTAATTTGTTTCTCTCTTTTTTTTTTTTTTACAATGTGTTTGTTCCCTTCACCTTGCTTCAGGGGAAGGGGAAATGTATTCTTGTCTCAAAATTAGATTAAAAGCTACTGATGTGCCTATGAAGCTTTCACTGCAGAATTAAAAATCAAAGCTGATCTTGTGTCAGCAAGATAATACATTAGGTATATTGGAACCATTCCTGAACTCAATTGTTCAGAAAGCAACATGCACCAAAATGTTGCACAGGCAAACCCCCAGCACAGCAAAATGGCTTCAGCAGTTATCAAAAAGTACAGCCTGATATTTTCCTTAATGCGCATGCTTAGAGAATCTGTAGCAACTATTAAGAAAAAAAATATTTACCTCTTTGGAAGGATGAGGTAGGAATAGAAGATGACTAACTTTTACAGAGTTTGGAGTAGTAAGGTCTATGTCTGCTCACTCAGAAATTGATAGGAGTTTTGCAAATAGATTAGCAGAAGGAGCTACTGAGTTTGGAGAATATAACCGAGAAATGAAACGATGAAGTATGGCTGGTAGACTATGAAAGAACCTTCTGAGATGTAACCCTGGCATCTGTTCAGATGTTTTCCTGTACAAACTTGTGCAAGGTCACTTCTTTGTATGCAGTCATTTTCATTTCTAAACTAAGAATAATACCTGCCTGTCTTGGATTATTTATGATGAAGATTAATTAAAATTCATAAAAGCACTTTCAGAATTTATTATTTCAAAAATGCTAGAAGAAAATTTCTAATTTTGATAAAGAGGAGACCTGTCATGAATACTGAGAGGAAATACCTCATACTATCTAGCTAATGTAGTTAGAAGACCTGTCAAAGTTTTGGTCGGTCTTTGTGACAGAATGTTTTCCTGAATCTTGCACCTTTTTTCTGAAGGATGGAAATTTTAAGAGTTATTATTCTTTTTTTTTTCTTGAAACGAAGCTGTTAACTGTACCACAAAACTTGCGCATCACAAAGATTTTAATGAAAAGCTGTCTTATTTTCATACTGTAGAAGTCTAATTATGGCTTTAAATCATGGGTTGGCTCAAAGAATCTGAGCAAATTATAATATGGGAAAGTGACCATCAATTACAGTGGAAAAGGAGATTCCATTTTCCTTAAGTACTCTAACTTGAAAGGAGCACTTTCACAGGGGAATTTCCTTTGCAGACGTTGTGGCTATATTTTAATCAGGAAAGAGGAAGAGGCGAGTGACTCCTTGAATGTTTTGCCATAATACCATTTTCTGATACAGGTGCCAATCGCAGTCCGGGCTTAATTTTCTGCTCCCAAATGAGAAGTATACATAATGTCCGTAATTCAAGTTCTTGCTGTGGCATTTTGCTTTGTGCTTATTGCAGATGTTGCTGTATGCTCTGGGTAAGATTCTTTTCACCCCCTTTGTTGTTTTGTGACATTCCTGGTGGAATTAGGAATATAGGTTCTTGAAGTGGGCTCTTCTGTAATCACTTGTAAAACGGTGTAAAGGCATTTTGGTGAAAATGCAAATGAGACGCATTAAATATATCTAAGAATACTCAAACAGCCCTGCCTGCCAGATTCTTGTAGTCACCCAGACACTAAAGGTTTCAGACATAAAACTCAACGAAGGAGTTAATGACTCTTCATAAATGCAGTACATTCATAAAGTCACCTGTGATGATTCCCAATGCACATCTGTTAAATTGCGGTTTATTTTCAAGCAGAATACCTGATGACATTATTGAAAGATTAAAATTTTTTTTTAGAAAATAATTTTAATTTCTTGTCAACATTCATTCCATTATTTTGAGGTTATTGTAAAGCATATATGCATATATAATTTCCAAATAATACTGCTGAAACAAATCTATTTTTTAAAGAAAATACTAAAAAATCCACTCAGAGTTTACATGTTATCTGTTCTGCAGTATTTTTGTTTGTAATAAGACTAATAAAAAATAGTATCAGTTCTTGGTTTTGAATCGAATGCTTTATAATATTATTTCAGCTTGGTTCCTTGATGCATTTTTCCTTATTGTAGTGTAATGTAAATGTAATAATATACTGAAATAAAATGGAAATGGTAAAGAAATTATAGTGAAAAGTCAGAAATATTTTTCAGCCATAAAAATGTTCTCTGTTAATTCATTTCAAATACCAAGTGATAGCATTTTCTTTCATTTGGAAGGTTAGTTGAAAGAATATTTGAGTTTATCATATCTGAAAGTCCTAACTGTGTTATCATTTAAATTCATTTCCCTAGCAATAGATTTTCAAATTAAATTTAATACAAGTAATCTTTAAATTACATTAAAGGTTTTGCTGCTTGTTCTTTTCTTCTTACAGGACTGTCATCATCACAATCATACTTCATAAAAATAAAAACATGCAAATAAGGGTCACTGACAGATGAAAAAAACCATCGTTTTATTAAGGCTTTTAATAAACGGTCAATAGTTATCATCAGCCACACATTTAATTTCCATCTTAATCTTATCTTTTATCCTTTTCTTCCAGTGGAGAATACCCATATATGCAGGTGCTTCTTCTTTTATCATTAATTCAAAGGTACAATAAACATTCATTTCCAAAGGCTCATTTCCTCGTCTGCAAATTATTTCCTTATTTCTTTGCTTTAAATTCCTCTTGGCCTTAAAGTTCTTTGCAACCTTTTTCTTAGTGCTTAAAAAGAGGTTCTACATTTTAAAATAAATGACTACTTCCTTGGTAAACTTTTAAAATAACCCAGACATGGATCTGATAATTTTTACACTCCCCACATCTAACATATGCACCCATCAGTTATTTCTAGGTATGTTATCAATCCAGAAGTAGCTGAAGTGAACGTTTACAAATGGTGGTCGGGTGAATTTGAAGAGTCTTTGCACCCTTCATAGCATTCATGCTTTGTAAAGCATTTGCACATGAAAACTGCTAGTGGACAGATGTGTTTCAACAGAAGGTTGAGAAAAATCGAGATTCTGTCGGATCAAAGAGGCAACAAATGCCAAGAAACATCCCACCTTTCTATATGTTGAGTAAAAATCTAGATATTGCTATAAAAAGTGTCCTTGCTGATTTTAGACAGATAAATATGCATCATATATACATGTGTATGAACTCCAAGATAGACTTCAAGTGTGACAGCTAGAATTCAAAGTTAATAGCTTTTTTTTAGACTGAAGTTACTGATCTGAAATTAAGACTTGGCTTCATCCCGGAAACTAAGATGGAAAACAGAGCAGTCCTGTGGATTACAGTTTGTGTGTGTAGAATGCCACATTTCTTGTTCCATAAATTATTTATAATTATTTATCTGCAATTATTGAATGCATATTTGCCTGTATAGTTTGGCTCATTATGTTAATTACTATTGTTGAATAGAGCTGACCTCTGTATAGATGTGGAAGTTTCCATTTTCTCTTACACTTTAAGTAGAAACTAAGTTTCCTTGTTTCATGTGAAAAAATGCTTTCTTCTGTTTTTCAAGTAAACAGTCTTTCATTAAAGCTTGATTTTTCTGTGAAGTCTCATGCAAATCTGTTAATTAGTTTCTGAGTTGCAGTCAATTAAATACGGGCCTAAAATAGTTCCTATTTGGAGTCTCGTGGTATTTTGGGCCTTTGCGGTGTGTGTTAGACTATGCAGAAAGTCAAAAAGTACAAAGCAAATATTAGTTAGTCTCTTTGGGTTACATAATTATTTAGTTATCTACCAAAAGAAGAAAAATGCTTGCTAAAAGAGAGAGCTTTGCAACAGCTGTGTGGTGTAGCACATCCCACTAGTTCAAGCACTGTAATAATAATAAAAAATATGCAACTTTCTTAATGTTGAAGTGGCTATACGGTTGTGTCTTGTTTTTTAAATAGAATTGGTAATACTGCATAGGTTTTGTTTTTGTAAATACAGTCTAAAGTATTCTTGAAACTTATTGTGTCTGTACTTTTCCCTTAGTACAAGACATAGCACTCATTTTACTCAGTTCACATAAGTTTAACATTGGTGTGATCAGTTGTGTTAATTACAGTGGATTAACTAGTGTATTTGTAGTTGAAAGGAGGTATAGACGAGAGAGGCTCAATAAGAGAAGGTGCAGACCTTATTCTGTTGTAGTATATTTGAAGAAAGAGGAAAATAGACTGAAGACAGACAAAAAGCTTTGTATTGTACTTTGTACTGGCAAACAATGATTTTAGGACTTAAAATACAAACAGAATCATTGGTAGTTCTTATATTGTGCCAGCTGTGTAAATTCAAATGGAAAGTCACTGGTTTTACTTGTTTGTTTTCCTTCTTGCAGTTTGTCTGTGTTTGAAAGATGTTAGTATTATCATCAACTGTCACTGTGATCTACTATAATTATTAATAGTACTGTTACTATGTTTTCTTATGTCGTGGTTCAGCCCCAGATGGCAACTAAGTACCATGGGGCCACTCGCTCACTTCTCCTCCCATGGTGGAACTGGGAGGAGAATCAGAAGAAAAAAATAAAACTTGAGGGTTGGGATAGGAGCAGTTTAATAGGACACAAAAGGGAGAGGAGAACGACAACAATATTAATAAAAGAATATACAAAGTGGGTGATACACAATGCAATTCACCTACGGCCCACAACCTGATGCCTAGCCCATCTTCGAGCAGGGAACATTTTACAAATACACAACATTATCTCTCTTATGTTAATAGAAACCAGGAATAACGAAGCTCAAGAGAATGTAGTTACTTTGATGAATACTCTGGGACAGGAAATTCAGCTTGTGAAAGTTTGCCCAATTTTTATTGAATCATTGAACTTCTGCATCCATGTTAGAAAAGAAATTGTCTTTGCCCTAGCGAGAGCTAGGGGGTTTTCAAATCATGGTGAGGAAGATACTTAGAATTAGTGGTTTTGCCTTCGACCCACTCTTTTTTCAAGGCTTAGGTAAGCTGAATGTACACATTGTGAATGCAGGTGAAGTGAGTTATTTAAGCTTTAATATTACTGGTGAATACCTTTTAAATGAAGGTATTTACTTCTCTACACATTTGCATAGTGTCTGGCTTTATTTGGCTTTTCTTTTTTAAAAAGTCCTCCTGCTGCCTAGCTTATTGTCAAGATCAACATACCACCTTTGGAACTTGTGTTCCCTGAACACAAAAGCTAATAGGTTCTGTTTTCTTGCAGTTCTGTCCCCTTACTCATTCCATCACCATTGCCATACCTCTAGCTCCCCTTCACCTTGCACAATATAGTTCTCTTTCTTCTGTGTCTCCTTGTTCCTGCTGAGCTACAGGCAGCATGGGCTGTAACTCACTCCAGACCAAGTGCTGAGGGCCATCTGGCAGGCTTGACAGAGAAGGTAACTCTTGAATTGCTTAATTGAATGTGATTGGAATTTAATTCACTACCATAAATTAGCAACTTGTAAAACTGAAACAATGCTTTGGAAAAAGAATAGAATAGAATAGAATCATTAAGGGAGAACCTGATTAAAATTTGTGAGTTTGTTAAAAGATAGAGATGTCCAACTCAGAAATGGAGTTTTGAATTCAGACCCTGGAAAATAAGTTTAGATATTTGAATGAAGTTGGGAGTCATCTAGCTTGAGGAGTTTGATGCTATAAACTATGTTTAACACATTGCATGAATTAATTTGTTAGAAACTGTATATGGGTTTACTGTAGTTACTATTTAAACCTCAGTCATGTTGCATCACTATTTTATCCTTGTTAATGCATGCAATTTATTGTTTTTTTGATTTTTGTATTTTCAGCTTAGGTAAACCACATAAAGATCTTCAGCTGTCATTCTCCTTTTTTTAATGTCTTCAAAATATGAAAAAAAAAGAGGCTTGTTTTAATGTTCTTGTATATATTTTTTTACTTGCAAAACAGGTATGATTTATTTTTGACATGTCTTTTCATGAATGAATTAAAATATCCTGATGAAATAGTTTGATACACTGCTATGAAAAATTACAAATCAAACATTGTAAGTAGTTTGATTGTCTTGCACATGCTTCTTTAGTCATTGTCTCCCAGCTTTTATCTTGCATTGTTTTCGTCTTGTTGCTATTATTTAAAATTGTTTGCCTTCTTTCATTTCGCTTGCTGTGATACAATGATTATATAGTCCAGTCAGTGTACTAACAATTATTTAGGAAAACATCTGGTGTAAATAAAAATAAAGTTACCTACTTTCATTCCTGATTTTATTACTGCTGATTTGAAATTTCATGCACTTCTGATGATAATATGGAAATAAGAGTACCGGCCATAAGGGCCAAATTCTGTAAATCCTTGCATTTAAGTTTAGAGTCAGGAGTAAGGAAACTTTACTGTAAGTACCTCTTATAGTCTCACTTGATTACCTTTAAGTTGCCTTCTGAGAATAGCTATTATATATCTTAGGAAAGGCTGGCTGGCAGGACTGAATTATTATATTGAGCTTCACAGTCAGTGTATAACCAGACCAGAGCAGGTTTCTTGAGATTGAAGTAGACTACTGCCCTCTGAAGAGCTGATAAGCACGCATGCTTAATGTAAAGAGTTTTATTTATCAGATAAACACTCATATCATCATCGGTTTTCATACTCAAGCTTGACTTTGTCCTTTTTATAGTATTCCTTGTGTTTTCCCATGATGGTGTGTTGTTCAGCAAAATGAAGAAAACATGCATACATCACAGTCGTCCTAACTCTTTTAATAAAAACCTTGGGAGGTACTTTCAACCAATGAGGAGCTAGAGGACAACCGAATTCCAAGGATTTGGGGTAGGAGCTCACAGGAGCTTAGGGAACCTGAGTGACTAGCCCAGCTGTTTTCACATGATTTGAACACAAGCCACTTATGCTTTTTGGTTTCGCCAACTTAAAGGCACAGGGGTACAGGCTGGTTGAGAAACTGATTAACCACCTGTAGTATATAGTTAACAAGAAATAAGTAGTAGTAGATTCCAAAAATCTTAGCCATATACTTGAATATGCCAGGAAAAATGTTTCCCATATTTAAAATTAAATCTTACATTTAAACCTGTTTTCTATTGTGCCCATTACTAGTGCATGTGCAATTCTTGGTATTTTATTGCTACTGCAGGGTAATTTAGCATTCAAATACTGAGTTTATACATCACCTAAAGTGGTCAGCTTAAGAGATGCAAATATTCGGTTTAATTCTATGCTTCGAGTTACTTGGAAACATTTCTTGAAATTGTCACTCATATTGTAATACCTCTACCTTTTGTTATCCCTTTAGATACTAAAAAGGGAAGCATTTTATTTCACCTATTCATTTAAATACATTACTGTGATTCAAGAGGAATTGCTTATATATTTTCTAATAAGAGCACACTCTGGAAAGAAATTAGGAGGCTGAAGGTTTAAACACAAGCAGGCAAATGACAAAGACTGCAACGGAACAGCATTGAAAATTATTTTAAAGGTCTTTAGAGATGAGTTTACATTACCTGCTTTCTGAGATGGGTAGAATTCAGAATCTTATTTAAAAAAATAAAATGCTGCTTTCTGTTGCATTTTTTTTCCTACCATTTTTATTTAGAAGGCTAGCGTGAAATAATTCTTTAGCATTTAGTTTAATATTAGGCATTTTTCTCCAATGATTTAAATGAGATATTCTTAATGACTAGGTACGTGATGTACTTCTCAGTACTTATTCAGTCTGACCTCCCGTGTCAGCACCCATGTCAGTACTGAGTTACATGACGATACGATTTCCTGCTAAGTTGAATGTCTTTCAGAGCTAATGGAGGACCTTAATGAGTTTGGTGGAGTCTAGATTAAGTTTTGTAGAGGGCAAACCATGGCTTTGTGCACTTCTACTGTAATTACAAATATTGGCAAAATATTATTATTACTATAATTAGGTTAACATGGTCTATATTTAGTCAATTTCACATATTAACTCACTTAAGTTACAGAAACTAATTTGAATAACATACACATAGATTTTGTGTATGCATAAAGGCATATTTTCAGGACTGCAAGCAGTCACATAATCTGTAAAAATCTAAAGAATTTACTGCCATTCAGAAGGGATACAGTAACTGTCTAATTGTAATCCATTGCAATGACAAATAAACATGGATTAGCTTCTGTAACCTATGTACAATAAAACCTAGCTAATGAGCAGCTGACAGCTGAAGAGCTTGCCTACAGTTGAAGACACTGACTGGGGAAAAGACAGAAGGCTCTCAGAAATGTGACTGTTTCAGGAGCTAGTGTGAAACAGGCACAGCAGGAACTTACCTTCTCGTTCTTTTACAGTTCAGATGGGTGCTATTAATTCAAAGCAATATGCTATATTTGAATTCCTTTCCTGTTAATGGTTTTCTCAAGGCGCAGATAATACTCTGTGAAGTATCCATTATTTTTCTGTGAGAAACTTGCCATTGTTGCTACTATGAACAGCAAATGTTCTATTATATAAATTGGAACTTTTTTTAGTTTTGTCTGGTAGTAAAAAACGGTTAGTGTAATAACAATAATATTTAGCAAACTGTGCAAATAGGTATATCAACAGAATTCGATAGCATCTGGAATCCTAGGCAATTTTAAAAAAACAATTTCTATTTTAAGCATTTTGGTTTGAAATAGGTATGTGTGTATAGGTAACTTGTAACGATTCTTTTCGTCAGTCCATCAAATCGGAGCAACAGAGTTTTTGTGGATTGTGTCAATCCAATTGATCGGAGAAGCAAAAGAAGCTTAAAAAAACTTTAAATACTAATTACATAGCATCAAAAGAAAAATCAAAATTGGACTAAAAAGGAAGTCAGGTAAAATCCTGACATCAGACATCCTACTGACATCTAAGGGAATCTAGGTCCTTGATTCATGCAGTCAGAGTTTGATCGGGTCTATAGAGTCCTGTTTTGAGGAGGGTGAATGTTTAACATGCAGAAATTTTAGATAAAAATGACACCATTGTACTGTTATGTATTTTCAGATACAAAATAAGAGTAATCAGTCACCTTAGACAGAGTAGCCACAACATAATTGTTATAACTTCTTGTTCATTAGGTTAAAGTTTCATGAAGAACACAGTTTATACTGGACATGATAATGTGATTTGATTCGAGAAATAAAATGCTGATAGAAAAAAAATGGTAAAATTCTTAACTACTGTCTCAATTCTTAGAACATAAGGTATAATGTAATAAAAAAAGAAAGTGGAGACAAAAAGTAAATGTCAGTACCTTTTTATCATGTTATTTATTTATTCTTTGAGTTGATGTGGAACTGCAGAAAGTTCATTTTAATGAGGATCTTGGACTGGTGTTTTGATACCTCATTTTCTATAGTGTTGTCAGGCTATCCAATTTCCCTTTTAGCAGTAATCCGTAAAAATCATGACAGGAACTTCAATATAAACATAGAAAGTTATCTATAACTGTGTCTTTGAGTCTTTGTCATTTAGACATTTCCTGTGAACATCAAAGACTTTGCAGTTAAATCCTAACTTTTAATTTTATGAGTATTCTTCTGTAATAATCCTTTCTTTACTGCTTTAAATTTTTTTTTTGGGGGTGGTGGTTTTTTTTTGTTTGTTTGAGTTGCTTTGTTGTTTGTGTGTTTTTTTGGGGGGTGAATAGATGTTATTGAAGCTGTGAAAGATATAACATATTTTATTGTTTGTTTTCAATGATTAAATAGTCTTACATTTTTATTCGTATCCTGCGCAAAAATTACTCTATTTTAAATTTGTACTTCAGTTACTGAACAAAACAAAGAAGGCTGCCAACAGCATGTTTTACAGAATACGGATACCAATTTATTTGAAATGCTTTCTAAAATAAATTGGAATGCGCTGTACTATAATTTAAGTGTGCTTCTGTATAGTTACGCAGGAAGCTGTTAATAAAAGAGGGGAAAAAAAAAAGTAATTTTAGTGATACCTGCAGGAAAATCTAGAATAGTGGTCATTCATATTAAATTTATATCAGCTTTATGAGGTTTTTGTCATCTTGACACATTTATGGAGCTGTTAAATTTTTGCTGCCTGGGGGTTATAATGTACTTGATGTGACCCCACTTATTAAATCGGGACCATGCAAGTAACATTGATGACATGTCATTCAAGAATAAAACAGAGCCAAGTCTTCTCTAGTTCTAGAGGAAGGACATATTTGACAGAGAAATAGGTAGGGAAAAATAGGTATTATGATCTATATCAAGAAGATACTTGAAAAGGGAAAAAATGAGAAATATGCAGACATTTAATCGGGTATCTCACAAAACTTCTCCTGCAATTATTCACGGATCATAAAACAGGGCATGACTCATGCTACAATAGCCTAAAAGACCTTCCATTGTCCTAACATTAAACCTGAGTGGACAAGCAGATATAGAGGATTTGTTATACATTTCAAATTTCCGTATTAATGTACTTTACAGAAGCTATATTTTCTGTATGGATATGCAAGTGCGCATATGTTGTATTGAGCCTTATGTTATCACTGTATTGTCATTACTGCCTCAGAATTCCTGTGATCATTAAGTTGAATCAAATATAATTGAAATACAAAACTTTTTTAAACCTGATTTGATGGTACATATTTCCATTTTGAAACATAGTACTATGGTATTTACTGAACTGCACCATAGCCATGAAGATTCGTAACTTGTGCTTTGCAATGTCTGAAGTCTCTCTTTTTACATTTTTTTTTTCATGTAAGGCTATCAACACCCTGGTAGTTCTCTGATATTAACATTGTGAAACTCTTTACCTTGCCAAACTGGTTAAGAAGTTTTACAAGAATGTGTGTTCTGGTGAGCATTCATTGCAAATTTTTTCTGCCCAGATGAAAAATATGATGAGTACAATCTCTTCTTTAGCATTTTACTACTTGAGTTTTCTACATGAAGAAATTCAATGTATATAGGAGTCAATCAAAGTTTTTGTGTGTTGGAGCTAAAGAATCCACCTTTACTTATTCTTTCTGGGTTTTTCATGGTCATTACTATTCCTAATGTATAGAAGTACCTGCAAATGATGGAGCCTGAATGATGACTTGTTCCATAAAGGCATGCTGTATCATGTAGACAGTAGGTTACTCTCTTCTTGCTATAAATTCTGGAGTGTCCCTATAGGTCATGGATTTCCAAGCTTAAAGGTGTTGTCCTGGTTTCAGCTGTTATGGAGTTAAATTTCTTTCAAGTAGCTGGTATAGTGCTGTGTTTTGGATTTAGAATGAAAGTAATGTTGATACACACTGATGTTGCAGTAGTTGTGTGTACACTCAGGCAAGGACTTTCCAGCTTCCCAGGCCCTGCCAGGAGCACAAGGAGCTGGGAGAGCACAGCCAGGACAGCTGACCTAGGCTGGCCAGAGGGGTATTCCCTGACACAGAGCATCACGCTCCGCATAAAACTGGGGAAGCGAGTCAGGAGGCGGGATCGCTGCTTGGAAACAAGCTGTGACTAATTGTAAAGTAGCCACAAGGTTTTCTCATGAGAGTAGACTTTTTATGCTAAATAGGCAAAAAACAGGCAAATTCCACAAATCTAGTTTAATGCACGAATCTTCTTGACAGATTGAAAATTATAGCATCCAGCATTTTTCATCAGGGAGATGAATGAACGAAACTGAAAACATAGGTATTAATATTATCACGTCAAAGATATATATCTAGTCATGTGCCATATATTATATATGAATTTTAAGTTTGTTTCATTTATGTTGCTATATTAAAAATTTAGAAAATTATTTGAGAAGAACAGTGGGTATGATTTTTGTATTAAAACCATTTTTACTATGTCACAGATTCACACAGATTCACAGATGCGCAGGGGTTGGAAGGGGCCTCTGGAGATCATCTGGTCCAACCCCCTTGCTAGAGCAGGATTACATAGAGCATGTTGCACAGAACTGCATCTGTCTTCAGTGTTTATGTTCTTTATTAATATAACATCAGCAATTTAATTTAGGTACATCTATTTTTATCCTGTTAATGATTTTTATTTGGTTGTTCTTCCAAAAGATGTGTTGCAAGTTCCATTACCACAGTTTCTCTATATAACTTCGGGCTTCGTTTTTTAGGACAATATAAGGTATTTAATGAACATTGAACAATCTGTGTATTTGTACAAGAAAAAATAGAATATGTATCAAAACCTAAGTGTTATGCATCTCTGTGTTTAGGAAAAGGCCTTCATTACAAAGACTTATCTATTATTTTTTTCAGACTAATAGAATTTCCAGAATTATTCTGCTCTGGGCCATATCTGTTTCATGTGAATCAATGATGAAGTTAGAGGTGACACAGACCAGTGTAAAATTGTATTCAAAATCCCACCAGAACGCTGTTCAGATTATAACATGTTAACAAACTGCTCTACTGTAGACAGAGCAGTTACTTGGTACTTATGACTTACTCTAATTAAAAAAAAACAACTGTATTTAATATTCAATTTGTGGTAAGGTATACAGGTCTTAATATCAAATATTTTGGAAAATAACTTTGAATTTTCCTTCCTTAGACATATCCGTTTGGAAAATGAGCCCTCCATATTTCCATTTATTGTGGGGACAGGGCAGTCAGTCTTGGAGAATGGCAGCATGAGTGCAACTCTTTCATCTACAATACACATCTCCGTTTGCTGTCCTCTGTTGTCTTAGTGCACTGTCAGTTCTCTCCGCATGCAGACCCAGTACAGAGTGAACCTCAATGTTAAAAAGCGGACCTCAGTTGGGGGGGAAAAAAAAAAAGTGAGTAGTCATGAAATATGCTGTTTGTTTCCTTTCTTATCTTCATTCCATGCTTTCTTGCATTTATCAACAAAATATATTTTTTTTACCACCAAATGGGTCTAGTTACAGTATTATTGTTGTAGTTTTTTGTAATACTTAAACAGCACATAAAATATGCTCATTAGAAATAATGTATTTATTATAAAAATGCAAAACACTGAAGAAAACTAAACCACAGGCATTTTAAGGCATGCATATCACACATAGGAATGTGAAATATGCTACCTCTACAATGTATTATTATATTACTAAGATTTATTATCTGAGCAATATGCAAAAATACTTTATTGACTGCAACAGGAGTATCTGAAAGAGATTTTTATCCTACATGGCAATAGGTGTCTTTTATAGTCCAATATGAGGAAGAAAATCACTTTCAAGTTTAGATTCATCTAGAGGATCAGTTTTTCTTTAGCTGTTGGCTCTGTACCTGACTTACAAAATGTCATTGGAATTTGGATGTATGGGATGACTATGTTAACATGCCAAAAAATTCTTATGAGTATTGAAAAGTGACTGTTCTGAGCAAAAGAAAACTGGAGAAACTTTTTCCATGACAACTTTTGACAACTATATCAATAAAGAGCTACTAATTCCAAGATTCATGCAAGGTTCCGGCGGTAAGTAAGTTTATCTGTTAGTTATTTCAATTTTTTTCAGTCTATGCTCTTGCTATTTATCAAAAGCCAGTCAGACAAGATGAGTCTTCTCACTAAGATAGATAAAGTATTTCATTACAATTTCCATTATCATAGAAATAGAGAAAAATCGTTCTGAGTTGAAAACTATGTCAAAATATTTAAAACAAATATAAATGGCAGGAATTGAAATATTTAGCTCATTCATCCTGTTAGGGTCTATTTCTAAAGCCAATGCTTTGAAATCTGCTTGTGGTTTTTAAATAAGCTGTTCTGTCAGGGCATTCCTCATTTGCAGGATGTTTTATTTCAGCTATTCACCTGTCTTCTCATTCATTTTGTTACCAAGGGGAAATAGGTATTAAGCTATTTGAGGGGGGAAATTGTCCCTTCAGGAAAAAGAAGAAAGACTGCAAATGCATCAGCTTTTACAACATTGTCTTGGTATTAATGACAAATACCCTGATAAATGAGTTATTGTAGTGGACTTTTCAACTGCTAAGCAAAGGAGCGTCATGACCACTTTAGGTGAAATAATGCAGGTCAATGGAGGAACAGAGCTTTGTGACTTGGATATTGCAGAATCAACAAATAACCAGTAAAGATTAATGGAAAAGGACCATATCACAGTTTACTGCAGAAATGTCACTGAGAGCACAGATTAGTTTAAGAAAGTTCAAAAAAAAATATGTTTTTAACTTTCTGCATTGTGTTAAACTATTCTCAGTGAGAAAACAATGTTTTTAATGGTAATATGAAATGGTAATTTGTGTGGCACTGAGCCTTTTACTATACTTGTAGTAAATACTTCCTAGTAGAGCACAAGAGACAACAGCTACTAGAGTTGTGTGAAAATCAGAAGAGTCTTATTTTTGTGTATTCGAAGGTACGTAAATGTGAGCCATGCAAAATATGTATCTGTATTTCAAAACTCCTTTCAGCAACATAGCAAAACCGTATTTTTATCTGAAAAGTAAAACACTTTTGTGTCCCCAAAGCTACTAAAAATATGCTTGAGGAGTAATGCCATGCTAGAGCGAGTATTTGACATCTTAAGCAGGAAAAGAGCTGTAATGGTTGGGAGATAGAACTGAAGAAGTACATGCAGTAATTTTCTTCCCTTTTTGCTTGGTTTTAAGAAAAAACCCACATATTTTCAAAGAGCGTTGACCTCATAGTAAATGAAGGAAATAACATTACTACAATCACAGTATTATCTCAAAATTACTACAGTCCATTACAGGTCATTTGCTCTGGGGAATGAATCACCAAACTGAAGTTACATAACTGGTATTTTTTTGCTTCTGCAGAATTAATGCCATGGAGTGTAATTTTATTGAGTGCCTGTTGGAACCAGTAAATAGTGACAAGCCTTTGAGCATTCAGTATCAGTTTTGGTTGCTCAGCACCTTGCAGAAGAATTTTCTATTTAATTCTGTAATTTTGTCATATTTGGGAACAGCATCTTGTCCTTAAATTAGAGTGATATGATTCTGAAGCAGTTAGGTAAATTGGTGTAGTCAGTGTACATCAGGTTTAGTTCTTGATCTGAATCCCAAGCAAGTAAAAGGAAAACTTCTATAGAACTTCATCATCTAAGACCAGGCATAGTGTCTCAATGGAGAATGACGTTCAGGCCCAGAGGTGGTTTTTTGTCATCTAGCTGGAATATCTTTATACTTTTAGTTGGAGAAACAAGTTAATCCAAGTGTTTGTGAATGTGTAGACAAAAAAAAATTTCTAAGATTTCATTTTGAAAAGAACATGAATATGTGCTTGTACTTTTCCCAAACAACAATACTATTCAGCAAGAAATGATATTTCAAACTAGTCTGTCATAGTTACAATAATTCTAAATGTGTAAAATATAATGAAGTGAACTATAAAGTGTTTCTCATGAAGCATTTGAAATTCAAGGAAAAATCACTTTTATCATGATAGTTAGATTTGCATGTATATAAAGGCATGTTTAAATTCTAACAGGCATATTGATTATAAACACAGAAAAGCAAAAAAAAAGTATATCTCAAAGAGCTTAGAGAACACAGAAATAAGAGACTGGAAAAAAAATAATTTTTTTATCCTGCTTATTAATCAGTGCTCTCAGTTTGTCATTCAAAAATATTTATTTTGAAGGAACACTGGAAAAAAAAACCCAAACAAATCCTCGTCACATTTTAATATACTTTTTTCTCACACAAAATATTAACTTCAATCCTAAACAATTAAGGATAATATAAGCAAAATCCAAAGCAAATTATCATAGAATCATAGAATCGTAAATGTTGGAAGAGACCTCAAGGATCATCTAGCCCAACCGTCAAGTTACTAACTGTAAAAAAACCTATTTGTAATGTTTTAGTAAATGTTAACCAATATGGTGTCCTTGACAATGAGCAATTACTGTTTCTTTTTTTCTGAAAGAAGGAAGGAGTTATTCATCCCTGATGGAAGGAGGACAAATTATAGACTAGACAAATGTGATCCTGGGGCTTGGTTCTGTCTTTCCTACTGAATTATTCCTCCCATTCCAATTTGTATGGTAGAATTTGAAATTTAGATCTCTCACACAAGACCCCACTTTCCAGGCACCTTGTTGCCAAAAGATATTTTCCCTACCACTGTAGTGCATGAAGCACAAACTGCATTATTTCTCCAATTCTTTATTTGTTTGGCACCATATCTTAGGCAGTAGAGCAGGCTGGTGCCCAATGGCCAACGTACTTCTTGAATAGGCTTGGTACAAGGAGCTCTAACAATACAACAGAGGGGCAGATTGCTCAGGACATATATGAAGTAACTTGATTTAAAAGTTTCATAGAACCCTACAGAGACATCCAGCGACATATGCGAAAACGTATTAAATCCCCTTGGAAATGCCAGCTGGACTGACTGTTGGCAGTTCAATGTATTATAAAAGCCATCATTCATTATATGAGACTTCACTGTATGTTTGGCCATTGAGTCTGTGTAGTCTGTGGAACTGTATCCAGTCCTTTCACAGAGTGCTGTCTGTTCCTTCTCCTCTTTGATCTGAATTGCTTCGTGTGGCTGGTTCAACAATTGTATGAGTACTTAAATCCCAGGAGCATCAATATAGAGTTGAAAAAAATAATTGAGAGTAAATAAATTATGAGTAACAGATGAGGACCTAGTTCATGGTGTGCTGATGCAAGAGGATGACCTACCTTGACCATGCAGGTAAGGTTGTATGTTCGGGTCAAAGGCTTTCTCTTCTCTTACAATTATCATAGAATGACAGAATCATAGACTGGTTTGGGTTGGAAAGGACCTTAAAGCTCATCTAGTTCCAACCCCCCTGCCATGGGCAGGGACACCCTCCACTAGACCAGGTTGCCCAAAGCCCCATCCAACCTGACCTTGAACACTTCCAGGGATGATGCCTCCACCCCCTCTCTGGACAACCTGTTCCTGTGCCTCACCAGCCTCACAGTGAAGAATTTCTTTCTACTATCTAATTTAAATCTCCTCTCCCTCAGCTTAAAGCCATTACCCCTTGTCCTATCACTACATGCCTTTGTAAACAGTCCCTCTCCAGCTTTGAAAATAGTTCCAGTCCTTCCACTGTGACAGGAGTGATGCATTTTTGGGGGAAAAGACAGATAGTAACAACCAAAGAGTGGCTGCATGAGGTCAAACCTAGGAGACTTTATAGGCAAACATTCCTCCTCTGGCAGAGAAGCAGGAGACTATTGTGAATTCTGAAGCAGATTTCTCCCAGCCCACAATAATTTGTGCCTCAGGTAGTCATTAGGTCAAGCTATTTTCTCAGCTTTTTAAAACCTTACATTTTTCAACTGCTTTTTTTAACCCACATAAGATTTTAGTATTCATCTTATAGCAGGAAGTTCTGTAGATTAATTAAAAATGTTTCCATATAGTTAAAAAAAAAATAAATTGTTTTCTATCTGAATTCTTGTTCAATTTGTTTTTCCACACCTCTTGGAAAAGACAGGGAAATACTGTTTCCCTCTTATCTTTTTTTATAACATATAGAACCCCATCTTTTCTCCCATCAACTGTCTCTCTTCCAGACTGAAGAATCCCAGTTCTAAGCCATACCAGTTGCTTTTCTCTGGGCTTTTCCTAGTTCTTCAATGAGCTTACTGTATTGTAATGAGATACTGCATACAGTATTCAAGGCACCGGTGCATCATGGATTTCCATGACAGCATGACAACGTTTTCTGTTTTTTTTCCTTATTGTGTCTTGCATTCAATTCATTTTTTTCACTGCTACTGAGCTCTGAGCTGATGTAATGAAAACCCCAAGACACCACTCCTGTGTAAAGAGAGACACTGTTGTTTTGTATGTGAAATTCAAATTCTTTATTCCATATGCATCACTGTCTTTCTACACCTAATTTTATCTGCTGTTTTATGATACAATTGCTCAGTCTTTTTGTTTTGGGTTTTTCTATCCTCGTCCCCAAAAAAATTGTTCACACTTTTTAGCTCCTATCATTGCTATCCTAAATAACCTTATATTGTGAAACTTCATTCTTCACCTTTCCAGACAAGTTGTGAATATATTGAACAAAGCAGGTACTCATACAGATCCTGAAGTATTCTCTGCTGAAAGCTGCTCATTCTTTTTTTCTGGTTTTTTGACCTTGAATTCATCCTCGCAGAACCTTCCCTTTTTATCTAGAGGTGAAAGAACCTTGAATGCCTTAGAAATAGACAACTGGGTCTTCCTTTTCCACATACTATTTCATAATCGAGAGATCTGGATGTTCTGTTTTCCTGATGAAACCCAAAGAAAGTCTGTGTTGAGACCAATAGAGGAAAAGTATTTTCCTCTGTGATCATGACTGTTGCCAGTGAAAAGTGTATGGAGTAAAACTAATGTAGGTTTAGCTACTCCTAAGATAACATCTTTTACTTCTGAGATATTCAACCATTTGCAAAGTATGTGGCAGTACAACCTGTATATGGTTGCTTTCATTATCCTCCTTTTACAGTTTGACTTAGGATTCCAGCCAGGAAGTAACAAGTGGAGCCCATTTGCCCTTAGTCATTATATATCATAAGATATGCCAGAATGCTGACCAAAATGATATGTGTTCTAGTTAATGTATTACGTTTTGTGCTTAAAAGTAAAAAGATTTATTGATGAAATTATCTTGCCAGGTTTGAAGTTGAATTCCTTCTCATCTATTCATTCTGTTCTTTGTACATTCTTAATATTTGCAACTCAAAGAGTGGACCCAAATTTTTGCTCTTATTTTACACTGCATTGAATCCAATATGTAATGGACTGAATCCAGCACGTGAAAAACACAAGTAATGTTATCTTTCTTAGAAATTTAATATCTGTGTTTATATGCTACTGTTGTGGTTTAACCCAGCAGACAGATAAACACCACAAAGCTGTTCGCTCACTCACCCCCATCCGCCCAAGTGGGATGGAGGAGAGAATCAGAAAAAAAAAGGTGAAACTCATGGGTTGAGATAAAGACAGTTCAATGGGACAAAAAAGAAAGGGAAAATAGTAACAATAATAATGACCATAGAAAATAAGTGATGCACAAGACAATTGCTCACCACCCTCTGACCAATGCTCAATCAGTTCCTAAGCTACAGCAGCCACATCACCCCAGCCAACTCCATTTTTTTCTTGATCATGTTGTCATATGGAATGGAATATCCCTTTGGTTAGTTAGAGTCAGCTGTCCTGTCTGCCCCCTCCCAGCTTCTTGTGCACCCCCAGCCTCCTTGCTGGTGGGGTCATGTGAGAAGCTGAAGAGCCCTTGACTTTCTGTAGGCACTGCTCAGCAGCAACTAAAACATCAGTGTGTTATCAAAATTACTCTTATCTTAAATCCAAAGCAGCACTGTACCAGCTACTATGAAGAAAATTAACTCTTTCCCAGCCATGACCAGGACAGCTATTCTCTTTAAGGATGGCTGGGGAAATATATGGTAAAAATCACTACCAAAAGTTATTTATTCTTGGTCAGATTTGAAGAGGGACAATTTCTTTGTGAGACTGATTTACAATACTCTGAAAGTCATTATCTGTATCCTACTGGCAATTAGTTTTGATTATTATCTATGTGTATGCTTTACTAAGAACTGCCTTTTGAAAGCAGCTCCTCCTTAGACCTCATCTAGGAATAAAGCCATAATGCCGAGTTTATGATATCTTAGTGTGTTGCTATGGAAGTGATATTAGCAATATTAGAAATCCAGCACTGTGGGCTGTGTAGCACTATAATGTGATAGAAACTGAAAGCGTGGATGCAGTAGAAGAAGCTTTCATTTAAACACAAATGTCTCTGATTCTTTGGAAAACCACCAGAGAAAAAGAGGACGGTATATCAAAGGACAGTAAGTATATTTAGTTATTAAGGTTTGTCTTGATAAGGATGTCTAGAATGTGAGAGCATAAGGTTCTTAATTGCCAAACAATATGTTTTGAAAAAAATAAATTTAAAGGTTAAAATCACTGCACATTAAATAATATTCTTATTAAGAAAAGAGAAAGGAATTTTTTTTTTTAACTCTTTGCTGTTGTGGTCATAGGTTTATTTTTCTTTCATGTTTTCCTAATTTTTTTCATTTCTCTCTTTTCTTTTCATTTTGATTCTGCAATGGGAAACAAACCAAGCAAATGGTAACAACCTAGTTCCATTCCTTTTTAGCTGTGATTATTTCTAGTGACAGTTAAGGATGCCTGTCTTTATCTTGGGCCCTTATATAGTAAACCTGTTGATATTGAGTGATTACTGAATAGCTCTGTAATATATATTTATGTGTAATTTAATGTACAAAATGATCAGCTGAAGTTTGTTACAATGTGCTTAGATGCATAGAAAGATGAAAGACTGAAGAATGGATCAATAAAGTCATTACTAGATGGAAAATGCTATGAAAACATATCAATGATGTACGATTAAACTAAAGAACAAAAATCATATGCAATCACTGGTTCCAGCTTTTGACAGGAAACATGAGCCTTTAGGCATAAATGACTGTGAATGGCAAAATGCAGCTGCTGCCTTCATTTGAATAGCCTAAGGAAGACAGGAGAGCAATCAAAACATGCCCCAGCAATAAGCAATCATTTCAGAGCTTTAGTTGACTTAAAAAGCGATAGCAAGTTAGACATTGAAGAGTACTAGACAGGATCCTGTGATGTGGCGTTGCCAACCCCTTTGGAGGAGATACAGTGAATAAAGGAATATTCATGAGCAAAGGGACATTCCATAGGGAATTAAGCAGCTGCAGAACCCTCAGTCTCTGCATGAGGTATCACATACATTTCAGTTTCTGCAGCTGCCCTTCAGCCTCTCTTCAGCTGCTGAAGAGACACCCATCTTTGCCTCCCTCTTTTTGATTCTAATGAACGCCCCCCAACAGCAGCTCAGGACTGGGTGCATGCTGTGCAGCAATTGGATGCGGTGCCAGTAAAATCCGTTCTCAGGTGCATTGTTTACTTTTACTGCTCTTTCTTTGTTCTCTTTTTATTTTACTTTGCTAAGAACTTAAAAAATGAGAAGATAAGAATATGGTGGAGATGTATAGCTGTGCCTAGTAACTATCACAAATAAATTTCTAGTTGTGAGTACAATTTAAGTACAACTGTTGTTTCAGGAGGAAAGAGATTCCAGAGGAGGTGCAAACTGGAGGTGGCATATCCTCACAGCCTAGTGCAGTGCCAATTTTTTCAGAGCCCTGGAGGTAGTAATAGCACACGACTAGAAACAATGGGACTGTATTAGCAACACACTATCCCAGCTAAAAGCGCATTTTAATTTTTATCCTGGTGTTGAGGCACGCTTGATCAGCAAGAGGTTGAAGGTTGGTATCATGTTGCCCAGTGTATTTTGCAGACATGCCCACAGCTATCTTTAATCTTACTGACAACAAATAAAGCGTTTTGGGCAGAGGTGAGAACAGGTAAAACAGTATAAAATATAAAAATATATTATCTATAACTTCAGAGGAGCATAATTTGTTAACTTAGCTTCAGATTTCCCTGCTTTACATAGCTCCGTTTCTCTTCATTCACCATTTTCCCTTTTATTGCATTCCATAATTGCCACAAACGAATGAAATCCAAAAATTCTGTAGAGAAAACCAAGTTAAGCACCCCCAGCTGTTCGCAGCAGCATGAGCTGCTGCTCCATTAATTCCAATATGTATGTGCACAGGCCTCAAGCATAGCCTTGCCACAGCAACTGCTAGGAATGCAGAATTATTGCTTACAATAAATCATTGTAAGCCAATCGGAGCTCTGGATACCCTGGTGTTTTGACACATGCTGTATTTGTGAGAATGGCATTTCCCATTTTTAAAAAACCACGGGACAACTTAATTTTGCTATTGTCTTTGTTGAACTTACTTTTGACTTCTGTGACCTTAACATTATTCTTAATAAAAAGAAAAAAAAAAAAAAAGGAGAAACAATTTGGTTGCTAGTGTAAAGGAAAAGAATTTAAGTTGCTCATAGAAGTGTAGTACCATTTTTATAGCTTTGCTTACATAAGGTAAAATTTAACCCAACAGATGTACTGACTTGTGAAAGTTTAAACCGTGCCTGTGCCACCATTCAGATATTTGTTGTTGCTTGCAAATGAGTTCTTTACGAAGATGAAACAAAAAATAATGCTATGTAGCAGAAATTGCTAAACTGACACCAAAATGCTGTGTTTGTGTTGTCCAAGAATAATAAATAAATAATTAACTCCAAGTCTTCTTGAAAAGTACAGTCATCAATCATATTTCTTGAAACAATATAGCCAATAGCTGTATCAGGTAATATGTCATACTCAGAGATCGTAAGGTGTTTTTCAGATACATCTAAAGCCTTATATAAATATAGGAAATACACCAATTTAATTGGTTTGGATTCATTTAAGCTGAATTGAAGTCCGGTTTATAAAATAAGCCTCATTTTTAATTAAGTAAATGTCCTTGCAATCTTTTGCACTATTTATCTATGTCAATTTAAATTAACACCTTAATTATTATTTTTTGATTGGAAGATGTGAAGGTAAGAGAAGGTTGTTTTGCTTGGTTTGGTTTTAAAAGAAAGATAAAAGCCCACTTCACTTTGTTTACTTAATTCCACTCTGCTATCTGTCAGTATTTAAGTTAAAAGAGTTCCAGTTCCTTTTAGCTGCAGTGAGAAAAATACAGCTAGTGTTTATAAGTGGCTTTCAAATTGATATTGATATTTATTCACTGCACAGTTAACTGGACATTTCACTTGAGATGTAACTCACCCCAGACTCACCATCTGCACCAAGGAGCTAGGTTTTAATGTGCTCACTTATTTAAATGGGAATACAAGCAAGTGTCTACACACTGCCTCCCAGTTGAAACCCACTGCTGAGGATATGGATAATGTCAATAAGCAAAGGATAGTCATTCAGTGTTAGGAAAGGTGTCAAACTTGGCTGTCAATCACTTGTATACATTGTGCAGTGAGAAGTTAACATGGAAATTACCTGCATCACTTCCATTAAGTGTATGCAATGTGTTACTCTTCCAGAAAATGTATTTTGGGGGAGATAACTCATGGATGCTTAGCAGAAATCTATATGTTTAGAGTGCACATTTTAAATGCAATTAAAAATCCCCAACAATAAACAACAAAACCCTTCTTTGCACCATAACTTGATCTTTATTTCTTTTCTGACTGCAGACTAGCTAGAAAAAGATCAAATGAGAGATTTGCAGAAATACCATTGCATACAAAAATGATGTATTCTATGTACAATAGAAGTGTGAAAATTTGCATGTTTCTTCATTGGATGAAGCAGATTTAGGAAATATAGAATTTACAGCCCCAAAGTGTTTAAAATGTTTGTTTCTGTAACACTAGTTCTTTGAACCCTGGATAGAAAAAAAAATCATCCAAGTGGGAGGCCTCTGACTCACTTGCTCTAAATCTGAACTAGTTTACACTGTGGAAGAATCACAGAATAAGTCTGGGTGTGATGCAGATAAATGTAGTGAAATAAATCTCTGTGCAAAGGATGCGGTTGTCAGAGCAACCGCAGTGTGGAATTGCTCTGATGAGAATCAGAGTAATTTAGTTTAACCCTTGTGTTACTAATTTTTTCTCTTAAACCTTTTTCAGTTACTAGTTTATTTCTCAAACTGAGCAGGGTTGGCAACCAACAAGCCAAGGTGGGGGGGGAAAAAGATCCAAGCCAGTGTTAATTCAAAAACATTGCATCTAGAAGTTGGTGCCCACCACTGTGAATCTGGAGACAGAAGCAAAATTTGTCTCCTTTAAATTTAACTTTATTGTAGTTTGAGATTAATCTTGAATTCAGTGATACTTCTACAGCTGACTGTACATGACCTTGATTTGATGTTGGTGAACTCATGAAATTCCCTATCTGTAAACTGGATGCGATTTTTCTGCTTAAAATGGATGCTGTGAGACTTAATTAATTGATATTTTTTGCTTATAAGAAGCATGAGAATCTTGTAGCAACAAAGTCTATAAACAGGCAAAGCAGATATAAACTTTGTGAGGATGGCAAGGGAGAAATCACAGGCCAAATTGTTCAGTTAAATTTTGGATATGCACTAATTTGCAAGTCATGCCTTGCCAGAATTCTTTTGATACTCTTAAAAAAATTTCTTCTTGAAGAATGATAGTGGAAATACAGGGAATTGTCTTCTGTTCTGGCATTAGGAAGCTTTCTTTATCTGGATAAAGTTTTATTTGGATGTTGTTAAGGAGGCTGGAGAGGAGAATATATTTCTCCTGAGGACTGTTAGATGCTAGTACTGCCCTAGTGTCCCATTATAGGGTTATTGTTGTTGTTGTTATTGTAGTTATTAGTTTAGCTCTGATGATTTTCATTATACTCTTTTGACTGTAATAAATTAAAGAATCTTTCATTGAAATTATTGCTTACATAGTTGTGACATCAATTTTTATTTTATACATATGCAACAGTAAATAAATTTGATTTAAACTAAAAATTTCTCAGAACATTAAATTTATTGATGTCTTGCACAATTAAAACATTTTTTAAATAAAATTGGAAAGGTCAAGTTTATTCTATCATATTGTAGTTTAATAGATACTGAGGTTGAGTTAGCACATGACTGCATGAAAATGTAATGTCTATTTTGCATACCATTCTAACAGTTTAAAGAAAAGTTAGTCTCCTATCAAATTTTCTCATGTGAACTAGTTTACATGACCGCAGTGCTTTGAAAATACCTCATCTTTCCAAAACAAAGTTCCACTTTAAGTGTCCATGTGTTCATTCAACCTCTAAAACTGGAATGTTTTATAATAGCTGTACTGAATCATAGTTGGATTTTAGCCTTAATATTGGCCAGATAGGTATGGCCTCAAAATACAGATCTACATTGACTTTGGTCCCATGACTCCCGAGCACAGTTTCCTCTTCAGTTTGTTGTACCCTGAAATTCCTTTTCATTACTCTCCTTTCTTCTAGCAACACTGATGCATTTCTCAGTTCCCCAGTATACCAGTATTTGAGACATACATCAAACAGCAAGCAAGATATTGTGAGATCTGTGTTGTGTCATATATTTCCTAATTGCTTGTCATTACTGCATGTCTATCATTCTCCACTTATTACAGTGTTTGGGCTTTCCACCACACAGGTGACCATGTCTCCATTCCAGGCACAAACTACCTCCTCTCTTCAACACTTGCTCTTTTTCTGATATGCTGCTTCATGTTAACCTTGGCTGTTGTTGCATCATTCAGATGACAATTTCTTGTCATCATCCTGCTGGGAAGGATGTTTCTTGGGCTGAAACACTGTGTGCAGGTATGTGATGCATCTGTACAGAAATGATAGCCTCGCATCTTCCTTCTCCCTTTCTCCTTGATTCATACACTACAGCAGATTTTATGAACTTCTGTTTGATAGTGGCTGTAGTCTTTAGGAATGCAAAGCCAAATATGGAAACAATTATGTATATGATTTTTTTGCCTTTAAAAAAAAACTAAACCAAACCTGATTTTAAAGTGTTCTGTCTTTTTAGAAAATCAAGCAACGCATAGCCTTAAATGCTCTTATAACAAAGCAGCATTAAGGTAATAATTTCCATGTTAAGGGTAACATTTTTATATTACTTAAAACCCTTTTGGTGTAAATACTGAAGTTATAAGGGGGGAGGGAGTCTGTTTGGAGACATGTTTCTCCGTTTTTTTCTCCACCAATAGCATTTGTTAGTAGGCTTATGCTAGGACCCATGATCTATGTGCCCAGCTGTTCAAGCTGGATTCACATTAAAACTATTTAATTTTGAGTAGATAAAATTATTTTCATTTTTGTTGAATTTTTCAGTGGTTGGTGGGTGGCAGGTGTTTTCTGGTTTAAGTTGTGGTTTCTTCTCTGCTAACTAACATACTCCTATGGACACTGTAATTTAATGCATTTATTTAAGTAAAGAAGTTTTAACTGAGTTTTGAAGCTGATCAACATTTTCTAGTTATAGGAATCTCTAGCTGAGCAGTTAAATGCTACACTGTTACCATGGGGTCAGTTAGAATGGTCATTTCTACCAGTACTTCCTGTTCTTTTTCTATATCATTCAAACTTGTAACTTTTTCAAATCAAGTAGAAAGTTTTTGTTTTGGTTTCGTTTTGTGGTTTTTTATTGTTGTTATTTATTGTGGTTGGGTTTTTTTATCGTGAACAGATGTCTTTCTATCAATCTAGAGGAAAATATGAACCTATTTAGGTTAATTTGTGGGGGTTTGACCTTGGCTAAAGTAGGAAACATATTCATTATATTTAGGAAAGGTAATAAATTTATTGGAAGGCTTAGACTATCATTTATCTTACATCATGACTTTAACAGTTAGGCTATGATTCTAATCAAAAAATGTCACTTTGGATTTTAAATCTATTTTTATCACCCAGAACATCTCATCTGTCAATATTTGATTAGAGGTCCTCGCTGCTTGAGACAGCTTTTCTCTGTCTGACAGATAATCTGAAGCTCTGAGACCATCGATTGAAGCTTCATCTCTACGAAGAGAAAAAAAAAAAGAAAGAGGAAAAAAAAAAGTCATAGAAGATAATTTCTGATTACATTTCAACCTGTGACTTCTGATTGAGCCCAATAGAAAGGCAGAATTTTCCTGTCTTATCACTGCAAAGACAGACTACTCCAGTATTGATTTAGACAGAGAAGTTCAAAAAGTTCCAGCTTGATTATTTCTTCATAATGTCTCATCTAAGTTTCAGGGAAACTATCCTGTATTTTTTTTCTATTCAGCCTCACTTTTTCTCCTTTTCATAGAATCATAGAATGGTTAGGGTTGGAAGGGACCACAAGGAACATTTAGTTCCAACCCCGCCACCATGGGCAGGGACACCCTCCACTAGACCAGATTGCCCAAAGCCCCATCCAACCTGGCCTTGAACGCTTCCAGGGATGGGGACTCCGCAACTTCTCTGGGCAACCTGTTCCTGTACCTCACGACCCTCACAGTAAATAATTTCTTCCTAAAGTCCAATCTAAGTTCACTCTCTTTTAGTTTAAGAAGTAGCTTAAAGTAAATTTAATATTCAGTGCAATAAAAAATGTCACCAATTTAACATGGGCTTTTGATACGCCTGTGCACAGTGCTACATATACCATACGAAGGTTCAAGCACTATCTGAAGTAATTATTTCATTATCATACAATAACTGTCTTGAAGATGAAAAAGAGGCTAAAATTTCAGTCTAAGATATATGTAAAATCAGAAGCAGAGAATCTGATTGCTGTTGGAGACCCTGAAAGATCTTTTATTCCAACCTGCTATAGCGACATGTGCTTGTCTAATCTGTTCATAAATATGTCTTTTGAGAGAAAAGGAAGGATATTTCTTGGTAGCTGTCGGAAAAAAATACTGCATTTAACATTCTCAAACATTTCGTTCACAAATCCGTATTTGATAGTAAGTAGCACAAGCGTATTTTTCACCACATAGTAATTTTGAGTGCTGAAAATCAGGTATTTATGTAGACTTGTACCATAAGTAGAAGAGTAGGTTTCTACCTTTAGTTATCCAAGTATATTTTTTTTTCTTTTATCTAAATGCATACATATATTGCTTATTCTTCCTAGAAGGATAACTTGTGAGTTCTTCCTTTTACCAACATATTTGGATCCTGGACAAGGTAAATTCAGAACCTATCAGGCAGAAATGTATTAGCTGACTATAAAAAAAAGCTATTGTCCATATTTTATATTTTGATATTCATATCTACTATGTTTAAATTTGACATTATTCTAGGCTTGAAGTTATATTTTATGTCAGAGAAGTGTTGCTAAAAAGCTAAAAGGAAGGTGAAATTTTGCTATGTCTAGGAATATTTAGTGTAGACATAGAAAGAGCCAAGCTTTTTTTCTGGTGTCTGTATTGATATCAGCTAAAATAATCAGGGACAAGAGTGGGTACCTGAGGTTGCAAGATATCTAAAGATGTAGAGTCAAGCTTATTCCACTCAAACATACTCGAAAACAAGATATACAACCACTAAAAATTTGCCAGAAAATTCTTACACAGAACTCAACTTTGTTGACATTCACATTAACAGCTAAGAATTTGAATATAATATGTAGATAGCTGGAAGCCAACATAGGACTCAAAGGAGATGTTCTTGAATTTAACTGTAAGGTTAAAACAGTGATAGGGACCCCTTAGTAATAGGTGTCCAGACAAATGTACATCAGAGATACTCGCAATTATTGATTAATTCATATTTAACTAAACTCTCCTTTAGGCTTCTGAGCTAACGACCTGATTAATTTTGACTTGCAGTTTTGTCAATTATGTGTTTTTCTTTTATACATCCATTTTTGAAGCAAATTCACAGTATGAGTGCAGAGTAGTGGTTGGCATGTGTCACAGAAATGCTATAATCTGACTTGACTTGGATGTTTCTTAATGGTTCTTGTGAAATGAAATATCTACTTCAAATAATCTGAGATTTCCTTGCTGATTTAAGTTTAGATTAATCTGCTTTGTCAAAAGGCTTGGAAAATAATCAATAGCTTAGATTTGTTGACAAGAATGTGCAACAATTGTGGTTTTAACCAAACATCATGTTGAGCGTGGTTATTTTTGAAGCTTGAAGCTCAAAGCAGTAAGCAAGAAAAATGATCCTGCTTAGGCTCCTGTAGTTCCAAAAGCTGCCAGCTGGAAAGTAGCAGCTAACTTTAGATAACTCGGTAATGTTGAGTCATGGAACAATGTTTAATGGCAGTTGATATTTCCCAGCTCCCTGAAGAAAAAGATACTGGGTATCATGGTGGCAATTATGAGTATAGCAGCAAGAGAAGGCAAAAGCAACAAGAGGAACAAGATTAAGAGAACTTGTCTTCCTCTGAAGAGAAGGAAAGTTGTTTATAGTGACAGGTATGCAGAAAACTTTCTCTGAGCCTAAATTTAAAGGATGAGCAGAATTACTACAGAGGAAAAAGTATTAACCTTCATTACCGCAAGAATGAAAATGTCATTTTAAGTGACACATTGAATCTGCTGAATATTTAATTTCTATCAACCATAAGAATAAACAATATTAGTTAGCAAAGTAACAAAGTTAACAGAACTAAGGTATTTGCATTAGTCTTTTATACTACATTAAAATATGGATGAAAAAGCAACAGTTAAATAAGATCAAAGATCTTCCAGCTATTACACTCTGGAGAGCAGGTAGAAGAATAAAAGTCAGTTCTCTTTCTACATACTAGAAAATCCCATGTGAAAATTCTAGAAATACTAGAAAATTCCCAATTTCTTTTTGCTTTTCTCTACTTTCATTTGTGTTGTATCAACCTATTCCAACTCCAAAATTCCCAATGTCTTTTCTTGCTTTTCTGTAGCAAACATCTCTGCTTTGTTTCAAAAATATCTATTTTCAGATCATTTTGCAAGATGAGAAGGTGACATACTGTCATACATGGAGATTAAGGTCGAAATACCATTCAGTTTGGTTGACAAACTGAGCTACCCATGACCTGCTTTCCAGAATGTTTAGCATTACAAACAGCTCAATAGTACAGTAGTTTAAAGCAAATCTCCTGATGACTTCTGTTGCACATGTTACTATTCAGTATGTCTACATAGGAGGATCATAGGTCAGAAATCAGAGGATCACTAATTACGTGTGCGTCTTTAATGGACATCCATGAAAAGTCTATTTTAAATGGCTTGTTCATTAGCACATAGGAAGTCAGTAGCTGAGGGAAGAATATGATTTAGTTCTATGGGTTTTCATTCAGCTGCTTTGATTCTGGGACTGGTTTTGTGGTGTTATAATTCCAGGTTTATTCTAGGGAAGCTGAGGTTGGGGAAGAAAGGAAGAAGGAAGAACTGAGACTGAGAAGACAGGCTCCTATTATAAATGTTAATAAGCAGACTTGGATCTCACACAGTCCTCAGATGCTGCCAGGAAAATGCATAGTAGCATTAGTCTGAAGCATTCTTAGCACAAATTATATTTATCAGTTACTGTAAAGCTGTCTGTTCTAAGCACAAGAAGATCATATTTTTAAAAGCAGATAATCTAGGCAGACTTCCGCAGGTATGTGCAGTTCATGCTTCCTATAACAGCATATGCTATATTTTAGCTGCCTGCTTTGAAAGCACAGAATTTCTATACCTTTCCAGTTAATAGTTGATGAGAACCAATCATCAGTAAGAATTTCTTTTAATACTAGGTAACAATGTACTTTCTCTAAACTGTTCTTGCTAAAATCAAACCAAAACAGATTAAAGTAATCTTGCAAGGAAAATTTCAGTCTTAATGATTCTATTTTGTCAAAATTATAGATAATTAAAACCACTGTCTTAAAAAGAAGTACTAGGAAACACCGAAGCTGATACAGTTCTAATATTTGATGGCAGAAGAGGAGGGGTGTTTTCTCTCTCCTCTTTCAGCAAAATGCACTGTGCTCTGAAACCCCTGAAGTGAGCTGAAAACCTGTCACTGGTTGTAAATGGGCTTTAAACAAAGACCATAATGAAGCCACAAAATAATTTTTGCAAGATTTTTCATCAGAACAGACGTTTTTCACTCTCTATAAGGTACAGTTAAAACCAGCTTTGCTGAAATGATATTTGCAATTGTTTCTTTTTATTCCAAAGCACCTTGTCCATCAGTTCTGCTCTTTGATGTAGTTTTTCTAATGCTATTATGGCAATTGGCCAGTCAAGCTTCTTTATACCTGTCTCAGCAGATGGGTTGATGAAAGTCCCGTCTCACAAATGCTAGTCTCTTTCATGTATTTATTTGAAACTTTGATCATTCAATTAATTTTTCCACTGTTCCTTTGAGTGAAGATGTGTGAATACGTGTGTGTGTATACTCATGAGCACGTTTTGGTGCACACACATATATATACACACATCAAAATGAACCAAAATATTTCTGTTTTTTATTTCCGTGTTCAAGAAAAGAGCTGTCACTATATAGCAGCTACTCATATCTAACCAGATAGGAAAACTCTAAACTTCACTACTCTTGTGCGCAAAGATATGTTGACATAAAGCTGCGAGACTTTTGTATCACCAAATAAAAGGTAAAGAAGTATGTCAATTATGTGACAGACTGATAGGACACAAACTGTTTCAGAAAATGCATATCAGGTATGCTTATAGATTTAGCTTCCAGGAGGAAATGTTGGAATGGAAAGATACAGACTCTTTAGGAAGGACGTGCAGGGGAGACGAGGAGGGGGTGTCGTCCTCTATATCAGTGACCAGCTGGAGTGCATGGAACTTCACCTGGGGATGGATGGATGAAGAGCCCACTGAGAGCTTATTAGTCAGGATTAAAGGTAAGGCAGGGCAGGTGTCATGTAAAAGGGTATAAATCTGATGCGTGGCTGAGGAAGGCACTCCCGTTGAGTCACGACATTCAGAAAGGACCCCCTTGCTTTCTAAACTCCTTCTCAGAGAGGAGCCTAGGTGTGGTTAGGTCCAGTTGTAGTCCCAGACTTGGTCAACAGTTCATGTCTAAAAGATCATGTGTGTAGCTGCTTATCAGAGTCATTGTTTGCCTATCAGAGCCCCCTAAAGGACTTTCACTGAATCAGTTTTACAAAGTTGGAAAAGGTAGGTAATTCATTAAGGCGATAGATATAAAAAGTTCAGAATTGCCTTTGATAAATACACTTACTGCAATAGCGCAAATATATTACAACAGTGCTAGCAAAATGTTGTCCCAGGTATTCTTCACCAAAAGGTGAAGGTGCAATGCTTACCAAGAAGGTGTCTCTATCTTGGGTGAAGGAGAAGGAGCACAGCCCATAAAGTACCTCTTCTGGGTCTCCAATCTCTTCTCTTTCCCTGGGGATACTTGATATGCTTTATACGCTAACCTTGACTGCTCCCTTCTCTGGGGTGACGTGGAGAGTTGACTACTATAGTCATATATGTTTAGAATGTACTACTTTTGGCTCATTATCATCCTCAAAAGTGTCAACTTTAATATTAATTTCACTGATAATTAAGCAAAAGGACTCATTCTTGGCACCGTGGCCTTCAAGATTCTGTGTAGAAACCATTTATCTGCTTATTCCACAGTCTTTTGCCAAAAAAGGACCTTCTTGCTGCTGTATGACTCTCTCCTGCTATTGCTTCTTGTGACGACCTTGCGGATCTCCATCCGCAATGTTTGCACAAGAGGTAAGGGAACCCCAGCCTTTTTAACCTCTTATATGCAATTCTCAGAACAGGAGACATTATAGTAGGAGTGGACTACAGGCCACCCAACCAGGAAGACCAAGCAGATGAGGCCCTCTGTAGACAGATAGGAGCAATCTCACATTCACAAGCCCTGGTCCTCACGGGGGACTTCAGCTACCCTGCTATCTGTTGAAGGGACAACACAGCAGGACGTATAAGCAATCCAGGAGGTTCCTGGAATGCATTGATGATAACTTCCTTCTCTTAAGTGATAGAGAAACCAATGAGGAGAGGTACTGTCCTGGACCTTGTTCTCACCAATGAGGAGGGGGTGGTGGGGAATGTCAAGCTGAAGAGCAGCCCTGGCTGCAGTGACCATGAAATGGCAGAGTTCAATCTCATTTCAGACATGTTGTGAAAAAGTAGTCTTTAGTCTTAACATATTACTTCCAAAGAGGAAATTTGGGTTGAAAGAGTGTAGATTATACTCTAGATGTATGTATGTATGTATGTCTCTTCAGCCTTATTTGAATGTTCAGGTTCAGAAACAAGTTTCTGCTGAATCTAGTATTGAACTTAATGTCATCATGAGTAGTCTTTCATCTCATGAGAGAATTGGATGCTCCAACAGAAATATAAATGGAAGCTGTTTGGAAAATGCAGTGTTAATTCTTTCACCTTATTTAAAGAAAAAGTGTTTTTCTGATATACTGATCCAATTTAATGCCACTGGTTGTGTGTTAGGAGCTCTCTGTTTTATATCATAAGGGTTAGTAAAAAAAGGAGTATGTAAATTTTATATTTTAAAAAAAATCTGGAAAAGCACAGTGAAAAGTACCGAGAAAAAACCAGTAATTTAGTTAGAAACACTCCTAAACCTCCAAAACACGTTAATAGTTTTACAAAAGAAATTTGGGCGCTTTTTCTGATAATTTAATTTTTTTTTTAATATCTTCTGAAGCTCACTCTAAATTTTGTCAAGTTTTCTTCACAGGATGTAGTTGTCAGCTAAAAACAAATAATTTTTTTTTAATACATCTGGGTTTAATTCCTATTTCTAAAACTCTTCTCTTTAGTTTGGATATTTAACCTTTAGAATGGTATTTTCATTTCATTCTGCATTAGTTTTAAGACTGGGTAATAGATTTCAAACCAAACCAATGCATCCCAGAAAGAGATACATGGTAAGACTGCTTCAGAAATATTTGTATTTGGTTCTGAGGTTTGTAGATAAATATTCTGTAAGTTTAGAGAAATGAACATATCTTTATTAAATACTATTTTTGTGCCAGTGAGATGGAGATCATTCCATAAAAAATTTATTGCATACGTCAGTTGCTATTATAGAAAGTGTTAAGTTTCTGCTCTCTAAACTGCTTTAAAGACAGTGTGAGCAGCACCTTTTTCAATACGTGCCAGTACAAATTCAAGAAATCAATGATAACAGTTTTGCATTTGAAAGTAACACCGCTGCAGTTCTGATGTTGTGGTTGAAAGATGACAAAAGGTGTACAGTAGGACTAGGTCAATGACTAGGATTTTTTATTCATGAGCTTCACTGTTTTCTTTGCTCTGGCTAATCCACTCAGTGTCATTCTTGACTCCTCTCTATTCTCTTTTGCAGCTCAGCAAGCTTTCTTTCCATTTTATCATCAAAATCCATCCTTTCCTCCTTTCTGTTCATATCCTTGTGGACAATTTGTCCCTTCTTCTTTTGTATCTAAAATTTGAATACTTGGTACGTCATCTCCTCCAACACTTACCCCTTTCTTTTCAACTCTGGGGTTTTTGCCTTCACATCTCTCACAGAATCAAATTCAAACCCTTTGCCATGTTTTTTTATGAAGTGTCCCGCCTCACATGTCTAAACTAATAACTGCCTCTTGTCCTTTATCTTCTCTTGCTTCACATTACTTGTTTTCATTGCTCCTCTTCTTGCTCCCTGTGATGTGAATAGTCATTCTGTTATACCCCCTTATTACAAAGTCTTTCTAAAAATTACTTGCTTCAAAAAAAAATGCCTTACTCCTTTTGTTTCCAAAACTTCCAGTTCTTATGTTTCTGTAACAGAGGCTTCTGAAAGCATGTAGAGGATAGTATTTCTTATTAGCAGTGATATTCATAAGTTAGTGTGCTAAAATGAAGAGTAACTGATCTGACACAAGACTGACTGAACTGGTAACACAAGTTCAAATCATCTGACCCTGTTTTGGTTGTTTTCCCTGACCTGCTACATTAGTTTTACAGCTTCAGCTGTTTTAGATGTAATGATTTACAAAACGTAGAACATCAGCTGCCAAAAAAATGACAGAGAGAAATGACTAATGTCCCTTTTTACTAAGGAGACTTGCTTTTGCTTTTTTCTTTTTTTTTTTTCTTCCCTTTTACTTTATTCTTTCAGGCATTCAGGAATTATTCTATAGTGTAAAAAGTCCTGATCTGAAACAAAGCCTAAATGATCCTTTCCACCAAAAGAGATATTAAAGGAAATGGGAGAAATCTAATAAATGAAATCACTCCCATCTTCACCCTTGAAATGGCTAGTCTTGGGTAGGGTGTGCTCTGCAAAGCATCAGTATTCATGCCAGAGTAAATTGAATTAATAGTGCTGAAAAATGAATTATTTCATAGCATAGATTTTGGGTTTTTCCACTGCAATCTTTTTAAAAGAGAAAATGAAAATTCATGAACTTTCTGTTATGAATTATTTTCTTTTTATAGTATTTAAGTTCTCTAGGCCATCATTGTGCATGTCATTTCTGATGGATAAAATATTCCTGTAGCAGCTATACAACAATATAATTAAACATGCTTCCTACTTTTGATGGATAAATTACTGGAAACAGTTATATGGTGGAACAATAGCATTAGCCATCATTTCTTTGTCTGGTATATTGCACTAGAGAGCCTCGTTCTCCTATATATACTGTACCATAAAATTGCAGGGAGGGAAATTGCAATCAGGGTTAAATAGCTGATAGGAGTCTTTTTAGTTTTAACAATGGAGGTTTCTTGGGGAGTGGTGGTAAAACACTGTTTAGGCAGTAAAAGGTCTGTTTTCAGCTTGCTTGAAAGGAAGTTAATCTATTAAACATCAAATCTGCAAATGTGTCAAAATTGGAGATTTTCCTTCTTCTGGGAATTGTAAATATTGCTGTTAGTTTTAACCTTGTAAATTCAATTATACAAGTCTACTGTTGAACAAACTCCAAAACTTCCAATTGAAACAATTGCATGGGTTTGCTTCACATTTAACCTGCATTCTTTAAGAATTTTACTCCAGCGTTCTCAATGGAATCACTCAGTCCCAGCTAGTCTGTATCTTCTTTCATTCTCCATGAAGATCTGACTTATATGAAGCACGGCAATAGTTCAGTAAGTGGGAAGACTGCAACTGGATCAGACATCTCACCAACCTAAACCTTAGAGACAGACCAGGAACATGAAGCGCCTGGGATGCATTTCCTGAGACCTCCCCAACAGCTCAAAGGAAAGCACATATTAGTGTCCTGTGATTCGTATACGCAGCGTAGATCCCTAGCTTATGAACTATGAGGTAGTTTTGTATTTATTTTTTTCATTTACGCCTTTGCCTCCCCCCACCCCTTATATGTCAAATTGCATTTATGAGAGAAATAAAGCAAGCAGGGCTACCCTGCTCACTTTCCATTAGGAATACTTTTGGAAGATGGGTAGAAAGAAAGAAGAGACAGTCGCACTGTTAGCTCTGCATCATCTGAGTTGTCAGGTAATACTGCAAGTTGTATAGTGTACAGTTGGGGCTAATTCCTACTTCTGTATTGTAATATATGGCTACAGGTAGTTAGAACTGCTACGGTGTGCTCCAACCACTACACAATTAGCACAGGACGCATCAGTAAGGGATTTAGCATTTGCTGCCAAAAGGAAACTAGACTGCACTAACAGTCTCTTGGAAAGGGGTGTTCCGAGTTATATTTGCGATAGCTTGTGGTACCTGGGTACCACAGGATTTAAATTCCAGCTCTATACATAATCAGTGTTACCACTTCAGCTGTTTGACCATTTAATTTAGCAAAAATTTGTGTGTTATTTTTTCAGCGGCTTTTGTCCTTATTTCCCTTCTCTTCTTGCATGGTCAACTCTAAATATAAGTCTGCCTGAGACCTGTCCTGAAACTCCTAACCTGTATCTTTCCAGATACAGAGACATCAACTACAAGGGCAAGAGAGTTCTTTGAAGACTGGCATCAATGTGACTCTAGGTGGAAGAAAATTTGACCTTTTTCTCTTTTGTACAGGACAAATTCTGCTTGCCACAGTCTTGTCAGTATTCCACAAAACAGTCAGACTTTAAGCTCCATTAAAAAATTTGCTCAGGTCACACTGTAAAATCCTTTCGAAGGAAACTTTTTCTTTCCATGGAAACTACATTTCTAAGCTGTGTGTGCAAAGTATATACAGACACTCTCGCAGTCCCCCAAGTATTTAAAGCAGAACAGGCCATTTGAACTAACTGGGAGATTTTCATTATTATTCTTATGAGTCTTTTACGATAATAAAATATCCTTCTTTTGAGGTGATTAGCTGTGGAACAAATGTATCGTACCAGGGTCTTGGCTTGTCACCATACATTTATAGGTGATACAAACAGCATGGACTTATAGGGAAAAAGGAACAAAGGTGACAGATAGAAGTGAAGTACAGGGGAAATGAATGGGAGGCTTTTCTGAGATCAATTCCTGCATTAACAGACAAAGCATCAGCTCTGGAACCCAATAAAGTCCACCAGACAGATATCATTGTTTTAAGTGAGTTTCAAATATTATTTCAGTTTCTTCTTTAGGTTTATATGTCTCCTCTTACTAGCTCACACAAGTATATTTCAAAAACTAAAGTGTAACATGAGATGTTCAAAACTCATCTAAGATGTTTGTTCATGATAAATGCGCCTGAGACTGTTCTACATTAACAGTAAGTTCTATGTTCTAGTAGCAAAGTGTTCAATCAAATGAAGAGATGCTGTCTTCTCTAGGAATTTCTAGGAACAAGCTGGAAACATATCCTGAGGTGTTACAGAGAGCTTTCCTCCTGCAGACCAACTGGTCTGTGCAATGGATGTGCTCTGCAATCTAGGTATGTTCCACTGAACTTGTGACAACCAGAAGGGCATTTCTGATGCTTCATTCAGTGTAAAAATGATAGATGTGTTTTGTTGATCCTTTTATCTCCCTTTATATAATCTAGGCAAAAGTATGGCATAGCATGGCTCTAGATGTGCTCTGACTATACTAAAACTAAAGACAGAAAGCTGTATGTAAAGGAGATTGTTTACATATTTTCATGATATATGCATAAATAAAGTGTGACTAATACTGTGTTAATATGCAATTGAACAGTGAACAAATAGTTGGAAGATACACAATATTGAAGACAGAATGCATCAGAACCATTGAGATGCATGCAAGAAGATATGCCTGTATACTTCACTGCTGTCTTCCAGAGCACTGTTTTTATAAATTCCATAAATTAAGGAATTTGAATCATTGATGGTGTAACCTTGACTAAAGCAGTCACTGTGTTTTGAAGCCAAAGTATGACTGGTATGAGTAGTAGTATACATGCAGAATAAGATTTGAATGTAACTTTGAGCTCAACAGATTTATTCTAGTGTCTGTTTTCTTATGTGACTGTGCCTGAAAGAGAAATACTACCTGCAAGGTCCAAATCATAGAATCATAGAATATCCAGAGTTGGAAGGGCCCCATAAGGATCATCGAGTCCAACTCCTGGCTCCACACAGGACCAGCCTGATCACAGCAGATGGCTGAGAGCATTGTCCAGACTTGAACTCAGTCAAGCTCGGTGTGGTGACCACTTCCCTGGGCAGCCTGTTCCAGTCCCCAACCACCATCTCAGTGAAGAACCTTTTCCTGATCTCCAGCCTGAACCTCCTCTGTCACCAAGTATTTGAAAACTCTTGAAGGGTTATGTATATTATTTTTCAGGTACAATAGTGAAATTTAAGTGTTATTCAGAGAAGTGGTAATTAGGAATCCAGGTCATTAGTGGGAAAACCTGGCCATATGTTATTGAAAGCTGCTAGTGTATTTTTTTCACTCCCCAAAGTATCTTCAAGCATACATTTTTACAGCCCTCAGTGTCTGTAAATACTCTTATTCTCTCTGCTCAAAGGGAGATTGATTATTTTTGTCAGTTGGTGGTATATCTAAATGGATAAGTAGAAAAACTTTATCAAATCATTGGCCTATATAAAAAGAGTTACTTCTGTTACTAAAGACAACAAATAATGGCAACAGTGAAAAAGTTAGACCTTACCTGCCTGAATTGCCTGGATATTTGTTTGAACCAGAAACACTGTCCAACAGCTGAAGTATTTTGATATACTGATGAATATTTCTCTACCAACTACTTATAGTCAGACTACTTCACCAATTGTGCGATTAAAACTTATGAAGATACTTTTTAAAAAATATCATGAATGTTTTTACTTGTCTATTTTTTTCCAAAAGCTGATTTCTGACCTTTTTTTACTGTAAAACCATGAGCCCATGAGTGAAAAAATCTGGAAAGTTATTAGTGCTGTCAGAGGGTGAATGAAATAAATTACGCTACCTCTACTCCGGTTGTCAGCATTTTGCTTGATATTGTCATAAAGAAAAATGTATGAAAGATTCTTTGTTCATTAGTTCCTGGGTCTATAAATGGTAAGCTGTCTTTACAATTCTGAGATCTGGATTTTATAGGACTAGTACGTTAAATTTAATGCTAAGTAGGACTCTAGGACTTACACTTTCGTCAATTGGTCAGTTTATGGTTCACCTTAAAATTTAGTCTTTATTTAAATACTGTGTAAACATACACAGTGTAGAATGACCATGGTAAAAGATTTCTTTTTCATTAAAAATGCAGCTCAGCAACTTTGTGATAAATGGTGACATTATGTGTGTGCCAATCCCTTTTGGAAAACTGGAGGGATTTTAGACTTTGCCAAGAATTTGACATGCCACCCTAAATGTTTAATCAGGGATGCTGTGACATTCAATGCTCCTTGTATAAATGTGTCAGTCTAATTTTTATTAAACCTCTTCAAAATGAAACAGAATCTGCTTCTGGAAAAAAAAACCAATCATGACTGAACCAAACTAATGCTATTAATATGTTTCTCAATGGATACGATATAAATAATCTAAAATTAACTATGATCCTCACTTCACTGAGCACAAACTTCCCTAGTAAAAGTTTAGAATTGGAATAGAACTCAGAGGAGTGCTGTGTCAAATTAATGATCATGAAGCAAGGTTCACAGAGCATTAGTAGTCAGCTTCTGCCTTGGGTGAGACCAGGGAATAGATGACATTCAGTCATCTGAATAGAATTACTATGATAAAATCTGTCTGTCAAAAACCCCAGATGAACCTAACGGGACTTTCCTGTGACTCCTTCATTGGTTGATTGTATTCTGGCCATGGAAAAACATACTGGATTTCAGATAAGGGCCAGAGAATCCGACTAAAAAGAATCATTGCTAGTCTGTTGGTGTTGACACTGTAGATTAAAAGGATTATAGAAGTTAGTAGTTCTTTTCATAAAAAGTTTTGATTATGTGTATTATTTTTTTTTATATATATACCCTGACTTTGTTTAGTGAGACTAGCTGTATAATTTAGGAGAATTAAACAGAATTTAGGATTGTATATATGAGCTAAAATTCACAACATGCAAAGTATTTTTTTCTATTAATATTTCTAATTGATAATGATGCTCTTACTGGTGTTTCCTCAGATTGTTTCTTATCTAAATTTTGCCTGCTATTTATCCATCCTCTGGTGTTAAAAGAAAAAAAAAGTAATTTTTTTCTATTCTGTCACTGTTAAAAAAAAATGTTTTACTAATGCTAGCTCACCTAGGATTTATTACCCAGTGCTGTGAGAAAGTAGCAGACCTCATTGTAGTTTCCATAGTGGTGTTTATTTGTACTGGCACAGGACACTGAGTCATAGAGGGGTACTCTATGAACACAGGACAGAAAAAACATCCATGGGATGGACAAGGTAGAGATGTAGGCACAGAGGAAGTAGAAGGCCAGGAGACAGTGCTGGTCCATGTAATAACCAGTGATTTTGGCATGTGTGCTCTAAATTTCTGAAGATTTACAGAGAGCTTGACACTGAAGAATAAAAAGACATTTTTGCATACTTACATATTAAAATACGAAAGGAAGAGTTATCTGTTCTTATACAGCCAAAGCTTCCAGCCAAGTTCACAGATTCACAGTTGAAAGGAGATTTTCTTACAGCTGTTTTGCTCCCAATGTTTACAATAAGAAGTGGTACCTAGGATTCTAATGCCTTGACCAGCTCTGGATTGTAAAGCTAATAACATGCTCCTAATCAACCCAAAATTACAGAATCGCTGTATTTGCCAGCATTCTTTCCTACTGGAATACTTACCAGTTGCTGAATGAATATATGTGACTAGTGGCAGCAAATATTGTTCTGTATTTTCTTTGATGTAACACTGTGTCCCAGGGTATGTACTGCAGCTCTTGTACCCAGACCTGATATCCACCTGTACTGTTGGCCATGAACAAAAGGTAAGACCCGGGTTTGTATTCCAAAGTACAGATTATTCTTAAAAACAGGCATCAGGTGCTCTGGAGCTTTCACGGCTCCTGCATATCCAAGGTTCTTGTAAGAAAGTTGGTGCTTAGCTTTTACTACAGAGATTCTATGGCTTATAGAATCTAAGGTAAATAAAAATCCTATTTCATTCCCTATAGTCGTGGTTCAGCAAGAATAATGTGATCTACATACGATCAGAAATGTATGGTTTAAAATATAATATATACAGTATAGTTTTGTAGTATAATTGTAAAATAAAATATAACGTAATAGCTAGACCTGTAGGAACACAAAATGTTTGTATCATTACAAAGAGCAAATTTCTATAGGAAGGAGGATTTGGGGGGTTTAAGAGATAGAAAAAACTCTTCATAGCTTGTCCTGTATAATATCTAGTAAGATACCGACCTTCTTGTCCGGTAAACGGTCTCTTTTTTTAATCTTATGTACTCAGTTATCATTCTTGTATCATCAGAAAGTAGTTGGTATATCCAGCAACCCACTGAAAGGCTGGATTAACCCAAAGACAGAGCAATTAAAAAATGGAAAAAAATAATCTAATCTATCTTTTAGTTTTAAGGCTCCTTTTGTCATGTGGCTGAAGCCCTAAATTTAGTCACAAATACATTCTCTTTATGCTTGAGAGGAGATTTCTGGAAATTATACTAAACAATTCTAGAAAATAGCAGCCTGCCTATTTGTTTTTCTGCCCTCTAATATTTCCTGCCTCCCAGTTACCCTGGCATATGGTTAAATCATGACCTTCAGTCTAATTCATGATTAGATGAAGGATGAGGAGGCTTTAATGTAGTGCTGAGGGCATTACACTCTAAAGGGTTGTTGAGGTCATTGGAATAAAGTATTGTTCATTAAGATACTTCTTTTTCCCCTCTCAGCACTTTCAATTTTCTGTTTCTCTGTGTTTATACGTAAATGGCATCATTCTAGAACTTGTAAGTATTTCCAGGAAAAACTGAAGAGGCAGTCATATGAATCATATGGTCTCTTTGGGGAACAATGGAGAAGTTTGACTATAGGCAAAATAGTATTGATTTACTATCCAACGCTATCTTGTTTATACTCCACTTGAAATATTTAGGTTGCGTTAACAGTAATGATCCATTTGGGCATTGCTTGGCCTTTGATGGCCAGTTAGGAAGAGGAGGAAAAAAAAATACATGCTGACGTGAAACCATCTGTTCACTGTCTAAAGGCAGCTACATCCCAGGCCTTTTAACACAGAGAAGAAAGAATTCTGGATACAAAAATCTTCCCACTAAGAATGTGAGGAACAATAGGCCTACAAAGGGGTTTCTGAAAAACTATCAATGAGAAATCAGGTAGAAATTTAGAGAGAAGTATGTTTGCTATTAAAACCCCCCATGATTTGATCACTATGTTTAACAACTCAGGAAAAGTAGCACTTACATGACAGAGAAGGAACAGCAGGAGCATAAAATACAGAAATCACTGGGAAAAATGATCTTTTACTGTAGTGCACAAAGTAATGTTTGTATTCTAGGATGAAATAGCAAACAACTGAAGAGCTCTTTTAGTCATACTAAAGACTGTATGATGATATACTGAGGCCACAATGTTCCCCAGTTACTGCAGCAGTGTGTTAAAGTCATACTGCCTATTCATATCCCAGCAGTAAAAGCAAGGAAGACTTGCCTTGGTGTTGCCGAGGCAAGTCATTCATAACCTCAGTGTGTGGAAAAGGAAAAAGAGATGACAAAAGCTGTGGAGTCTACAAAGTTGCCTAAGGTGCCCTTTATGGCAGAATGATTCCTAGCCTCAGAGTAACATAACTATTACTTGATTAATGTATCACAGAAAGTACTTTATTCCGTAATCTTATGGAGCATTGTTCAGTTCATAATTTGTTTTTGAAATGTCTTATTCTACAGCATACCCCTAACAGTAACTGCCATAACTCTAATGATGTTTTAATACCATGAGATCTCATTATAACAGTCTGCTTATTCAGTTTTTGCTGATAAGTGAAGTAAGAATGCCAGCTGTTCTGGTTGAATTACTGGGTCCATGGATTACTAAAAAGAAAATTAATATAGTTATTATTCCTTTTTTTTCCGATTGAGTAGCAGGCTCTAATCCTGACTGGAGTCTCATTATAATGGGTGCTGTATTAACATTCAAGGTGGCCTTACACGGTAAATACAACACGCTGTTATTTAGTTTAATGTTGAAACAAGCTGAGTTTTGTTTACAGTTTGAGGAAGAGAGGTCATGTTTAAATAATGTTGTCCATATTTAACTAGTACAATTAATTCAGTCAGCCAAAACCTGTGTAAAGACTAACAAAAAGTATGTCTTAGATCTGAGATTACGCTGAAAACTGTCTGAAAACTACTTCGCTGATTTTGTACTGACAGCCTAAATACTGTATTGCATACTGATCTGGGGGTGGGGAAATGGAAGTAAACAAAATTGTCTTCCATCACAAAACAACAGCAAATGCAGTAGCACTATTTCGTTTCCAGCATAGATGTTTATTTAATCAATTTATTGGTAGCAACCCAGAAAAAAATTGAACCAAGTTGGAAAAATACAGCATTTCATCACATACTGGAAAAAAAGACTGTCTACAGATATGTTGCAATTTATTGAAATTTACTGTACTTTGAGATATATTGCATTCTGCAGGAGAGATAATTTATCTTTATATCTTATGTTATTATCATATGTGTCAAATAGAATTTTAGTTTGTCATATTTCTAAAAAAAATAGGCTCATTTAGTCATCACTGTATATGTATGTGTGTCATATTTATTTTAAAGTCTTAACCATCACCTCACCTTGATTTTTCTGGAGTGATTGAAAGAAATGACCATCTTTCTCACTGTTAAACAAGCAAACTCACCAGCAAATGGGTAAGATCTCTAAAGCTGATTGTAGCATTAGCTCATCTGGGGTGTGAAGTAGAGAAAAAAAGGGTGCAGAGCATTTCTGACACTTGGAATGACTCTGTTCTTGGAATCAGGCACTTTCTTACCGAAAGAAGGTGCTACAAAAACATTATCAGTAATTTAATACATGACCTTTGGACTTCTCATGATGACTGTCAGCAAGTTTCACGCTGGGCAACACTCCATTTGTCTTTATTTTCTGCCTGATGCTGCTGTTAGGGTCCTAAGAAGACAAATTAAAAAAGAGCAGCTACCTTATTTGGTTATATCTGGATCCAAATGTATACGCAGCCAACCTCCTGTTAATATATGCACACGCCACACACTCTGAATTTTGCAAGTGCTAGAATAGGCCTCTCTAATCTTTTATGACAGAGATTATTTTTTTTTCTAACTGGTAGATTAGTAAAACTACTTGTCCAGTACTATCCATAAGAAGCCTCTAAATACCATAAAGGTTCTGAGTCTAGAAGGAGCAAAACAAATTATCTCTGATGAATTTTTATATATATTTTAAACTTTCTGAAAAATATAATTGATTTTTTTTCTGGGTTTTTCCCACTGACAAAATAGAGCATTTTGGAAGATTCGATTTTAAAAAAGTAACTATAGTCAGTCAAAAATTTACACAGGATTTATTTTTTTTTTCAGTGAAAAATGCTATTTCTCCAAATAAAGGTTTTTAATTAAAAGAAAGAAATATTTAGATTTTTCTGGTTTTAAGAGACTTGCCATGTCTGTATTAGTTTTTCTAATTCTTAGTGAAAATGCTACATTAAAGAACATAATTTTTTGTTGTGATTTTTGTATACCAAAATTAACTTCTCAATCATCAAATGGAACTGTTGAAGTAATTCAAACATTTTTAAGTCCCCTTTTTAAAAATAATTTTTAAATCAATAAGTCATGCCAAAATGTATCTATTCTGAATTCTTTGAGAAAGGGAAGCTTCAGAATTTTGCCCCAAATTTCGCTTTTTATAAAAGCTTCAATACATTTCATGCTATCATTCAAGTTTAACAATACGACAAATGTGAAATAGCAAATACCCCACTGTGTATTTATTAGATTAGTATAATCAAAGATAAGCAGCTCTGTTTCTTTTCAGTTATTGACGACAGGGAGAGAAGCTTCATGTTTATTAGGGTGGGGTTGGAAAGGTCTTTGAGGATCTAGTAACAACTGAAGTAAGTGGCTGGTTTTCTGCTTTTGTAAGAAAACTTGCACCTGAAAGAAAAAGTACTGTTCAAGATTATATTATAGCTACCATATTTTAGGATTGTCTTTTTTTTTTTAACAAACAAAATGTTTGAAAATGAAGATGAGAAAATAAATTATACTTTCCTTTTTTATTTTGCATGCTATTGCATATTTTCGTATAAGTAATTATTTTTTGAAATACGTTAAGCTTTGAAATTATATCATTGCAAAAATATTCTGTCATACAGGAACAACAGTTAGCAATGATCACTTGGGAAAAAATGTAACTAATTTATATAAATTGATAGCCCAGAGGAGCTCAAGAACCACAAAATAAATATCCATAACATTATAGCAGATAAATGTAGCTTCTGCAGAAATCACTTCCAGAGCATAATTAGAAATGGTTATTTTTGACAGAAATCTTGTGGTTTGAATTAATAAATGTAATAAAATATTCAGACTAGGAGTTGAAAATATGTTTTCCTTTCTCCTTTGAGACAGGATTTAAATGGGAATGGAACACATACAGGGACTTTTTTATTATCATTTAGCAGTACATTAATACAATGTTATAGCAAAAAAAGAATCTTCAGTGTAGCAATCTTTTCATATTAGTATGTGGTCTATGGTTTAGTACTATATACACAAGAACAATACTGAACATATTTGATAACTGCAGTGTTTCCTAGAACCACCTCATCACTTTTAGCAACAAGTCTGTGAGTACTGTAGCTGAGTATGGCCAGTATGGAGTGCAGAAAATATTTCCTATGTTTAGGAGTGTTTTTGACATTACCATATTCTTTAGCCAGTCTGTCAACAAAAACTCCAGCTATTTTTGTTGTATAATCTAAGAGAAATACCAATAATTCAGTTACAGGTGATTCATTCATATCCAAACAAATTAATGTCATTTAGTAATGTTAAAGATTGAAGTTCACCACAGCAGAGAAAAATCCAATAATAATATGTTTGTCTTTATTAGTCAATCTTACTGATATTTAGTGAGCCTTTTTACTCCTTTCATTTTGTCAGAGGTTATACGTACAAGAAAGTTTACATGAGCATGTCTCAACCACCATAATTACAACATGAATGTGCAGAATGTATAGCAAATGTTTCAATTATAGAAAAAATCTTGTTTGGGAGCATTGTGGTAACACTTGCAATAGCTCACTGTAACAAGTTTTGGGGGGTTTGCAAAGACTGATTTTACACATCGCACAGGTCAGTGAGAACTCAAACAGCGAATAAATTAGACCTGTGTTACACTTTAATGCCGTGTGATTGCTGATTGACAACAAGTATTGCAGGGTGACTTCAGTAACATGTTGGCATCCAATTCTCAGCCACCACACTCCTGTAAATATTTGATACTTTCTCCTTTCTTTCTTATAGCTGACCCAGTTATTCCTGACCCTCTGTCATGATTCCTCGTGACAGGAATTGTCTGGCAGTATGCACCTGCAACAGTGAAACTTGGTGACACTTAAATTCGTTCCTATCTAGCCAAATAGTTCCTGCCTTTTCTTTCCTAATTTCCTGTGATTCTGAGCTCCCTCCCTTTGGGGAGGGGTTGGTTGGTTTGTCGGGTTTTTTTGAGGAAATAAGAATGGGGGCAGAAAGGGAGTGGGAATCAGAATACTAAACAGTCTTGTCTTGAATCATCCAAGTGTCTAGTTTGTTTATTAACATGCCTTGTCCTTCTAGGACACCTAGACTGTCAGAAATGCTAAGAGAATGCGATGAAATTTATTCTCCCTAAGTTTGAACCCCAAGGAACTCATTTTCCATCTTGCTCAGCTGATTCAAACTCCAACTGATGTATAGCATGGCTGTATTACAAAAAGTTATGTCACATTAACTATGTTATATTTCAACAGGCATACAAGACACTGTAATAGCTTCAGCTGCTCACTGGTGTAGCGATGATATCCTCTGTCCTATTATGGCTGCTTGGATGCTCAGAAGAAAGATGGCTTTGAAGGTTTCTAAAACTGTGTCTTTTATGGCAGACAGGTGAAGGGATGTACAAATCAAAGGGCTGCTGTCATTTCTGGCTGAAGGCCAAACAACTTGGAACAATTCAGCAGAGAATCTGAATTGCTCACTCTATCATCTATAGTGGAATAAGACTAATAGTCAAAATTCTTTTTAAGTGATCAACAATTTATGCCATGGTAGGCTCAAAATGTTGGAGATACATCTTAAGTACTGGGAGTTAAAATACCAGATTCTGATCCTTCTGGCAACGTCTTTGTGTGGTGTTGCTATAATTTCAGCAGCACCTGACAGCTGTAATGGAGATTGGTGAGTTATTGCAAATAAGTTACTTATCATGTAGCTTTGCACTGGAAGAATATTTAGTGAAATTAGTGTCAGTGTCAGAGACAGTGAAACCTTTTGGCAAAGCTAGCACGGAACTTAAAAACTAATAAAGAAATAATATATGTATCTCACCCTCCTTCTTCCTGTACTGTATAAACCTGGGGACTTTCATATCAGGTAAATCTCCCACCTAATCTAAAATAAAATTTAATAATTAATTAGTTACAGAAGTGTTGCTATCTCTTCTGAAAATCTGATAGCAAATTGGCCAGTTATAATTTTCAGATAAACCTTAGACATAAGCATCTTTGACCAGTGCATCTTTCCTATCCTCTCTGAGTGTCTTGACAGCCATGCAATACAAAGGTACAGTTTCTTTCACACTTATCAAAGATTATCTATCCTTATTTTCTTTAGATATCAAAGCACAGTCTGGCCTAAGTGGAGAAAAACACTGCTCGTCTTGGTTGCAGTTGGGGAGACCCCCAAGGAAAGGAAGACCAGAAATTTTCAGAGGTTATGTACCAGATGTGAAAGGTGAGAATTGGGAGTGGGGGTAGAGGGTAAGAGAGGATGGGCTGAGGCACTGAAATCACACCACACAAGTGGAGGGATGCTCCACACTAGGCAGAACTCACCAGGAGGCTGCTGCTGTCTTTGCCTTCATCTTCCATGGTGTAAATCTGTACCTACTATGTCTTCCTGGTGCATCACCTTCAAAGGTCTTCCTGCTCTGCTCATAACAAGAATTGGATCATTGCCTGTCCGTTGGATTATAGTGGCCTCCATGGATTACTCAGGCAAGGTAAAAAAAATTCTTTTTACTTGTGCTTTTGAATATTATCTGCCCATTCCATTGTCCAAGTTTTATATCACATCAGGACAAGATTTCAGCCTCTAAACTACAAGAAGGTTAAGTATACAGTACTCTTGACATGACTTAATTAAATAAGGTTTGATTATATTCATGTCAGGCATTCACTGTCAGACTTCTCAATTTTCAGAATAACTTCAATGCCGATAAATATGGTTCTAGTCAACGTTTGCTAAAATGTAAATTCCACGTATTTATTTCTGCATTTCAAACCTAGATGGTACAAGCAGTTTCCTTTTAGCATTCACTTTAATTCTGGGTTTGTTTATAATCTGCTGAGAACAAAAAAAATCTCAGTATGAGTTGCCTTATCTTAAACAGTGGACAATTGAGCCAACATGTAAAACCATCTATTAACATGTCAGTCAGTGTGTCATTGTACTCCCCCAAAATAGCAGGTCTACTTTGAACAAGACTGTGATTTATGATTCAGAATCACAAAAACTCTCTTTCTAAGCCAGTAAAGACGACATCTGGGAAGAGCAGATCTAAGCCTATTCAATCCTCGGAGATTTTACCATTTATAAATTCAAATTATCTGCTTTCAGCATTGAAATAGTGTTTCAGAATGACAAAAGGAACTGATCACTGGTGTACAACAGGCTGACTTAACCACAGGCTTCACTGGCAGTGTGCAAGAGAGGTTTTGTAAATGTGACATTAAGAGTAACCGATGGTTATCTTGTATTTGGTGTGAGCAAGAAAATAAATTCAAGTAAATATAAATGATAGTTCTTAGATGGCAACTCCCTTTAAATTATGTCTAATATTAAAAATTATACTTCTGAGAAAATTAGGTAACTGTAAAGTTTATTGAATTCAGATTTTAGATCAAGCTTTAAGAACCTCAGGAATTGTCACATACAGAATAAACAAAGGCAACTGAAGGATCTTCACATACTGAAAGTTAATGTGGTTGAAACAAGGTGCCAAAGCAGAAACACAGATCACAGCTGTCTGTTGTTCATGAAGTCATCAGATTGTGGTATGAAGTTTGGTGATGTTATTTTAAATGCCTGCTTTGTGCTGAGTGTGACATCTAGAATAATAATGCAGTAAATGAGGATTCTGATTCCAGCACAGTTGAGGGCAAAACTTTCATTTACTTCAGTTGAGCCAGGAAAACACTCAGTAACTATTTTTGCTCGTTGTTGCAAATATAGAGCAAAATATAGAAACTACACATTCTGGGATCTAGTTTAGTATACTTGAGCTTCTTGTCTCTCTTTTCTACCTGACCACACCACAGAATTCCTGATCTCCCTTTTTAACGTCTTTGCCATACTGTCTTAAAAAAAAAAAAAATTAAAAATATATATACACAGAAATTTTGGTAACATAACATCAGACCAACTTCTGAACTAAAGCGGAAGTATCTTCTAGAAGGTGAACTGGGAAAACTCTGAATTTGTCAGAGTAAAATACTGAGTCTTGTTCTATCAGTTTTGCACAGGATTTACCTACTACATCCAAGTACATACACAAACTGTGCTAAGATGTTTCAAACGTGACCTGAAGATCACCCTTGTGCAGGAGGTGGAGAACTGCCGCTCGGAAGTTGCTAACTCTGCGCACACTAAAACCTACCACTGGCTTCAAGCAAGGGCTTTCTCTGAAAGAGGCATTCCAGTAGTAACAAATTATGTAATGGATTTTTTATGTGAGCAAATGGACACTTAGTGTACATAATTGTATTTTCTTAGTATCATTTACCTAAGTTCAAAATATGTAATTAATTTAGTGTTTTTTAAATTGTTATTTTGGAGTTGTGCCAGAAATTAGAACAAAAATTTAAATTACCATAATAATATTTTTTAATATGGAGTGCAGATATAAATGGAAGGAACTAAATCAAGACATAATTCAGACTCATTATAAGTAGCAACATAACATTGAAATGTGCTGATATGAAAAAAATAAGTACAGGATTCATTATACAGAAAAATAAAGTGAACACATGCAATAAACTAATTAAATGTGAACTTGTTCATAGAAAAAGAATGTTTACCCTGTCTAGATATAGATTGAAGGTCTACTGATAATTAGAAAATCCTGTTAATAGTACTACAGGACATTAAAGAATTCCTATACAATATTTCATCAAATGATAGAGTTTGAAATACAGGAAACTGCACGCACTTTTCATTCCTTTTAGTGCTATGTGCTTTAGCAGGTTTTAGATATGCTGCCTTCTAGAAAGCTCTATCTTCTGGATGGTACTGGTCTCACAATATTTCTGCTCTATTTTAGTTCTCCTGTATCAGATTGGATTTGGTATTGAAAACCTTCCAGATTATCTGGAGTATTTACGCCTCTTGCACCAAATGTAAATTAGCTTGTTACATGACCAAAATTCATCAAGATGACAAATTACTGTAACAAACGTTCACCTTTTCTGCTCTAAGTGTCCATTTCTGGAGATTTTTCATATGTAGTTTATGGGAAATACTAACTTTAAATGAAGAAGAAGAAATGTAGAGTTACACCAAAGGTTGTGTGTCAAGTAGTACACATCCAGTAAGAGAGCTTGCTGCTAGGCTAATTGTGAAAATATGGTAAGGTCATTAAATGTTTAGAAGTTTTTAAAAGGCATGTAGCTGTAGCCTTTCTTGTTAGACCCAGGTTTGCTTTAGCACAGCATTGTAATTTGCTGCAATCCAAGGATGCTGTTATCACTTCAGCACTGTGTGCAATGCATTCAGATGATGTAATGTATCTGCTTTTCCTGCTTGCTACACTCCTTACTCAAGGACACCTTTGAGAAAGGGTCAAAGACTTTGTGCACACCTACTGACTTTTAGAAGGGTTTCCAGACTACTATAGGGCCTTTTTTTTTTCTTCTCTTGTTTATATTTCATTTTTCAACAGCATCCATAGAACTTGGCCATTAGAATTACCCAAACAACAGTGTGTTTTATCTAATTTTAATTACAATTGTATACATCTTTGTTATATATATTTATGCAAATTGATGGCTAAAATAAGGGCCTTGAACTAAAATGCGGATTCCAAATACTCTAAAGCTTTTTAAATGGATGAAGTACAGATTTAAATTTTGTGTTTCTCATGAGATTCTGGTTAAAAGGTAATTATTTCTGCCATAATTATTTTTAATCCCAAACCCCTAAGTATGCTTCAACCCTGAAGTCTCCTAAGTAGTAAAGATGTGCTGTCTGCCACGATGAAATGAACATTGATGAAAATAGTGGTTCAAGAGCAATAATAGTTCTTTATTAGTCAAAATTTCCACCCCAGAGACTTCTTGACAGAGTTTCCAAAGCACTGATCTAACTCCAGCCCAACGCTCACAAAAAAGGATGCAGTAGTTTGTGGCATGTAGGCACTGCTCTCAGCTGGATCTCAGGGATTTCAAAGCTTCGAACAGGGCATGGACAAGGGTCCGAGGGTCACGGCCTTACTGCTGATGCCTTGTTTGAGCAGGAGTGAAGTGAAGGCTCTTCGAGTAAGTACATGGAGCCAGTTCTCTCTATAGATCAGAGATGAGAAATGGTGTCTAAGCACAGCGACAATTGTTGTTCCTCAGGTTTTTTGTTTCAAAGAAAGATGGATTGTTTTTTCACCCGTCTGTGTACTCTGTATACATATATATGTTTCAGGAGCTGATGAGAACCTTGTGGAATGAAATAATTTTTTTTTCTTTCCTTGTTATATCTTACCCATAAGAGCCTTTTTTCTTGTTGAGTTTTTCTTTCCTTTTAAGGGGTATTTCTATTTGCATTTAACTTCAGGCCAAAGCCAATACCCACTGCTTAGGAGGAGTGGTTTTGTGCGTTTCAGCGACACCAGGTTCTTTAAGACCACTGAGACAGCACCTCTTACAGAGAGTGTTCTGGACCTTTTATGATGTTACATTGCAGTGAGTTTTATAATTGTTTACTACTGCATAGGGTGCTAATGAATGCCTCTCTAATAGGTGAATACTTTTATTCCTAAAATGTCGATTATAGTAAGTGATTCAGAAATCCTAATGAATAGTTATGTAGAAGGGAGTAATTTTGAAAATGAGCTTTTGGAGTGCATGAAAACACAAAGAAATGCAGCTTGCTTAGGAGATGCTGATGAGATCAAACTAGTCCAGCAGAAAATGGAGCTCTTGGCCTTGACAGGAATAATTTTGTTAAGTGTGAGCAGATAGGACTCCCAAAAAGAATAAACATCCAAGTAAGAGGCATTCAATCTTACAATAAAACAGTGTTTGAAGCACTTGCAAACATTCGTCAAATCCTTTTTGTATTGGCAAGGAATATTTTAGGCTAGATTGTGACTATCCTTTCTGGCAGAATTCAAGTTATGAATACAAATGGCCTCTACCTAGATGGCTAATAATAACAGGTTAGAGGATGCCTCAGGATCAGTATTCCTTTGCACCCACAGCTGGCTTGAAAAGAACATGAGCAATGAGGAAGTGAAAGGCTGCTTCTAGGTATGATGTTTCTTACAGCAATGGTTAAATTTATAACTTGGGCTGATGTAATTTCCTGGTTGATATACCACAGCTCAGATCTGCGTTCTTATCCCTGGGTTCATTTCTTTTGGACAATTTATTTATTGTCTGGGCTCAGTCCTAGAATATCCTTTTCCTCTCAAGCTTTCAGTATGCCTCCTATTTCACTTGTCCTCTAAGTAAAAACTTTCTTCAGTATTTCAGGAGTCCTTCCGTGTTTCCACTGTCCTGTTAAACTTCAGGTGCCGGGTAGGTTGCAGTTTATTTTTTGGTTTGGGTTTTTGAGGTGGGATATTTTTTCAGTAAAAATGTAAGCCTTTTTTTCTGTAGGATTTTTTGAAATTTTCCCCAGTGTCTGAGAAAAATCTTCCAAACAGCTTCTGACTTCTTGTTCTTCTTTTTTCATCTCTGTACACAACACACACAAAAGTTTCTCTTTTTTTTTTCTTTTTTTTTTTTCCCCGCCTCTGTGGAAAGAAAACCTTCAGAAAGGCTGCCTTTCCTTTTGCTTGCTATCTAGTTGTCTCAAGTACTCTTTTATTTGAAGTATGCAGGTAGTGCTGAGTGAAATGTATTTATTTTTTCATTTGCTTTCAGGTAAGACTGGATTATCTCATGATGCCTTGCATTAAAATTTGAGCTATAAAGGATGATGCTGCCTACATACTGAGCCCCATGTGCTAAGATGCCTGAGGATATGATGTGCCTGATGTGCAGCCCTTTCTGAGATCTTCTTGCACGTCACATACTCTCTTCTGACCTCAGTTCAGACAGGATCCTAGGAAACCATCCATAGTCTGAACACCAGCAATACCATAGCATTGTATTCAGGTTCTGGGTCCTGTATTGGTAAAATGCTCTTTTAATTGCCAATTTGAATCCAGAAATTAACACAGAAAAGAATTATACCAGGTGGTTTAAACTGTGAAATGAAGACAGGAGCATTAGAACTGCCAGCTACTGAAATACAAATGGTTCAGTATCATGTCTGTAGAAAAGGTTGTGCTATCAATTTCAAAATAACACTTCCATGCTGACTGCTGTGCACATATGCATTGATTAAACTCCTGTTTAAACTGTCACCAATGACAATCAGGATATAGGCACAGATAGTTATATTACCTATCTCAAAAGAGCAGATTTTGGCAGATGAGTAGACCTAAAAATGCTCTGTGGTAAACATCTGCTTTTGTGAAAGATGATTTGTTCCATAAAGTCTAAGCAGTCGTTATTAAGGATTGAATTTTCTTAGAGGAAGCTATTTAGCAGACTGGCATCTAGGCAGTCAGACAGATAGATTTAACTGGCATTACTTGAAAACCAAGCAATGGTTGGTTATCAGCTGCCACAGGTTAAAGTGAGGTATGTTCATCTGCAGGAAGTCAAAGCAGTCAGTTTTGATGAACTAGAGCTTGCTTTGGATCACGAAAGCAATGGCTATAACACAAAGTCTCAGATAACGCTTTGGTAGTCAGACAATGATTTTCCCCATAAAACGCAGGGAGTGACATGTCTACTCTCATGGAAGCACCTGGAAGAAAATTCAATCTTGGGGGAAAAAAGAACTCCAGAGTGTGGCTGGTTCAGTGTCTGCCTAGGGACATGAAAGGTGTTTTCGGTCCTTTATGTAAGCTTTTAGTCCCAGATGGCTGGGCTCTGTGCTCTGAGAACTCATAAGGAGTAGCACAGAGCTTAAGCTTCCTTCTGTGATTCTTCCTAATCTATGTCTGCTTTTGTTCCAGACTTTACTGTCACCTACCTTTTCAAAGTGTTTTTAAGACATTCAAATTGATGATATCTAGGGAAGCACAACCCCACCTCACTTAGAATTTTCCTCTGAGACACATTATTGGTAATGCTTCATATTTATTTGATATTCTGAAAATGGTGAAAAGAGTCATGGTTTCAGTATTGAGGAAGGAGGATGAAGTTTACAGATGGAGAAGGGAGTATTGGAGATCCTGGAGTTTTCCTACAAGTATTCAGTACATTTTAGATCTCAAATTAATAGCTGAAAATCAAGTTATTTGACTGTATTCAGTTTTCATAAAATTTATTAAACAGTGTAATATTTCTGAAATATTAAACAAGAATATTATTCAGACATCAGATTTTTTTTCAGAAAGGAAAATAATTCTTTCAGCACAGGCACTTCTGGTAACATGGCAAAAAATAAATAGATAACATTATCAGTGGAAGAAGAAAACAATCCTAAAGAACATTTAATCTTTCTTTTTGTATACACAAGGAAAGATCCAATACTGCTTTAATCTGGGGTTGCATTGGTTTCAGTTTGCTCTGGTGATGGATAAGGATGTGATTATTTGTGACAAATATGAATTTCTTGTAAGTATTTTATATAAAAGCACAGAGAAGTGACAGGAAGTGTAATAGGCATTCAGGCCACAAGGAAATTTTAATCTGGCTTTGAACCATGTTCAGTTCAGTAGGAGTGTACTGCACTCATCCCTGAATGAGATTTTGTTATTTTGTGCAGAGATTATGATATCACCACAATAAGCATGACAAATGCTCCAATTTGATCAGGTATCCTACCGGAATGTTAAAGATTCCTTTCCAGACATTGCCTCTGGATTTGTAATTTCCTAACCCTATGCATTATGAAAAATATATGAGACATTGACAAGTCCATATTTTAATAAAGAAATGATGGAAAGAAAGGAAAGAAGGAACTGCATCCAATTAAAATTCCTTGGGGAAAGTCTTCTTCATATAAACACACACACATGCACCCACATCCCCCTTTCTTCAGTATAAAATTCTTCATTGTTTTGGGGCTCTCTTTGGTACAAACTCTTCATGAGGAACCTGACCAACACTGTGTTTTATCAGGTGTACCTAAAAAGTGTTTACTGTACAATCTCTGTAGGATGGATCAAGCAGGTGTAGTCTGAAAACCCTGAGTCCGGTGTAACAAAGTGAGAAGTGCAGGTATTTGCTGAAAGTTCTTTCAAAGGGAAATGCAGGTGAATTAAGAGTTTTTCATCAGGTCTTGAATATATGTAGCCCAGTCTTCTTTCAGCAAAAGAATGGTGATCACCTCTAAAGCTTTCCAGAGAAATGGGAAGAGGAGGTAACATAAAGAGAATAGAAATGCATTTTGGACTTTGATCAAGTTTATTTGTCAGGCATTGTATATGGCATTAATTGACTTGTTAAAGCTCTCAGGTTTGGCATCATAAGATGTTCCTAAGACTTATGATTAGTGATTGTGGCCTTAAAATGTCCTTGATCTGAGCACACTTGCTTTTTTTTTCTTTAAGTATGTGTACCTACCTTGCTGAGATTCACTGTTAGTATTTTTGTTCTTATCTTCATTTTTGTGTTTTGTAAAACTGCCCACTGGCTTCAGTCTGAAGTAGAGCTCTTATTTTGAATCACTGTTGCTTGTTCACTACAATTTTAAACTCTTTTTGGCTTTTCCCTTGTGTATTGTAGTTTGTCCTCATGCAATAGCTGTACGTAACCAGGAGGTTCTACTGAAGTTGGAAAATTTTAATGAAAATTTGAACTGGGAAACAGTGGCTAATGGTTTGGACTGTCAGTTAGACTGTCTTTGTCATGGTCACATGAGTTATAAAACCTGTTTTTGTTGACATACTGCTATTAAACATTTCACAAAATTTCTCTTGAGAATAGTTGCATAAACCTAGTTGTCCAGTGTAAAATTCAGCTCAGTCACCCAAACCTCTGTTTATCTTTTGACTAAGTTTGTGTGATACGCAAAATGATGCCTTTATACACACACTATGTAACTTGTAAAGCTACTTTGGTTAACTATTTGGTGAAAGACGACTGTCAGAATGCAAGATGATTCCAACAGTTAGAAAAGTTTAACTGTAGTATCTATTTAGTAATAAAGGTAAACTTATTTATTAAGAAAAATAAGTCTTTTATAATTGGAAGTAATCAGTGTACTTCATGTAATCTGGCAGTAAATGACTGTGCACCCACAGGGCTACTTAAGTTCAAAACCAATTTGGTAATCTTCCAACTGGAAATTACAATAAATTAAGGTCATTTCTCCAAGGAATGACGTAAACACTGAAGTAATGGAGCTCCTCTCTTTATGTTGAATCACATAAGTAAAATTAGAGCCTGCTTAATTACATCTATTGTTGAATGCTTCGATTGGGCATTTAAATACCTGCAGTGAGGCTCACAATCACATTTCTCCTTGCTAAGCTGTAAACATTAAACCCCTAAGCAATCAGCGCAGGCATATCTTTTTTGCACAAAAGGCACAGGGAGAAAACAGGCTAACTAACTAGTAAAGCTATTTTTAAAATAAAGCACAGCCCTACAGATTGTAGGGTTTTAACATTTCATATTATAATTTATGTTAGTGTCTGTTACACTTTTACACCATGTCACAAAAAAAACCCAACCAACCAACGAGTTGCTTATGGTTTGTGGGTTTTTTCTTAAGGGTATAAAGGTGTAGGATATAAGGGCAGGTATTTCATAAGTAGGCATTTTCCCTTCTTTTTTCTCCATATCTCCATGTAATTTTGCAAGATACATGGTATGTTCAAATGAGAGGATGACCAGTGTACAATACCATGTGGGAAAGCAGTTGGATTGTCTTTAGCCTTCTCTGAACTCCTAAAACGATCACATGTACATACTGTCATTTTCTAATGTGGCTACATGGAAAAATTCCTTTTGGTACTCAGCATTTGCTTCTTGGCATTTTTTATTCATGTCAACTTTAATCAAACAGCAAAGTTATTCAGTGACACAAAAACAGATTTTTGAAAAGAAATGTTTAAGAAGGTGGAGTCCTTGATGTGCTTTCCACGTTTCAGTCCTGGTAACCTGATTCTGGGTTTTGAGATTTACACAAGCTTTCTGACTGTAGCACTGCATTAAAAAAGATGATTCAGCTTGGGGCAACCATGCGTCTTCTAAGAGGACAAACATGAGACTTTTGGGGGGGATTCTTTGCTGCTCAGTTTTTTCATCAACCTGCTTAGTTCTGCACTTCATGATCCCTTGTTTTCCTTCCTTATTTAAGACAGTAAGAGCAGAAAATGTTTTTTCATAGTTGGTTGGAGAGGTAGAAAGGAAAGACAGTACTGCACTGAGCAGATGGGAATACACAGATGTGGCAGGATTTAATTCTGGTCATTAGGTCTTGTGAGCAATAGACACCTAATCTACAAACACCTGTGAATTTCATGGGTTTCATGTTTAAACTTTTTGGCCTATTCAGGTAAACTGATATGCAATAAGTTGATTCAAGAAATGCAAAGAAGGCCTACATTTAGGCGGATTAGCTGAAAAAGCCTGTACAAACTATAGTTGATGTTGACAAGTGAACTATAGAGTCTGTGTTTTATTGAATTTTGTTCAGTTCAATAATGTATGAAAATGACAGGAGGAAATGTATTAAACTTATACATATGGATGTGATAGTCATGCATGAGCATTCAGGACATAAAAAAACTACTTCATCGTCTTTCTCAGATAACGGTGTTTGATGTTATTCTTGGAAGTACTTTAAATATAAGCAGATAGTATTAATAAAACAATACAATCAAATTTTAACAGGAATTTTATTTAAGTTCATTACTATGCATCCAGGTATCTTCTCCTTCTGGACTAGATATCCATGTTTTTCAATGTCTGCATAGAACAACCATAGTCCTAGGAAATCAATTAAAAATCCTATTCTTTATAACAACATACGAATAAGCCAATACCTCCTACGTGTCTGAAAGTCTATGTTGTTATAAGTAACATTCAATTTCATGTAGACAAAATTGGATGTTTCTGAACAGTAATTATACTTTTGCAATACACTATAATTGGATGAATAAAGTTGAAAATGTTTTCCTTTTTATACTTTGTGGAACCAGAACAGTGGTGGTTGAGAGATATCAAAAAAACATTAAATCAATTTCTCTTGGTTATTTCACATGGCATTTTATGTTTCATTGTATATTTATAATTAGACTTGGTGAGTATGCAAATGATACAGTGAGTGACAAAATGTTCACTTTTTAAAGACATATTCCTATCATATTAATTTTTAACGGCTGAGTTAAAAAAAATTTTAAAAACGCCCTTGCTCTGCATAATAATGAAACAACAACAAAAAAGAGGAGAAAAGATGCATTTCAACCTTGCTCACCAATTAAAAATTTTAAAAATATTTATACTCCTACTATATGTCATTATTAGTGCATAAAACGTAGGGTTTTCGGAAAATAGAGGAAAATAAGGCTAAATCTAACCATTGTGCAAAGACGTTAAATTTACTTAATCCTTGCTTAAGGGTTAGCAAAGTTACTCTATTTTATCTCAATGGTGAGGTACTTGCTTCATTGAAAGAAAAAGGTTTTGCCATTGGCTTCAGTAGAAGCCAGAATTTTACCCCATGAAGTGGAGAGTAGTGTAGAGATTTCATTTATTTTCTCAATAGGGGGCTTATTATAAAGTATTAGAGAAGTTTCTCCAGATCCGTACACAAGGAAATTTCACCCAGTCCATATTAAACATCACGATGACATTCTGGGTTCAAGTAGCTGAGTTATGCTTTTGGAAGGATTCACTGAAGATATTCAAGTAACAGGAATGTAAAATGCTGTGACTGTGTTTTGGAACCCATTTCAAACACAGATGGACTCGCATTCTCTTCAGCTTCAGGCCAGCTTCCCTTACCTGGTTGCGTGTTCCCACCTGGCTGGATATTTCCACAGAGATCCACGTGAATTGCTGGCTTGTGTCTCATGGTTTGTCTTGTGTCAGAGGTGCTGGTTAATGTGAATCTCAGCAGCAGTCAGTGGCTGGCACCTGAGCAGAAATGCAAACACCAATACATGTGCAAAAAACCCCTTGGATTTAAGGTGCATGTAAGTTAGTAATATTTTTTACCTTAAAACCATATGGTCTTGAGGCAAGTTTTTTGGTTTGTGTTTTGTTATTTATTTTTTTTTAATTGAAAAGGTTATGTTTTCTATTTCTGTAATGCAATAGTCTCCTCTAGCAGGTTTATTTGAAAGCTCAGCTAAATAAAATTGGATTGTATCTTGCTTAATAGCGAACTGTGCTCTGCTGTGAGACTAGTCCTTTTCCTAGTCAGACATGGAGACTAAGATATGCTTGAACTTCAGGTACTGCTTTATAACATGGCCAGTAGTCATCACCCAGTTGATCTCACTTCGATTTCAGTGAGGATTGGAAGGCCCTCTGTACTATTTATACAGATTTTGTAGGAATGCTAAAGTATAAACAAATTATTAAAAGGAATATTTGCTTCTTTCATATTGGTTGGCTGAGACCCAGTATCACCTGCCTAAATGGTTAGTTTAGCTTCAGCATTGCAGATCTTGAAGATAATTTAAAAATTCTGCCAAAAAATTAAAGGAAATGTTAGAATGTGTTCTACGTTTTCCTTCCTTTCAGTATTGCATTATTAAACTGCTCCTGCAAAAGCAGCTTTTCCACTAGGCTTCTGTGAATTCCCTCCCTTTAGGACAGATCTTTTCAGTTTTGAAAGGTGGGGGCGGGAGGGAAACTTAGAACAAGATCTCAGAAAGACCTTGATACCCCTGCTCACTCTGCATATCATAGAGTGTAAAATGGATTCACAGATTCACAGATGTGCAGGGGTTGGAAGGGACCTCTGGAGATCATCTAGTCCAACCCCCCTGCCAGAGCAGGATCACCTAGAGTACATTGCACAGGATTGCATCCAGATAGGTCTTGTATATCTCCAGAGAAGGAGACTCCACAAGCTCTCTGGGCAGCCTGTGCCAGTGCTCCGTCACCCTCACAGTAAAGTTTTTCATGATATTGAGATGGAACTTCCTGTGTTCCAGTTTGTGCCCATTGCCCCTCCTCCTGTCACTGGGCACCACTGAAAAGGGTCTGTCCCCTTCCTCTAGACAACCACCCTTCAGGTATTTATAAGTGTTGATAAGATCCCCTCGCCGTCTCTCCTCTCCGCTAAACAGACCGAGCTCTCTCAACCTTTCCTCATATAGAAGATGTTCAAGTCCTCTAATGATCCTGGTAGCCCTGCCTAGACTCTCTCCAGTAGTTCCTGGTCTGTCTTCAACTGGGGAGCCCAGAACTGAAAACAATACTCCAGCTGTGGCCTCACCAGGGCAGAGTGGAAGGGGAGGATACCTCAAGTGAATAATTTGTTAGTATTTCTATTACAACAGCATCTATAGAGTGTTTGATCAATGATTCCTCTATGGTAGACATTGCATTCTGTAGTGCAATACAATCCTACCTCCAAGATCTTAAGATCTTTAAGGTCCTAGTCCTATAAGAGATTCCAGTGACCAAACAGAGCACAGAAAAGCCTAAAAAAAAAAAAAAGAGTCCTTAACATCCAGCCTTATGGATCTTTGATTGTAGAATTGTAAAAAGAACAAGCAATGCTAGTAGCAACAGGGAAGAAAAATTTCAAGCTCCTTTTGTTAGTTTATAACAAGGATCTATTCAGCAGTGTCTAGTGTGCCAGCTAGCAAACTAGAGTCTCACAGTACTTTTAAGCAATTTCATTAAAAACCCTGATATTGAGAAATTTATAAGACTGCTATAAAACTTCATTCAAGGCTGACCAATGCCAAAGAACTTTCCTTTTCCACTTAAAAATAATATGTGGCTGCTGTTTATAAATGATAAGGTTGCAAAAGTGGAGAGAAAGAGACTTTCAGAGGCACAAATTGGGATTGGACACCCATTCTCTGTTTCTTGGAATATCCATCAATAAATTCAAAACAAAAAAAAGTGAGGCAAAAAAACTTTTACACAATTCCTGTATAGCAAAGTACAAATTTTGATGAATAGGAGGAAGTAATGATGGAAATTTGCCTGCATAAATTTTTTCCCCCTCAACAGGCTATTCTTTTTTCCAGCTCTTGTCTTTTAAAATTATAATTAGATTTTGGATTATGTTCTTTTGGTGATTGAAACTTTAAAGGACAAGTTGCTAGATTTTAAAAATTATCTTCTATAACTTCTCCTTCATATAATTTTATACCTGCCCATATTGTCATTTTAACAGCTTCCTGCTGTGATAAATTGTAATGACCATCTGCCCATGATCACCTGTCAGCTATAAAATATTGCAATATACATTTTGAAATTGGACAAATTAATCTTTGCATGATAGACTTTTCCACTGTCTTATTTCTTACATACCTCTGTAATATTTCTTCTGCTAAATTTGGCTGCCTTCTAATTAATAAAATTAAATAAGAAAAGTTAGATAAAGGAAATTAAATTCCAAGTCGCCAAAGGACAAAGAGTTTGAGTAATATACACAAAAAGGATGACAAATCAGGGTTCCGGTTGCACCTCTGTTCTTCAAGGATTTACAAACAATGCAGGTTGCAACATCCCTTTCTTTCTTTCTTTCTTCTTTAGTATGCATAGTAATAATGTATGGTATTATTAACACTATGTATTTGCTGGGTGTACTTTCTCCGTTCCATCAACAACACTCTAATTTCTAGTAAGGTGCAGCTGGTTCTCACTGACTTGGATATAAAAGTCTCCCTTATAAGCACTTCACCTCCTCTCCAGGAACAAATTTGTCGTATGCTTTTGTAGCACATTCTTGACCCAGACACAAGGAAAGAAAGGGTAAGTTCAGATGTGAACAAAAGGAAAAAGTTATTTTCAAGAAAAAGGGTTTCTGACCATTACTCTAAAATGAACAACTGAAAAATATCTCTTAACAACTCTGCAGTTTTTAACTGCCTTCTTTTTCTCTGGTGTTTCCTTTGCATGGTGGAAGATCAAGGGAATGCTGCTGGTGGAAGACAATCTAGTAAAAAGGAATGAATGCAGGCATGTCACTGGTAAAGGGAGCTAAGTCCTGGGTACACAGCTAGAGGACAGCATGTTTTGCAACTTACTTCCAGTCTTCTGAGTCCTTGGGTTTTGTGGGAACAGACTGACTTCTGCTTATAGGGTACAGAGCATCTACCTTCTCCCTCTCAAATCCTCAGACAGTGAGACGGAAAATCCCATAGTTACCTCTTCAGAGAAGATACAAATTATGTGTAGATCAGTACAATTTCTTAAAATGTCATTTAGTTGCAGTTAAACCATTAGCTAGATCAAGCTCAGAATTAAAGATGGCCTTGTGCCTTCTATTACATCTGATGACATTTAGCTCAGAAATCCTAATTATTTTAGAAAGGAAGGAAGAACCTGTTACAAATATGAGGTGAGTTTCATCTAAGCTAGCACTGCATTATTATTTCCCTGTTTCTAGCTATATATAGTTATACCTGCATAAGGAATAAAGGTGAAATAACATTGTTGCTTTTACTATACAGGTGCTTCATCATTTCATGTATAAATATATATATATACACACATTAAAAAATTTTATATATACTGTGTGTAGGGATGTTCTGTTGTGACATGGAAAATCTGCTTTTCATAGTAGCACATGATGGCAAGAACTTTTTTGCCTATGTACGACATGGTACTGAAATATGAGGTGTAGGATTTTGTGGGAGAATAACAGTTTTAAGTATATTACATGTTTAAAATCCCAACTGAACATAATATAACTTTACTAGCTCATTTCTCCTGAGGCATCAACACCATTTATCACTACTACTGCCATCTGGAATGTCTGAACTATCATGATCAGCATTTTATGTGGAAATGAAAGCATTCAATATGGTCTCTCTTCTCTAATGCTCTGAGGTCAGATACAATACTGCTGCAGGCAGTGAAGATGCATTTTTATCACACACTTGAGAGACATCCATTTGACATATTTTATAGTTTTCTATGTTAAGACCAGCCAAGCTTTTTCTCATTTGCATTGACATGACATGGGGTCATTTGCTGTAATAACAATCTCAGAATAATTCAAATAACTTTTGTTATACTGCAGTGTTAAAATTTTTGTACACTCATGCAAATATTTGAGGGCTGAAACCAAAATTTCTAGTACATTTTTTGCAGAGCTTAAAAAGGCAATGGAGCCATTTGCCCAACTGGTTTCTCCCCAGGGAAAGGCTGCATGTGGTTTGCTGAGCCGAGGTCTTTGTGAAGAGGTGTTAGTTGTTCTCCTTTTCTCACAGAGGATTCATGGAATGTGGGCTGATGACTCAGTTAAGAGTATCTTGTAGTTTAGGTTTAAAACTTCAGTTGCACTGTGTAAAAATATATGGTTGTTCCTTTTTACACCACAAATTCATGAGTCTCTGTCAATTTCTAAGCCTCAATAATCCATCATGCGAGAAGCAGTGTTACCACAAACACATTTTATCATCAGCTCCTTCACGGCCATTTGTGATCATTTTAAGACATAAGAGGAATTCTGGAATAAAATATTGACTCTGTAACTCTCCATAGATCACACTACAATCCTTAATTTATTTAGAATTCATCCTAATAATATATACCTGCTTACATAATTTCAAACTCCTTTTTTCAATGTGACATTAAAATAAACACTTTTTTTTTTTTAACTGACATTATAGAGGTCATGAAAAATATGGGTAAATTTAGTATAGTCAGGATGTGCTGAGTACATGGGAGGTCTTGGATATTTCTGAAAACTTATTCTGAGCATTGTCTTTTATCAGCCAGTTGTGACTGAATGGCCTTATGCTTCTTTTGGTTGGGTAATATTATGTTAAGGCAAAGGGTCTTCCCAAAATAGTCACTTACAAGATTAAAGAACCGACACTTGATAGAAAGCACTGTGAGAACAAGGTCTCTCTGTAGGCTACTGTTCCTTTTGCTCCTAAAAATCTATTCATCGTCACGCATGGTGGTGTTCTCCATGCTTACTGATTTTCAGTAATTCTCTATTAAACTACTGAGCAGCAGATAAAGGGTCAAATTCTATTACAATAGCTAGTGCTTTACTCTGCTATTGATCTTGTATCACTGCAAAATACCTGTGGCGTATGATACTGTGGTACATGAAGAAGACTAGAATCTTCTTCCACGTGATCTGTTTTAAAACCATAATCTCATAAATACATTTAAAAGGCTAAAAATTAATTAATGGAAAATATAGCTTATAAACAACACACCAGTGAAATTTCTTCACTTTTATTACCTTTGCAAATTCCATATGTTAGATGTCGTCCTTTTGAAAAGCAAATAGGTAACAATTTCAGTGGCAAGGTGTTTTTCAGATGTTTCCTAACGGAGAACCACCAGCAGCTATCTGGAATTTACAGCATACTTACAGTGTCTACCATGTTTAGAATACAGTTGGAATTAATAGTACTCTGTCCTAAAAATGTAGTTATGTGACACTACCCAGGAGTTATAGTGCCAGTGCTTTTCCACACTAATGTTTCAAGGTGAACCTGCAGTTCAGAAACCCATGAATATTTTAACTGCTATTTCCATTGTTTCAAGGGCCAAGACAAAATCAAAACATAGAAGAATTCCTCAGAAACTTGCCTAAATTCAAACAATGATTTCTAATTCTGAAATATATTTTAACTCCTGGGGGAAGACTGCCTGGAAAACTGACATTTCCGTTTGGTTTCACATACTTCTAAGAGAAAGGCACGAAAACAGAAAGTATTCCAGTGTAAGCAATCTAGCACAATAAAAAAAAAAAAAAAAAAGACTAGAATCTCAGTTCTAAGAAATTTGGGTGTGATATTTTTCTAATGCTGCCTGGCTGAATTCAATGTTGTCTCTAACTTGCAGCACAGCAGTGGCAATGTATTTTTTTCCTTATTGTTACTTTCTTTCCAACTTTCTACAATTCTAATCCCAAAAAAAGTTTTAATTTCTTTATTTTTTTCATTGTTGTGTAAACTTTTTTTAAACTTCTAAACAGTAGAATTTCCCTATTTGTACCTGTAGTCATCTGTCATATTCCAGCTCAAAAATCAGAAATTTTCTGTCCACTAAAATATTCAGAATTGAAGAAACCAGAGTAAGAGTGTAAGATTCATACCTAGTACAGCATTTGTATCATTTCTGATATTGGGAGACATTATTTCCAGAAGAGAAAATGTAAATAATTTGCATGGTCTCCCTCATCTATTTCTCATTCCCTCTCTCTTGTGTAGTGTTAGTAACCTTGACCATAAGACAACACACTGAGGAAGAACCACTGAAAGTAATTAGTACCAGAGCCAAAATTAAGTTCTGCTTTTCTGAAATAATAGCTCAGGTAAACTATAAACATAATATCCCGGCACAAGCCAAGTTACATAAATATATCCATAGTTAAATTATATCAGTAGGAAGCTTCCAACAATCTTCAGTATGCTTGGATCATTCAGAAACTCTCATGAGCAATTAAAATAATAAACATGTATAAAATTAGAATCTTTGCACATAATTTATGAAAGATTTCTAAAAACTGAGACACAGTGGATACATTATCTATGATTTCTCACTAAGCTGATTCTGATGATTACATAATTATTGTTGGTCCTTTCTGCAGTCTGTCCAATTATGGCCCTTGCTATGAGTGTTACAGGTTAACACTTTGAAGTCATTAATTTTACTTTGAAAATGAGGACTGTGACTATATCTCAAGATTAATTTTAAACAAATATAATTTTAAAGGATAGTGAAAGATTTTCAAATAAAGTAGATGAGGTAGTTGTATAAAATTAATTCTTGGCAGTTAACATTCTTCAATTATGATAGCTGAGAACTAAATTTGGGTAATCATTACTGAGTCATGAAAGCAAAATGTTGAAATTGCTCATTTTACTCTGGTAACTATTGAAAATGGAACTTCTATTAAAGCTGTCTTAATATTGCCTCTATCTTGGAATTTTATTCAGAAACATGTACATCCCTGTAGTTCTGTTATATAATACATTTGATGAAAGCTTTTTGAGGGAAAGAAGCATCTCTGCGCTTATATCAAATAGGTTGAAAAAAAAATCAGACAGCTAATTCTCTGTAGAATTGGGAGCATTCTTTCTCAATTATATTTTGCCCTTAAATGATGGTGGTTTGGTTGTTTTCGTGTTTCGTTTCGGGGGTTTTTTTGTTTGTTTTCACAAATCCTCATTCTCAGAACAAGCTAAGCACATAATTAGTCTCATGAAATAAAAATCAGACTTTTTTATATTCTTCATGCATTTTTGTGTGATTTTCAGAGATAATAGGTATTTCCTGCCAAGCAGTTCTTTGATTTCATATATCAAATAATGAGATAAAAATTAAGGGGGACATCCTACAATAACTGTATGGCCAGTCCACATGTCCGGTATGTAACAAATAGTGTTTTAATTCAGGGTATTTTAATGCAACACTGTAAAAAATGCAGTAAACCATTTATTTATAAAATGGTGTCCATACTGGTTACTTTTGTAGTTAAATGTGAAGTCTCTTGTTTTTATGTTATACTCTGTTATTATTACAGAAAAGTCATCTTCATCACTCTTCTAGCAGATTTGAAAATAATGGAAGAGCATAAAATCCTGCCTTCCACTCTATCACTTGTCCTTTTAACATGGCGTTCTACTCTATTTATTGAACTAAATTAAGGAAAATGTCCTATGTAATAATGTTCAAACTGTCATTAAACTGCTTCTTTATGATGCTAGGAAAACTTGCTTAGACAAGTCAGCTCTTTGTCAGTCAGTCTGTATGTGTTACTCAGGAGTCCACAACTTTATAGACCATACCAGAGGTCTCCTGTTGGAAAAAAATCACTTTTCTATGAAGTAGTAATTATGTAAAAATTGAGCAACTCTGCCATCAGTTCTATGGGAGACCTCAGACCAGTTCTCTGACTATGCTGAAGTGTTTTTACTCCTCACAGAAAAAAAAGAAATGGAGTAAAATGTCATTTAGACTTAAAAACAAACAAACAAAACCAAAACAGGTTTCACAGGTATTCCCACAATATTACAAGCAATAAACATAGCGTGTCAGGTCAGATATGGAAATCACAGCTGACTAGAACCCAGACAGATCTGATTAATTTACTGCCTCCAAGATCTACCCTCAAATAATCTATCCCATGCTAGAATAAAACGATCAACAAAACATGATGGAGGGGAAGGCGGTGGGGAAGGAAAAATAAATCTCTGCCACCAAAACCTTTGCAATAAGCAGGCCAACTCCCTACCAAATGTGTCTCTTAAAAGCTGATCGAGTTCATGTCACCACAAACTGCAGAATCATTGGAAACTGCAGATGTCAGTAAATCCTTCCAGGCAGAGACAACGTTAAGTTCAAGCAAGGATACAGGAGGCTGTGTAATGCTTTTCAGGAAGAAATTCAGAAGAAGCCACTGGGAGCGCTCACAACTGAACCAACTCCTTTCATCATCTGCTATAATACTGATAGTTAGTATGTCTTGTACAGGATTGTGTCCTTATTTCTTTTACATATGTATACTATGAAGACTTCAGCTAAAGGCAAACCTTCTCTGCATAAATCTGGATCCAGCTTATGATAGGACACAACTAATGTTGGGTTAAGGGCCTGACCTCAAGCCCCAGCTCCATGTTTCCACTGCAGTCTGCCACCAAAGCTGGATGAACATACATGTAAACACATGTATCCACCCACCCAAGAGCACCTCTGTAGAGATAGTGCAAGATAAGGGAAGCTTAGTTCCTAAAGGTTCTTGGGTTTTGGAATACAGGTGATTTTTCTAAATTCCTTATCTAACACTGAAACCTGACTTAAGTATCCTATTTCAGGGTTTTGAGCAGAGGAAGAACCTCTCTCAACCCAAATTAGCCACCTGTGAGCAGGAGGAAACCATTCCCAAACTGCAAGCTCTCTGTTCAGATGACCTCTCAGCTGTGTCCCAGCTCCTCCTGGTGGTGGCACATGAGCGACTCCACCTTTGCCTCATGGTATTCTGCTTGCTGTGAGATAGAAGTCTCTGAGTATGACCCCAGTGTCAGTGGGGGCACCCAGGGGACCAGGAGCCTGAGACAAGCCCCAGCACATATCACCTGTCCAGTGTCGATGGTCTTGACGGTGCCCAGACTCGATCTTTTCCTCCACATTTCACTCCCACCTAGTTTAGGTACTGTATCACTAAGATTGAAATTCTTCACGTGTCTTCTTGGGAAAGCTGGTAACCTACGCTAGGATCAAAAATCCTGTTAGGAAGACTTCATTTTGGAAAGTAAAGTTTTGAGATGCCTTTGAAAAACCTCATGTGTTAACCCAGTGCTTAGTCTTGTGTTCAATACCACGCAGATGCAATGCATACCTTGAGGAGAAGAAAACAATCACAATGCTTTAAAATCTCTTATAAGGTCTAAATTCAACTACATTAGTTTCCTAATGCAGACATTTAGTTTACTGTTAAAAAATAGATAATTTCAGAATAGAGGTGAGGCTAAAAGGCCTTCACTGTTACTACAATTTCTATTAATAGAGTGAAAATTACTTCTGATATATTAGCATAATAATACCAAATACAAATACATTTACATTATCACAACTGTTTTGCACACATTTTAAAAATATCCATCTCTGTTAACACTGAAAAGCTGAATATTTTAATTATTTCTTTCTGAAATCACCGACTAGCCATTAATACTTACAAATAGCTTTTTTTTCATTTTCTGAAAACATATATTTCAGTATTCATTGAAGAAATTAAAATTAGCACATATCTGGAGAATTAAACATGACTGTCTAGGATAGCAAAGGGTCCTCGGGGCATGGTTCTTCCCAGCTTTGCAAAATACTATTGGAAACCTGTGGGAAATAACTAATCACTGAGGGTATTCTCTAGCTTCGTATATCCTTTCATACTCTTCCCAAGAGAGAAACATGTTTTATACGCTCTTTAAAGGAAAGTAGGAATGGCTTGAGTTATTTATATTTGTTTTTTGAAATCTTAGACTTGGAATTCTTTGAGTAGTCAAAACAAAAATGGAAACCCTCAGAATCAGAGTTCCTAAATTACTACCATCCCACACTAAACTGAGGATCTGTGTGATAGCCGATGTCAGCACTGACAGAGGTCTTGAAAGACATTAAGGATCGAGATCCAAAGCAGCCATATAGAGTTCATCAAAAATATTTGCTCTTGTATTAGAGTAATATTGTATACCAAACAGTATGTCATCAAGAGAATAATTATTGTTTATATGTTGATTTTTTTTTCCCCAGATGGTTTTATGTGATTTATACACACAATTCATGTTGCTGTGAATGGTGGTTTTGAGCTACCATCTCCCTAGTAGCTTTAAAAGTTTTATTTTATCTGTCTTTATCACCCTTCAAACATACTTATTGAGTATTCCTTTTTTTTCTTTTTTTTTTTTTTTGTTATAAATAGGTAATACAATGGGGGAAACTAGGAAAACAATAAAAACTACCTTAGAAGAACATACATATTTAAGTGGAAAGTGTTTACATGTTGGAATGTTTGTGTTTAATCTGAGTTTATGTACTGCTTTCCTAATATACAAGATATTAGACACCTATTTATGACCATTTCTATAATTCCCCTGCAGTTTTATCATGACAAAATTATATCCTTAGGTAGAACTGAAATGTCAGTTGATGATTAGTGCACTATTACACCTTTTCACTGGATGGTAATGGAAAGTGTCTATAAATCTACCTGTTAAGAAGTCAATACAGATCACACCAGCAGTTAACTTAGATTTTTTGCTATTCTTGGATTAGCAATTACATGTCACATTAAAGACTTTTATTAAGCCAAATTTCAAATACCTGTCAAATGTGGTACGCTTTTCTGCAGAAACATCAACAAGAGCTTATTCTTCACTATTTTATGGTGATCCAGCTGATGCCAGCTTATTGCAAAAAACATACATCACAAACTGGCTGAGACAAGCTAAACAAACCTCTCAAAATCTAGGACATGGCATTCACTTGCAGTGTGTGCACGATCGTTTGTACAAGCCTGAATGAAATCCATTATGTCATCTCTGTTCAATGAGGCTAGAGAAAGCAGAAACATTAGCATCACTGAACTGTCAAAAAGCAGACCTATTTGCAAGTGTTGAGTTTGAAGCACAGAAGGGAACGTTCTGCACAGGATCACCGGCTTTGCCTAACAGAGGCACGCTTGAGTTGTGGGCCAAACAAGTCTCAGGCATCACAGCTTGACGGACATATTTCACAACATGTTCATGGCTCAGCTTTTCCCAGGTTTTTTTATCATGTTCCACAGCAGTGTGTGGTGGAGAGATGGTACAGGAGAGGAAGCGCCTCTGAATTAAGTGAAAGGAGGTTTGTGCCTGTGGTATCACTTCAAAAACTATTTCAGCTACAGGCAATACCCGTTAACAGGAACTACAGTTTGTAATTCTAGGGTATTAAAGATCCTGCAGCAACCAATACACAGTGACATCAAACTTTCAATAACCAGTCATTGCATACCTGCACCTCAAGATCTTTTTCTTGGGCTTCTGATCACTGTCTGTGAAGCTAATAGCATGTGAAAGGACTGAGGTGGCCAATTTACTTTTAAAAGAAGTTTTGAAATGGCTGTGCAGCTGAAAGGCGACATACTTTGAACAATTCCTTTGTCACTGCCTTTTTTTTTTTTTTGGTCAGTCTATGTTACATTTACTTCACAGTGCTAAGTCCCTGCTTATTTATAAATCAAAACACAAAAGGGACATGTGGAGAAGAAAAGATCTTTTCAACTAATGCACTGGGACAGTTCCTATAGCAAGGTGCCAAAACTCTCTCACTTGCCGTGAACATATATCGTGGTTTTACCCCAGCCGGTGGTTGGGCACCAAGCAGATGCTTGCTCTGTCCCCCTCATGGGGAAGGGGGAGACAATCAGAAGAGTGAAAGTGAGAAAAATCGTGGGTTCAGGTACAGACAGTTTAATCAGTGAAGCAAAAGCTGCGTGCACAAGCAAAGCAAAACAAGGGATTCATTCCCCACTCCCCACAGCAGGCAGGGTTCAGCCATCCCCAGGACAGCAGGGCTC
>VWZZ01004863.1:63502-127735 GCA_013399095.1 Psophia crepitans | reverse complement strand
CCGACGGGGCGGTGCGAGAAGCAGCAAAGGCCTTGGCTCTGTGTGAGCATCGCTCAGCAACAGCAAAAACATCTCTGCGCTATCAGCACTGCTTCCAGCACAAACCCAAACACAGCCCCGTACTGGCTGCTGTGAAGAAAATTGACTCTCTTTCAGCTGAAACCAGGACAACATACTTTGGCATTCATTTATTGGGAAAATTTCTGACTAATAAAGGATAAATATTTGGAAGGCTTGAACCTAGATTGTGCTTCAGTAGTTTTCCCTGCAAAATGAGAACAGTACTGTTTTCTTTCTTTCATTCTTTGTTTACCTTATATAAAAATACAAATAAAAACATAAATACATTTACAGTGAGGTTATAGGGTTCAAACTTTTGTGCTTGAACATCTGAGTTGGAATTTAGTTACACAAATGACCTCTCTACAGGAAATGTGAAATCTTTCATTTTCAGAGGGGAATCAGTCTCTGCAAAAAATGTTGCAAAAGAATCTTCCAAAAGAACCTGAGTCTCTGTGTAAATATAGAAAGTATTAGCTAACCATTGTGAAGTCTAGAATTTATTCATGTTGGATATCATGATGTCAATGCTGCTTTAGTAAAAAGTGAGTAAGAAAATGGTTCAATAGTATTTTAAATATAGCCTGTCTTTCTGCCAGTTATAAACAAAATGTTAAAGACTATTCTAAAAGAAACTGAAAATCCGTTTTGAAAGCAAATTCTTAAAAGCACTGAACAGCACTGATACCAGTTTTCCCTAGCTTCTTTCACCTGTTTTCTGTTCTTGCAAACTGTTCTCCATTTCAGATATTATTTCTTACATTTTCTCTAGTTAATATGTATCTCCTGAGGTTGGATGTGTATTCAGCTATTCCCATCTCCTTCATAAAGCCTACCATTAAGACTGTATCTCATTTGTAAAACTTGACTATTGTTTGGAAGAATTTTGAGCCTCTTCTAATCAGTAAATGTAGAAAAAAACACAGTACAGTACTTATTACAGAGAAAAGAATGTCAGCTAGATATGACAATTCGGACCAATTTTGTTTCACCTGGGATCTTTTACAAAATGCCATTCCTTGATTGCTTCCGCTTATTTCTGCTCTCATATGACCTTTTTTCTGTCCTTCACAGTTTCTCCTAGCTGCTGCTGCTGCTGCTTCTCACCTCCTTTCAGCTTTCTTCTGTTGCCTTTTTGCCAGGTTTCTATTAAAATATTTGGTGTTTGTAATCATTTAGATTAACAAAAGATGCACTGTCTCTTGCTGTATGAAAACCTATGATGCATGTGGTTTAATATTTGCAATATTAATAGATCATGATACAGTCACGATGCTAGGAGGTTTTTTTTTAATATATAATTAACATAAAGCAATTGTTCTTTATCTGATGTAATTAACCGAGTATTACTCAATTGATAGAGCTTGGAGGCTTTACTTCTAAATCCATATGTTTTCTGTATCGCCAATAATGAAGACAACAAAAATGTGAAATTGGACTAACAAACATTATCATGTAGTCAGATATGATCAGTCAGTTTAGATAGTCAAATCTAAAACTGTAAAGCAAACCAGTAAGTAGTAACTTGCTGTTTCTTTGCAGCAAGTAGGTATTCAGATAGTAATGGGGCAGTGAATAATGTGTGGATTTCATTTTTGTTGAAGCTGCTAAACAGCCTTGAAGATGAACCACAGTTTTTATCATCAAAAAAGTATGATCACGAAAACTAGAAATAAACTGGACATAAAACTAGATGTAAATTTTAAACAGTTAAATGAAGGTATACTCATCAAGTCCAAACTGGAAAGGGGAAGTTGGGATGCAAACACATACTTTTTTAAATCACACCCACACATTTGCACCCCATCAATCTAGTAACAGGAATAACTTCATTTTAGTTGTCTGTACATCTAGAACAATGGCTTTCTTAGTGTTGTGAAATAGAAAACTGAATCTCTGATAGCTTTAGCTGCAAAGGTTTGATTTCTGAAAGGGAGCTCTCTATAAATCCATGTTACGTTTTATAGAGGTGTTGGAATTTCTTTGATAAAATAAAGAAGATAAACAGTGATTCCTGAGCAGGAAACAGAAATGACGTATGAAGACACTAAAGAAAATAACTTGAGTGAAAGAAGAGAATAGGGAAAAAATATCCACCAGGGACAAAATTGAAGAAATAAAGAAGAAAAAACCCTAAATTACAGCGTATCTTCCAAAAGTGTGCACAGGTGAAGAGTACAGTGGGGGTTTTTTATACACTAGATGTACTTAACATTTTTTTTAAGTCAAACAAAAGAAACCAACTATAAAAGTATGCTACAAAAGTGTGAGTAGTATGACACTGCACACAGAAATGAAATATTTTTTAGATTTCAGAAATTTATTATACAGGTAAAGCATCATTCTGACAGGGCCAGGCTTGTGCTGAGACCTCCCAGATTCTGCCCTAGTACTGGTTTCATAAATATAGCTCAGAATGGAGCAATAAACTGAGAATATAGTTTAGTGCACATGAGATTGCATGGCTTGCAGATAGGCGTGATTTTAATCATTTAGTTCTACCATCACAACCTAAGAGTGAAAAAAGATTGAAGGTAACAAAGCAATGATAAGACAAAGTTGTAGGGTCCGACTGAGTTGAATTTAACATTGCTAAATTTATAGGATAACAGCAGGGAAATATTTTTCAATGCTTACATAAATTTTTATGAGCAACTGGGAATTTCAATGCCTTTAATATATGCTGATGTTAAAGGAACTGAGAGATTACAGACAGATAAAGACTCAAAGTAAGACCGGAGAAGGAAAAAATCCCTGAAATCACCATTGCTTCATCAAAATGATACAATGCCTATCTCTGATGGACTTTTTTTCTTTGCAGCGGTATGACACAAAGCTGTCACTTGGAAATTGATAATTCAAGTCACTCTTTAAGTAGGGAAAAAATGGTGTTTTGAATCTGAAGTCACTTACATGAAAGACTGGTGAGGAAAAGGTGGATGAAAAGAAAGGCAAACAACACAGAGGATGATTTCAGAGTGGGAATTTTAATATGCAACCTTTGTTTCCCCTCCCTATTTCAGAAAAGGTGTGTATTTCTGAACAGAAGTATAAGATGCCTTGTAAGACAGCTGAGACCCTCATCACGCTGCCTGGAAGTGATCATGCATTTCTTGACAGCAGTAAGTATGAGTGACAGACAGCGCCATGCATTTCAGAGGTTAAATGGCATTAATAAATTCAGTCAGTGGATAGATTACAAATATTTGGAATTACACAGCGGAGTTCTGAAAATTGTTGTTGTCTTCTTTGCCAGGAAAAGTGAGACATGCAATCAAAACTTATGTGCCAGTTCCAACAAGCACCCTGAAAGCCTTAATTCCATGTAAAGCTCATTTTTATGTGGGTTATATCTGTCCTGGTATCTTGGTTGGTTTAGGGATTGTGAACTTGAAACTGCAGAAGCTCATGGATTGTTTGACAGGTATGGGTCGAACTGATGATCAGGTAAAAGGTGCATTTCTTAGAAGCACATTGGATCCAAAGTGATTTTGTAGTTGGAGAAAAAACTCATGATATATAAGATACATGTCCTTACTAAACTGTAACAAAAGCAATAAAAACATACTCTAGAGCTCTATGATATCAGCAATAGCATCCACTGTTCTGGGTGTGATTAACTTAATTTCTTTAAGGATAGTACCTTGCCCTTGCCTACATTTGTGTCTCCTGTAAGAGGTAAGCAGTGAGGATTTCAAGTAGTGCTTTGTTCTGTGTAAAGCCCAGTGAGGTGTTCTGCTGTGAAGTTTGGCAAGGTACCCCACTCATTCAGGCTTGTAGAAACTTGGGCAAACTCCTGACTAAATTACTATGGTTTGTACTCCTTATGTCCACAAGCAGGTGAATGTCTGAGCTAATTCGTGCAGTTTACTAGAGATTTAGGTTTTGACAAAGTGCATTACACACAGCTGTGGTGTCTCATCAAAACTAGTCCCTGTTCTCTGTGTTTCATAAACCAATCTCCACTGTAACTTCAACCTGTTCCCCAGTTGTCTTCCTCCTCCTTTCTACCTGCTACAGGGAAGTGTGATGTGTTAATTAGGTAATTAACACATCTTCTTTGTAATTAACCTGGCCTTCCCTGTATCCTGACTATCCACACCAGAAAGAAGGATGTCAGATGGATCAATTTACAGCAATCTAAGCTGTTTACAAGAATACAGGCAGTTTAAAACAAATAGTATGTTAAAAAAAGGTCTCAATAGGGAAACAAGTTTTATTACCAGCTACTGAGATAGTAAAAAGTGACATTTTCATTAGAATAATATCTATGCTGTGCTGTCTAATGCCCAGCTTGGGAAAAGCTGAGAAGCATTTGCTAGGGAGAAGAAAAAAAAAAAAAAAAGAAAAGAGGAAAATATGCCCCACTGGGCAGAAAAAGGGAAGAGGAAAAGATTAGTCTGAAAAAATCACCTGCTGGAAGGGTACAGGATCAGAAAGCACCTTTCCTGACAGCAACCTTTGGGTGAGGCATTAGTCATTCTCTCCTGCTTGGAGCGTGCTGCAAGGTGGGTCTTCTGGGGAAAATCCTGCTAAAGGGTGATTAGTAGTGAGAGGTTTTCAGGGATAGACTACAGCTTTATTCTGTTTGATTTAGGTGTATATTGTTATGGAGGGATTTAATTTTTAATTTGTATGGTTGTGAGTGTAACAAAACATTTTTAAAGAACTAAGACTAATTCAAAAAAGAGAGTTACATATTGCTTCAAAATATTTCTACTGCCTTGCTTTTAAAGGATGGATCTCCTGAGTGGAATCTAAGACCTGATAGGAACTGTTTGAGTGTAGAGATGTGTTTTAAATCCATTCCCTCTCCAGAGTATAGGTGACCTACCTATCAGAGGCTGAAAGTTTTAATTTTGTCTGCTTTGGAATGCTTATGTAGAGATCTGTGGACAGTTCTCCTTTAAAAAGAAACATTAGAAAAAAAAATAAAGGGGAGGGGGACACAAAACAATTCAGTAGTTGCATTTCTGTGATGTCAGTAGGTAGCTGATTACCTTGAGAAGTCTAGTTGGCAGTATTTTACATATCTTACCCAGTTAATGTTTCATGAAAATACATAAATACCCTTGGCACTTGGTGCTTCCCTTTGTATGTAAGATGTCTGGCTTTTTCTCATAGTTGTACGTGTTCTCTTTTTACGTGTTCTTTCTAACAACTGAGTTCCTACGTGAAAGGAGTTGATAATATTTTCCGATGCAATGTTCAGAAAAATTAAGAGGCCTCTAGTATGACTTTATGCATAGATTTATTCTGAAGGCGCTCCATGAACAATTTCAAGCAATAAGAATCACAGAAAAATAAAAATAAATGCCAGTTTCTTATATGATATCAGGTTTAGGTGGGAAATTGTATGTCCTGTCTGCTATACTCTGTCAGTACTGAGGTGTGCATGGAAATACACAGACTGTCTTCTGTCTAAGTCACACTTCAGATACTGAAACCTAATTTTAAATCAGGCTACTAAAGCTTAGGTAAGGACTGGTATAAACCCAAAAGAGTAATAGTTCTACATTCCTTGGATGCAGTGAAGAATGCCAGAATCAGATTTATTTTTTTTTTCTCCCCACCCTTCTAACAGCCTTTTTCTTAAGGAAAAGTGAGAGTTGAGTTTAAAAAGACTTCCAGAAAGCCTTTTCAGCTAACTTCTAGAATTTGGCCAGTGTTCAAGTGCAATGTAGTAATTAACTCATCCTCAAATTAGGTGATTTTTCAAGTCTTTTCTAAAAATGAAGTTCTTTCTGTTGCAAATGAAATTTCAGGAGCACCCTCCTGAGCGTTGTGTGCACTGTCTGGTGATGCATGGCATGAAGGATGCAGTTCATATGCTGCTGTGTGACTCACAGGGGATAATGTCCTCCGTGCAAGGGGATGCTGTCAGCTTATCCTGTTGTGTTTTTTTTAATTTGAATTAATTTGCTGTAGCTGTTCTTCTGGAAACACGGTCAGCTTAAAAAAAAAAAAATAGCACCAGAGACACCTTTAACAGATTTGTGTACTTAGTTGAAAGAATGCAGAACCCCATGACATTTTTCACTTTGTTCTGTTGCAACCATCTGTCTTGGCCAGAGCGTAAGACAGAGTCTGTAGGTGTAACGCCTTGCCTTACCTGTATGCCTACAAGGGCAGTTAGGACTGGAATGCAGTCTGTCAGAAACTAGATTGTGTTTTTCAAAGCATTTACTAGCTCTAGAACAAATGTGAAGCGCTTTCTTGAGACATGTCATCAGGAAGTGATGTTAATGAATCCAGACACTCAGTTCGCTGCAGGACCTGCCTACTGTGTCATGTAACAGATATTGTTCACTGTGGGATCTTTGAAATCTGTATCTGTATGATCCTGAATGTCCTTACCAGCTCTGGGCACCATGGCAGTGAGAACTGCAGTCTTTAGGGATGCTGGGAGTGTGCAGCAGCTTTTGATATTGACTCCTCCATTTGTTCGGAAGGTTTTGTACCTTTGAATCCCAGCTAAGAGCTGGCTGCCTCCGGACAGGAAGAGGCTATCTTCCCGGTTTCCTCTAGGGGTGCTACCTGCCTTACAACTCTTCTCGTGCGTTCTTCAATCCACTTTGAAGCAGTATCAGGAACTTCAATTCATGCCAACACAAACACATCTTCATTGAAGACAGTGGGGGCCCTGCACCTGTGCTACATCCTGCTGCCTTTAAAGTCAGCGTCATGAAGTAACCACACAGCAGTCCAGAATGAGGTTCTGTGCAAGTCATAGAATAGTAGAATGGGTTGGTTTGGCAGGGACCTCAAAGATCATCTAGTTCCAACCCTCCTGCCATGGACTGGGACACCCTCCGCTAGACTAGGTTGCCCAAAGCCCCATCCAACCTGGCCTTCAACACTTCTAGAGAGGGGACACCCACAGCTTCTCTGGGCAACCTGTTCCAGTGCGTCACCACCCTCACAGTAAAGAATTTCTTCCTAATGTCTAATCTAAATCTCCCCTCTTTTAGTTTAAACCCATTACCCCTTGTCCTCTCACTCCCTGCCCTTGTAAACAGTCCCTCTCCATCTTTCCTGTAGGCCTCCTTTAGGTACTGCAAGACCACAAGTCTTACAGTATTTCCTTATTGATCACATTACTGCTCCAAAACAATGGAGAGAGAGATGACGAGCATGGACAGTTGTGTATTGCTAAGTTAAAAAATCTTGACCAATAGCGAGTGAAATGAACTACATGTTATATTATGAGCAACAGCCAACTAAATCACCCTTGATTATTCCTGACATCAGCCTCTGGGATTCCCTCTCTCCTCCTGAACTGTGTGCTGTAAGAAGAATTTACAAAATAAAAAAATTGCCAACTGCTATTCAGATGATAAGTGGTGCATGCTAATTACATTTTATATGGTGATTAATTAAAAATAACCATGCAAATGTCTAATTTAAGAGTCACTCAATTCACTAAGTCTTCAGACACCGCCTAGTTGCCCTAGGCATTTGGTAGTTAGGCAATTTATTCAAGCTTTCAAAATATTCTCAAAATGTCTAAGATAATGAAGGCTCTTGGAAAAAGTTCCAACTAGCTTGGAATATATAAACAGAGGTTTCAGAACAGTAAAATAGCACTGCATATATTTGCATTTTTGAACCGAAGTACTCTGTGTATACATAAAAATAGACCAGGAAGAGAATAATAGAGATTCTAAACAATCTGACTGTTTTGCTGCAGCTCATAGTGGACTAGTTCATAGATTATTTCACTGGCTGAAGAAAAATATAATCTTACTTAGATCCAACTTCTTTTTTTTTTTTCTGTAAATAGAAAGCATTTGATACACACATAGTCAGGGATTTTGCTTTATTCACAACCCTATATAATTGTATTAGGAGAACTATGTCATAACTGTGACCTGATTCAAATATAGTGAATTTGAATCAGTTGAATATGCAATTTACAGAACAGATTACAATGGTCTAGTGAATGGAAGATTAAAATATATAATGTGAAGAAAAATTTCAGAAAGTAATGAATAAAAATTTACAGAAGGATAATTTAAAATTTTTACTAATACAAAAATGTTAATACCTGAATTGCTATTTCAGGATCTCATTTCATATGCATTTTTCATGGAATTTTTATTGAATTTAGTCAAAAAATAACCAAAAAGAGGAATGAATTAGTGTCCAAGAAAACCCCTCTATTTAATTTCACGTTTTTTGCTTATGTAGTAAACAGCAATGACTATTGCCATGATTCTTCCTAGACAAAATACTTGCGGTTCCTGTTTCATGCAAAAGAATATACACTGTTCCACAGCACTGTACTCTCATAGCTTGCTTTTTTTTTTTATTTTAAGTCCCTTTACCAGATACCCAAATGTTTTTCACAGAGGTGAATGAGTCTTGGACTGTGACAAATGGTTTTAAAAACATCATCTGCACTGGGGCAGCCTCACCCCGGTAAAGGAGTAATTGATACAGACATCTTGGAAAAGAGAATGATGTTGTAAGGGCATTCACCATGCCATTCTGAGCCAGTTGTTTCATCTCTGAAATGGTTACAGTAAATGCTGTGTATATGGTAAGTTTATCTGCAGGGATATTCTGGTATTAAACCAGAGAAAATTTAGATCAATAAATGCAGTATGCACTTATTTTTCCATGCATTAGTGATACTTTCACTGGTCTCCAAATATTCTACTCAATTTTTTCAGAAAATTAATTTAGTAATAAGAGATACTTGTTTTTTGGGACTTTTCTAGTTTGCAGAAGGCTATAAATAGAATTATAAGTTTATTTATCTGCAGATGTTCCTACCTGCAAACACTTCACAAGCATAAAAGTAAAATTAAGTAGTTACAGTATTAATTACGAAGTATTTCTCTGGATTCTATAAATAGCAGTATTTCTTGGCATGTACAGTGAAACCCACAGTAACTGAGATTGTATGACTCTCCACCTTTCACTAAAATGAGTTTTACACACAGAATACTTATTTTACTTTTTAATGTTTAAATAAGCTCTACTGTTTAAACACTTCAGATAGCAGCTGCATAGAACCATCAACAGGAGAGATGGAAAAGACATACTGTGGTAGATTTTTTTATAGTTGTCATTTGCGCATACAAAACTTGTAACTTGTTTTGTAAAAAAAACTTGCAGTATGCTGTGGTTTTTTTAGTTCAAAATGACTCAAGTATGTCAGTGATGGGATTCAGATTACTTCCCACTGGCAGCACCTGTTGTAGATGCATCCGCACTGGAACCTTCATGTTTGCTAAAAACCCCCTTCGTGTGTCCAGAAATTATATGTTTGCTGTCTGTTATTCTGATAGTTTCCCCAACTTAAAGGACCTTTTTGTGTTTCCTGATGACCTACCGGTGGGGTGTCTAGTGTAGTTCAAGGTATATTTTATAGACTTTACTAGGTGATACTTTGAAAAGTGTAATTACAGAGACGTATTTAATAAGTTCTGTCACCTGCTTCTTCATTGAGCTATGGTTCTGGGTTTTCATAATAAGTACATTCAATCCATAATTGCTTTAAACTTTAATAAGGTGCCAGGACACATGTTTATAGCATTCTCCCGATTTGCAAATACACCCCAGGCCCAGTTTTTGGACTCTTAATGATAGAAACTCTGTTTTCTGAAGTAGATATTGTCTCCTATATAAATTACGTATATGAAAATATCTTCACCGCTAGTCCAACAACTAAAATCGGTTCCTTGTTTCTGCAGGATGTTTGAATTAGAAATGAAATTAGAAAACTCATTTTTTAAAAGCATCAATAGAATAACAAAATAACAGAGAGAAAAGCATAATACATATCTTTAGCAAAATACTCTATTGTACCTCCCTCTTTTGATTAGCTTCCTCCATGCTGAAAGACTCCCAGTTTGGTTTCATCATAATATTAGTCAGAATCGGGTATTATCTGAGGTCAAATTCATCGACCACCTGTTGAGTATCTCCAGTATGTAAAATAAAGGTATACTATTCTAGGTATTTCTGCTATTTCTCTTTCCTTTTCTCATGAGAAATTTTAGGCACTCACAGGAGGTTTTATTGCTGCAGTTTCATAACTATGTTTTATTTTCACCTGAGAGCAGATTGGCTCTCAGCATGGAAATTATTTCCTGCGAAGCTTGAAAACTCAATTGAACCATTGCTGAGAACCAACCGAGTAAGGAATAGAGTTGCTGTTTTCAGCAGAGCACTATATATTCAGAACTAATAAGGCCTGTTTCACACTGGTCAGCAGCACAAGATATCCGGCTAGGACCGGGAAGCGATCAGTGACTCAAAAGTGTCAATGCTTTGTTTTCCAACCACGTTCCCTTTGTTGAGACAATGACAAAGGGACAAGGCTACTTGGGAAGGCATATTACTGCTCCGAACCTCCTGCCTGTATGGTGAAGAAGTTCATGACTTGCCTCTCTCATCCCGCTAGGACCTGCTAGCACCCACTTCCACCCTTTACTAGCAGTCCCTGTAGGTACAGTTCCACCCCTGGGCTTTCTGTGGGCCAATGTGGGCAGTGACCCTGTGAAACTGTGATTGCATTAGGCAGATGTTAACTCCCTTTGTCCCGGTCATCTACGCTTGTCTACTGCATGCTCAAAACAGCTACATTTATCCTGCAGAACAGTATGATTCAGCCGAGTTGTTCATTCTGATGTGCCCTGAATAATGCTGTTAATCAAATCGCTATTCAAATTGCCTAAATGTGACTGGTTTGTTTGTTTGTGGAGTTTTTTTGGCAAATTTTAAACTTTGACTGCAATGAGAAACTGACTAATAGAATGTCTAACTGAACTTGTTCTCCCTTTCCTTTCAGAGTACGTAAATATTACATATCCTTCAACATGTAAAGATTGTAAACATAATAGGCATTTGTATTTCAGAACAATAATGATGATTCCATATAAATCTTTGTAGTTCTTTTGTTCAATACTTTATCCTCTGGATTCTTTCTAAAGAATTTTAATAGAAAAACTTTATATAAACATTCTGAAGGGAAAAATACCTAAACATTTTGTAAGATCATTTACCCTTTTAACAGACCCAGTTACCATAACAACGTGAATTGTCACTATAGTAATATTCTTTTATTATGAAACACAGTATTTTTCATACACAGGATATTTTCATAAGCATCTTGACCTTCAAAATTAAAGTTACTTAAAAATATTTTCTGGAATGTATTTCATAGTTTCATAGGACAATATGTGCAAAGGATAATTTAAAAAAATGGGGTTTGGGTTTTTTTATTTAGAAAAAAATGAAAAAGCTTTTCTTCAGAAATAACTGAAATCTTACATACTTATATTGTGAGGCTCTTTACTACCCTTCTACAGATTTATTTCATTTACTCCCTTAATTCATTGGCTTATGAAAAGTAGAAAAGTTAAAGATTTTTTTTAAGCTTATCTTTGCTTCTCACATGTTTTTCTTCTCACATTTACAAGGGCATTAGTTACTTTAAAGCTGACCGTTTCTATTTATATATGTAAGAACCTGAAGATTTAAAAAAAAAAAGCAGTTTTTTAGGAAATGTCTTCTGTTTCAAACAAAAATAAAAAGCTATATGTAATAGGTATAATAAATATATGGAAGTACATATAAGTATATATTATATTTACATATAATAGTTTGTAAAGATAACAAATATATAAATAATAGAATGTATATTATTCTGTATATTATGTTGCATATAAAACAGCAATGGTTTGTCTTTTCATTTGCAGGCTGGTAGAGGTTACGAGAGAAATGTCTAAATTTTCTGTAAAATAATTATTTTTTTCTGGCCTCAACGGATATATTATAAGGATATAATATTTTTCTGTCAGCTTGTGTTTATTTCTCCCTTTGCAGTTCCTTTTTTTTTTTTTCCCTTTGTGAAATTTCATCTTACTTTTGCTGTGTACTGAGAAGCTTGTTGAAGCTCTTACTCTGGGTCTCTAAGAGTAGAAGACAGTTGATCCCCACTCCTGCATTCTAAAGAGAGACTTAGCAAAGGAATCAAAGCAGTTAAAAGTTCCATTCTCTCGAGCAAGTTCTTTCTTTAAAAACAAACAAGCCACCTGAAAGAATAGAATTGAAGTTGTCAGCTGTCATTCTCAAGCAAGGTATTTTAAAAAACCTTATGTGTAAATATCAGTTTCTACCCGAGTTCTGTTTGTTAAGAAGAAAATTAGATTAGGTGGTCGATAATGCAAGTTAGGTATTTTAATTTCATCAGGTCTGACTGTATTTCTCGTATCTGTTGTTAGAATCATCTTTTCCCTACTGGTGTGTCCTGCCTGAGGGCCACAGGTGAGGTGAGAGATGTGCGATGGAGAACTGTGTGTTTCCCCAGAATTTCTAAATGTTGTTTTAGCGTGTAGGCTCTGTGCAAGAGGGTTTAGCAATGGCGTCACAACAACTCTGAATAAGTGGTTGTTACCAATATTTTTTTTTTGTGAATGCAATCCTTTAAAACATAAAAGCAAAATAAAAGAACATGGAATGGAGATTTTGAGGGGATTTACTGGAAGGATATGTTTTGTGGCTCTTAAGCTGGCTGAATGTACGTGCTGAGCAGTGAATCTTTTTTTTATTTTTCTTTTCAGAACTAGGACATATGTAAGAAACTTTATGATCAGAAACTTTTTAGAAGACAGTGTAATTAACCTTCATTATAAGGTGGAATTTGAGTGGATTTTCACACTTGCAACTTTGGACTTGGACAGTTCAAAAACTCCAGCCAAGTCCTGGTTCAGATCTTTTCCTTCCTAGTGTCAGTGATATCCTTTCTGCAGTTGTAATAAGCATGGGTAAATTTTCTCTGTGACATCACATAGAGACCGCAGAATATCTTTGTCTCGATGTAAAACGTGTTTAACAAATGCAGCATCTCAAAATTGACGTTTTCTGATACAAACATCTTTTTAGACGACACTTTCTGCTTCAGCCTAGCCAAAGCTGTATCCACCATAATGAAGCCATTAAGCCAGTTTACTTATTTCTTATTCATATGCAACTTTTTTTTTGTCAGATTTTGTGTAGAAGGCTACAATCACTAATTAGAAACTCTTCACTTGGGCAATTTTACACTTCTCTAACTATGAATGTATTGACCTATGCATGTGTAACAATGCTAAGAATGCTGGAGGCCAGCCTTGAAAGCATTTTACTGCCATAGTTGCAAAATCTCCGAGTGTTTTAATTTTCAAGAAAGAAGGCACATGAGGCATATATGTTATGAAGAATTTCCAAAGCCTATTCACTTATTTTCTGTTCACACATTTGGCATTTTGTAGGGGTTTTTTCATACTCTACAGCCTTTTAAAAAATATTCATACTTTCAGCAATTGCACCAATAAAACATGAAAATTACTTTTAGCATTGTCTTTCATTATTTTTCGTTTTCATCTTACCATCATTATCTCATTTCTCCTTACTGTCTAGTCTGACACTGTATAATCGGTCTTTAGGAGAAAGAGTGCTGGCTTTCAGGTAGGTATGAGATAATTTGTATTCCTACTATTTATCTCTGTAAGAGTATACCTACTGTGCAGACACTGATAGTATGTGTGCATAGCACATTATTAGTTATATCTAGCAGTTCATAGTGCACATACACTATTGGTGTCTGTACAATGTTCTATTGCTATAGAATACCATAGGTAAACTGCAGGAACAGTATTGCAGTCATAAAATTATGGTCAAAACATAGAGATTCTGAGGTGATTACATGGATGGGTCTTTGTCTCAATAATGTGAAAATTTATTTTCTACATGTTGAGAGCAGAATTTCAAATGTAGTTATTCTAATAGCTTTTCTGATAAGTTGTTATTATATAAGACAGGTATTAAGTCTTTGGTTTAATGTTTGCATAATACTACATTCAACAAAGGTCTAAATAGCGTGTATCAGTTATAAAAATATTTTTATGCCCCAAAAGGGTCAGGATTATATTTAGTGACAGTTACTCATCTGTGGAAATGTTTCACTTTTGTTATTGGAAACCACGAGGAAGTTCTTACAACAATTAATTAATTAACTCTGGTTTCCCTTTATCCTAGTACACAATAAATTTTGTGAAAAATAAAGTCACCTCTATGAGATCAAAATCTGATGCTAACTTTAGGTCTGTACAGAACTGCGTTTTACTCCCAATTATGCCTGGCGTACAAGCTGTGGCAGAGCTATACCCAGCCCAAGCTTGCCACTGTATATTTCTTCTGTCCCTGCAGCAACATCAAATGATCAATGTCATGCAGAAAATCTGGGACCCTGGAAGGGTTCCAGTACTATATTTTCAAAGGCCAGTAAGATCTGTAAGTCAGCCTGTGCTCAGGTTAGAGCAATGTCTTTGCACTGTATGAAACTAAATGTCATTCAGCTACTAACGTAGGTGCCTGGAGCAGGGGCTAGGGAAAATGCTATACTCTAACCTGCTCTTTAACATACATAACTCCTAATTTTTAATGTCAGAGAGGCCTGGGGAATGTGGGGGCTGAGGGCTTAATAAGTGAAGTGAGTATTCATGCGAGAAAGTAGATGGACTTGATTTTCATGTATTGTTATCTATTTATTTCCTTAACGAGGTTTGTACAGGACTCTCCTACGTTTCTCCTTTCCTCTTCCCACAACTTCTTTTGCACTAGAGATACCACAGTAATGCCGTTTACAAGTCTATGCTGTCCTTTGCATCTAAGATACTAAAATTAGAGTATCTATCAGTATCTATCTAAGATACTAAAAATGCTAACTTAATGAGCTTTCTTTCCAGTCCCACCCCCCTCTTCATTTGTAAGCATTCTATACGCCTGCCAGAACACTCAGGTAATACTTGTCAAATAGGTGCATTAAGAGTTAGCTTGTATTTTCAGGGTCACTTTGGAGAAATATTTTTGAGTTTTATGTTAGGTGTTTTCTGAAAGCAGACAAGGAATTTTCTATGTCTCGTTTGGCACTTATGCCCATTCACAAGGCTTTAATGAAAAACCCGCTTATCAGTGAGGCTGTATGATTAACCATTCACTATGGTTTTCTAAGTGTGAAGGGAAAGATATGCAACCATGTTGCGCTTTGTAGGTAATTATGGGATTTTACTACAAATACAATCAAGTGATTACACGCAAAATGAGTTCTAAATTATAAAGTTACAAAACTATGTTTTACCTTTCAGTGGTATTGGAACTAGAGACCTGGGACACTAAATTTAGTCCCATAAAGTTCCGTGTAGACTTCCGAATTTAAAAACATGGTCCATTACTGTTTGAACCTTGGTATTAGGATCAGTAGTGCAAAGGCAATAGCTCATTCCTAACTCTACGAAAAGACATGCCACTCATCCAGGTGGTCTGCGAAAGAGGACAGAATGTCCCATCACATTAGAAAATGTTTCAGTGGTGACAGTCTTGGGGCTCTGGTGACAAAGTTCTGTAAGATTAAGTCAAATTAACATTACATCGATTTCTCTTCCAGGTCTTAATATTTTCTGCTGGAGGGTATTGAAGTCTCTGTTTAACAGGATGGAAATAATTTTGTGTGCTAAACTGTAATAGGGCCATTCTATTAATCTGAAAACTAGTTAATTTGAGAATATGGGACTTTTCATTCAAAATTTAGCAATCTCTAGGACTGTCCTTTTCGAGATTTTCTTTAATTTTAGCTAACTGGAAATCCAGAACATCATGTGCCTGCTTTCCCTGTGGTAATTTTGCTTTCATGAGACAGAACCACAATTTTACACCTGTTTTTCTTCTTCAGTTAGCAATAATCCATATGGAGATATAAAAGCATACAGCTTTTGTCACAAAGGAGGTCAGGTGGTAAAATATCTACCAATACCTTCCCTAGTCAGAAAGAAACTTCATGCTACTTAGATAAACTATCAATTTCTATTAATTTAGCTACCGTAGATTTTTTTTTTACATGCTCTGAAATGAAATATTTACGTAAGTCTGACACACTCTCCTTCAGGTCTGCAAAGCCTGTTTGTAATATCAAAACAATAGTTTGAGCACTGGCACATTGTATCATTCCCATCACCCAGGACAAATTTAGGTGTAGTAGGTAGATCATAGTTAACATTAATGATATTTTAGAAATAAAAGCATAGGACTGTAGTAAATAATAAAATACATCATCCATCAGTTCTGTGAGTCTGCTGGTAGTCTAACTAGAACAGTTGTGCCCATACTTTCACACTTACTCTGCTAATATCGAAACAAATAAGCCAAGCCAGAAGGATACCTTCATGAAGCATGGATCCAACTCGAAGTTATTTCATGACCATTTCAACAAAGATTTTGAAGGACAAATAGAAGTATTACTGTTCAGATAGTTTGTAAAGGTTCAAACTACTTCTGAATGTTTTGGAGAACAGTTAATCACTCAAAAACATGAAAATAACCTAAAAGTTACAGGTCTGTCTTTAAACCATATACCTCGACTTTTATCTTGTTGAATTCAAATGATGTTAATGACACTATATAATTCAATAGCCAACATATTGTGAGATTGTCTTCTGTTCTTAAAAATATCCTTGAATGCTAGATTACATTAAACTAATTCTACTTTCATATATTTTCCAATAAAACCAAATAACTTCAGGTAAGTCACTCAAGTTACTCTTTCTTACACCAACATTAATTAGTGCACAGTATGGTCAAGATTATACTTTTTCACAATGAAGCAGTGTATCTACAAGTCTGCATTATATGGTAATTTATTAAGTAAAAAAAAATGTTGTTTACAATAAACAATGTCTATCCAGGCTTAGGCATCTTAAAACTTAAAATAAAGATTGGATCCACTTCATTGGATTTAAGAAGTTGTTTCCCATGTAACAGTGCCCAGAGGTGGCTAAATAAAGAATATCTGAAGCCAAAATGATGGAGGAGAACTGCTAAATCCTTAGTGATTATACAGAAGACCTTCAGTCACCCAAAGCAACCCTTTAAGGTGCTAATCTCAAACAACATGAGCTTACCATTGATTACTGAAGGTGGAGAATGCTTAGAAAAGGTGAAAAGTCTTAAAATGCTTGTTGAAAATCAGAGGTAAATTAGTTTGGAGGTTTTAAGGAATGCCTTAGAGGTGGGGTCATTGTGAGGAGGGAATAGGGTGAGCGTTACCTTTGTGGTGTCAACAGATGAGAAAAATTCATAATAATAACATATTCTTGAATATTCTTGAAGAAATTTTTATAAATCTAAATGGGAAAGAGAAGTATAATGGTAAGAGCTTGATAAAAATAAACTACCCATTTCTCATGACTCTCACATCCTTGATTCCCAATGATTCCTAGCACAATAAAACATAATGAGTAAGTAACAACAGCTCAATTTCATGCTCTTCAGCAGTAGTGGTTGAGTGTTGCTCACAAACGAGAAAGCTTGAAGCCCATATTGTTCCAAAGTTCCTCCATAACAGTGATTCTGCATTTGCATTACTGCTCCTGTTTTCTGTTTAGATAACAGCAGAGCCAACAACCCATTCAGTGCCTTCTGAAGCACAAGTGTGCTATTTTTAAAAGATTAATGGTTCTGCAAACCAGTAACATACATAATTAAGAAGAATATATTCCTACATTTAACCTGATTCAGTGCCCTACATTTAAAGTAAATTTAAAATTTTGCATTCTAGTTGAGTTCTGTCACAATATGAACCAAAAGTAATTTAGTTACAGAGCCTGCACCAAAATAGAGGGAAAGCAGGACCAAAATTATCTTGATCTAGTTAGAAACAAAGGCACCTTTTCATCAGGTAAGAGAGGTCAAATTATGGAGAACAGAGATATAATTGTTGGCTCTGAAAGAATTAGGAACAGTATCACAAAAGCAAGGCTATGGCTAATGGCAGCATTTACGACGGGTACTTGCAAGGTAATGGAGCCTGCAGTGGTTAGCATGGCAATAAGCTAGAGCTAAGCCATTATATTCAAAATAGTATGTAACTGTAACCAGCAGGTAGCCATAAATTCTAAGATTACTGCACAGGATATTCAGAGCTGTCTGAATAGCTGTTTCCTGCTTCATCAAGACCAATACACAACACAAAAGTACCAGAGAGCAACAAGGGCAACCATAACTTTTATCTTTGCATTTTTTTTATTAGTGTGGGAAATGGGTTTTATTTCTCCATTAATGCTTTTTTTTTCCCCACTAACGCTATGAATGTCTTAATTGGCTCCAATTATGTTTGAAACCAGGAATTGGAAAGGAATACAAATATGATGTGTTATGGTATATAGAACTTTAACATGTCCCATCTAAGAGATTGTTGAAATGTTGGTTGTAACAAGTTATAAAACTTGTATTAATCTTTTTTTTTTGTTTCTAACTAGTTATTCATGTCCAAGACACTTTTTAATCACTAAAACAAATTCCAACATTGTGAAAAATATTTAGTTTGTGTAATACATTTCAGATTAGCATACACATGTGGGGAACAGGAAAGGCAAGAGTGTCGTGCAAAATCGGGATGCAGTAAATAAAGCACGTGGATGTCATGGGAGTAAAAGTACTCTAAGCAAATTACAGTGACTAAAAGTTTGGAGTTGGTAAACATGCAAAGAGGTAGCTAATAGTTTTAGAGAAACTAACACCTTTCTAAGCAATAATTCTTTAATAATGTATCTTGACTAAGCAGCCAAGAATTATAAAATGGTATGTTATGCACTAATATAAAGATATCAGGAAGATATAAATACAAAAATTCCTTTTTTAAAAAAGATTCTCTTATTTTTTTATAGGTAAAACGGTAACCTTGAAAACACAGGGGATCTTTCTCCCCTTTACTAGGCACTGGTAAGACCCATCTGGAATGCTGTGTCCAGGTCTGGACTCCTTAGTACAAAGGAGACATGGACATACTAAAGCCAGTCCAGCAAAGGGCCATGCAGATGAATAAGGGTTTGGAGCATCTTTCATAGGAAGAAAAGCTGAGAGAGCTGGGACTGATCAACCTGGAGAAAAGGAGGCTCAGGCTTATCCATGTGTACCAACACCTGGTGGTGGGGAGAGGAGGGAAGTAAAAACAGATGGTATTTACAATTGCTGGTTTTTATGAGCAGCCCTAATAGATGTCATGAAAAAATTTGGGATCTTGGTAGCTGTAGGCAGCTCCACATAAATAATAGAATAGAATAGAATAGAATCATTAAGGTTGGAAGTGACCTCAAGGATCATCTAGTCCAACCATCCCCCCACCACCTATTACCCACTAGACCACGTCCCTAAGTACCATATCTAACCTCTCCTTAAACACCCTCAGGGATGGTGACTCCACCACCTCCCTGGGCAACCCGTTCCAATGCCCGACCACCCTTTCAGAGAAGTGTAAAGGTTATCATATCTGATTAGACCAGGAATAAGAGAAAATACTGTGACAGGTTAATGACAGCAAAAAGGCAGAGATCTTCTGGAGATTTCTTCTATGTAAGGAAATGTGCTATGATAAAGGCATAAATTTTGCATGGCCTCATCTACTCCTGAAACAACAGATTAGAGTGGACATAGTCTTCATACATTGAATTCTTGTTCATGTCCAGCATCTCCATAGTAAACACTCTGGTAAGGCATAGGAAGAGGGAAGGAGGAAAGTTTAATAAATAGTGATAATATGTGGGAAACCTTCATGAAGGCTTTTATAATGGTAAGCGTGATACACACGTCTACAGGAGCTGAAAATCTCAGTGGACCTCTGATAATAGTCATAATTAGTAAGAAGTCCAGAAAATTGCACTGCATGGTTGCTACTTCCTTGGGTAGGTATATCCTTGCCATGACTCACTGCGAGGTTATAGTTTCTGTATGGAAACTTAAGGCCAATTTAATGGACATTGATTGTCACCTCTGTCTTACAAGGATTTTTTTGTTTCTTTGTTTGTTTCTTTATTTTTAAAACTCAGCCATGTTTACAATAGTATTTTGCTCATTAATTACTTGCCGATCTTGCATACTTTCTGAATTCATAGTGTAGGTTCTGACCCAGCAATTATAATTATTTGATTGCATCATTTTACACAGCATGAGGCTATATTGTAGCACGGCTTGTTATGGGACATTATTTTGAGTTCTTATCAAAATGCAATATTCAAACTGTAACACAGTATTTTTCAGGGTAAAACAACGCCAACATTTACGTTGTTGTTCTCCTGTGGCTGTAGATTAGGGTAGCAATTTCTAGTTCATGGAACCGATTTTCAGCTGAAATGTGCTGTCCTAAGGAGGAATGGCATATGAATGTTTTTGTATTTCCAGCTAATTTGACTCGTGAAGTGCTTTCAGATCATTATTCTTTGCCAAAAGAAAGGTGCAGTTTACATCAGTTTGAAAGTCTATGAGAAAGAACTGCAGCAAGGCAGGCTGATTCACATAGCACTGTTTCAGCTACAGAAGCTTGCCTACTAAGATCTTCCTAAAAGCTATGATAATCCCTCAATGCCTTCAATGGAACATAAAAAGCAATGAAACTTTGGAAGTCCACAGAAATATCTGTACAATGAGCTAATAATCTTTCAGCTCATTAGTTGGGGAGAATGTACTGTAAGGATAACTTGGTGATATGCTGAGAAGGTGAAAGACCAGGCTGGAATAGTGCCGCAGTATCTAAGACTCTGATACACAGCAGGATTAAAATTACATAAGATAATTTGTAATATGATATTTAGTGATTGCTATAGCTTTCAGTATTTACTTATCACATAATACAGAAGGTTTCTTTTTACCATAGCCCAAAGGAAAGACACTTGAATATGACTTGCTAAAATTGACCTTTACTTACACATTGTGACTTTTACATGGCAGTATTATGATAAACTGACTCTAGCTTCAGATTTATTACTCAACCCTGACCTTTGGTTATATTAGAATATTGCTTTCAACCAGACTAAATAATAATGTCTCTGTGAATGTAAGGAACTGGCAGATCCAAGATGTCAATTGCCAGCTCAAATTTCCTTTCACCTGGGAGTACAGCATGTCACAGTGCTTTATTGATCTAAGGGCCATTAGAGTTCAGTGTTATAACTCTTCAGTTTTCCACACAGTTCAGTACAGTGCACTGTAAAAGAGAAGAAGCATGAACTGGAGCATGAGTCCAGTCAAGACTGGTAAAAATTTGGAATGTCTTTTTCATCAGAAATAAATATAATTATTATTTTGAAATTATTATTTTCCTCATTTGGAATATGTAGGCAAAATCTCTTACAAAAAAATACTAAAAAAATGTCCTTCAAAAACTATTATTGCATAGTATTTTTAGTATATTCTGGAAATAAGCTGTTTTTGAGATTTAAGTGCTTAGTTTTGATATTATTGGAACACTTCAAACAATTGCATTGCTGCAAATAAATTGTGTTCCTTTTGAGTGCAGTGTAATAAAATATTTTGTTTTCATGATAGAGTGTAATATTCAAATTACAGAATCACAGACATAAATTGTAGGACATAATTTTACTGCAAAGAAAATTCTTGAGAACTTTTTTTTTCCTAAATGTCAGTGATGTTGATAGCTTTTGCTGATATGTTTTGATTTAATAAAATCAGTATCCACTGATAGAAGCTGTTTAGGTAGCCAGGAAGTTTTCAATCTGCTGTAAACTAGAGGATAGTAATAAAAGCACCTCCTTGTCACTTCTGCTCATCACACTTCAGAAGAGCAATTGTATTTCTGTGTAAGAAAATCTTTTGAGTGGTGCAGCAGTTTCATGTGTCTTTGCTTTTCAGATATGGACTGAAATCAGTAGGACTTTTACTTTAGAAACGGCTAAGATTACAATACTATAGAAACTAGCATTATTAAAATAATAATTCATTTACTTAACATCTACATAAAGATGAAAGAGTTTGGCCTACCATTATTATTATTATGTTATTGGTGCCAGGATTCTTCTGGATACTGAAGCACATGTCTACTAGCACTCAGGCCCTAGGCAATTTTTAAGCACGTTCATAAACCTGTTAGTTGTTATTGAGTCCTAAAACAACTTGTCATATGCTTCTGTCTGCTGTGCTGCTATGTGGATGAAGAGCAGAGCAGCTTATTTTTCCTTTTTATGAGGCTCTGTAACTTTTAATGTTTTAATATTTAATAAGTAGATTAAGCTACATTTTCTCTATCCAAATTATTTTTAAGGTATTTCTGTTGACTGAAAGTGACTAAGTAGGTAGATATATAGAAATATTTTAACAAGGTGTTTTCTAGAAGACACGTTGTTGAATTCTTTTATTCTTCCAGTGACACTTAATTAGTAGTGGTAAAAGAAAGAACAGTTTCTCCATAGATTATCACTGTGTAGTTTTGTGGTTTAGTATTTGCTTCAAGCTAAATACATATTGGTGGGGGCTTTCTAATATTTTAGACAGTTATTATAAGTGTAGCTATTTTAAGTGTACATTTTTTCTTCTTACTCATGGCAGATAGAAACATATTTTAGAATCTATAAGACCAACTTAATAATGGAAGTGACAAGTGAAATAAAAAACCATTGATATTGTCTCACAAATATCTTTCAAACTCCCATTCATTAAAACCTAATTTTGTGATTATTATACTTGAAGGCATACTTAGTGCATAGTGTTTTACAATTTTAAACATCATCTTTTAAATTCAGTGGTATGTATGCCATCATCACAGAGAGATCTCTGATCATCTTTCTTTAGAATCAGAACCATTTACAATAGATATAGGATTTCACTAGTTTGTGGCACAAGGTTACCTTTAAAATGTTCATGTTAAAGAAGAGATTCTTTCTGGAAACAAATTCAATATGTAATGCTTTGAAAGCAGCCATCAGTCAGCAAAATGGTTGTAAAAAAATATCCAACCAACAATTCCTCATTTCATTTGACTGATTGATCTGATAAAGCCTATGCAGCAGCAGCAGTTTGTTATTCCAAGCATTCTGAACTTAATTTCACTTAAGGAAAAAAAAAAAAAAGGAGAAAAAAATCAATTGTCATTTTCAGTCTTCTAAAAGACTCTACATCTTATTTTACAAAACAAATACTTGTTCCTATTACAATAGAGGAAATAAAAATGCAACTTCTGTCTAGAAATTACTGCTTAGCTTATTGCTGTTTTATGAGCATTTCTTCCCCCTGACTGAGAATGCTGTTTAATTGCTCAATAAAATTGTAAGGTTTAAGACAAAAAAATCTACTATAAAATTAAATGAGATTTAAAAAATGTATGCTAAACAATGTGTCAGTTCATTACACCAGTTCTGGTGGTTCTGAGAACTGAGAATTAGAGGGTCAGATTCATTAAAACTATATTGATGTCAGAAGAAGTTGAGGCAGCATTTTGTCCTAAGTTTACAGCATACTCAAATTCAGCACAACACTGAAACAAAAATTTTGTGGAACTGATCACTACTGGAGATATGAGGTACTTATTCACAGATAACCCCGTCTTTCCAAATGAAGGAAAAGAGACAGATTGAAACACTTCATTGTTCGGGGGTGGGGGTTGGGCTCTGTGACATTCTATCTGTGAATTTCATTTACTGGGCAGTGACAAGGTAGACAAAGAGAATTCTCCATGCCTGCTCTGCTATTCAAAAATGAATGAGAAAAGACAGTAAAGCCTCAATTTTAAAGCTCCTGAGAAAAGGGTGTTGGAGATACACCACAGGGAAAGGATTTTTGCCTGTAGCATTCTCACAGATTCACAAGATTTACAAATAAAGCCAGCGCCTGACAGTTCAATGTGTGATGGCACTCCACAAAAACTCCTGACAACCATCGCATTCGCCTCCACGAGGTGTATGTTATTTCTGTGCCAGAAGAACTGTTCAAGCTTCTTTAACCTTCAAACCCTAACCAGGGCACTTCTTTATACTGGCTTTGGCACCCTGTCAAAACAAAAGTAGAGTTTTGCAGGGACTGTGCCCAAACAGCAGTCAGAGGGACAGGTTTGGGACTGATGTCTAGCCGAGATTTTCCCCGTGTTCTGCTCATACAAGAGATGGGCACTCCTGGTTCGGGGCGAGGCCTGAGTGGCAGGAGGTCAGTCCCCCAGACCAGGTCAGGGAGCAGAAGGCAGCAGGGCTGCAGAGAGTAGAAAGCAGGAAAACATTGATGAGATAATTTGATGTCAAGTAGAGGCTTCCAGTCCCATTTTGATATAAAATTCGAAAATGCGCGAATGATTCTGTGTTTTTAGAATTACTTATGCCAAAGCAAAATTCAGTGGTTTTATAGGTCAATCTGATACTAAATTTAAATTGTGAATCCTTTGCAGAATCTGTCCAGGATTAAAGTATATTGATAAGAGAAATATTGTCTATTTTTATACGTATTTTCTTTCAGGTTTTTGCGTATATTTCATTGTTTAAGCCTTGCATCACTAGAGAGCGTAAAGTAACTTTCTTCTAAAGCTGAAATGAAATGGACTTCATTAAAGTGAAAATAGTATACTTTATTCTTCATTAATTTTTTGTTTCACCATTAACCTTTGTACCTCATAGCTTTCCATCTGTTACTTATATTTGTTCTATAGGGTGGAGAAGAAAGAATTCCATACTAACAAGCCCAAACTGAGTAACAAGATAGACTTACTGGCTCTACCCTCATCTTCAACCATGGAGGAAAGACTTTTTCTTGCAGGTTGTACCCCTGAGTCTCAGGCATGCTTGTTGTCAGAGAAGTATAAAACTTTACAGGAATATGCTAGCAGAATTGCTGAATCTCACACAGTTCTCCTAATCTATTATTAAATTTAGATTCCATTTTGTGGATATGTCATCAGCTTGTGCATTTCTTTTTTGATGAAAGGCCACATCGTAACAGAACAGAACGTCTTTTACCACACTGCTGAGCAAAAGGTACAAAATTTGAGTCACTGACCACTTTAGAATGAATCATCTATCAACGAGGAACACTTCTCTGGACTTTGGTTACTCCATTTGATGTCTCTGCTTTTCTGAGATAAAGTATGCTTTCAGATACTCTCTGAATGTTTGCAGAGATAAAAATACATGCATGAAGCCTGTAGGAAAGTGTATTATAGAAATGGACAGAAAGACCCAACTCAGAAAAGCATTAAGCAATGATACATATTGATATTTCTCCACAAAAAGAGACATATTAAATAAATATTTTATCTTTTGCAACCTTGTAAAATGCAGGCAGAAATAAGCTGACTTATTTCATACTTGCAATTCCTCTAACATCTTTCATACCTGAAGGGCCTTCAGGAAGAAAAAAATGCCTTCTTTCTAGTTTTGTGTTGGAATGTGGTATCTTTCATTAAAAAAAGAGGTCCTAATATTTGGACAATAAATACTATGAGTATTGTGTGAAAATTAAAAATATATAAATATGCTGTTCTCTCTTAGATCCAAGGTAGATTCCAACCAGATTCTCAACAACACTGACCTTTAACTAAGAAGCCCAGACCAGACTGTAATATAGTTCAGAGATCTGTGTATCCTCTGCACAAAAGAGTTGTTACTGCCATTAGTTTATATGATCAGCCATGCATATATCACTACCACCGAGATGGCTGTATCGTGAACTGTTTGCTGGTTCTTTGGGACAGATCTTCTACCCTTACATCTGTCAAGCAGATTCCCTCCAGCTTTCAAACATAATGCCATTAGTCCAATGTAGATCAATTCCCAAGGCAAACTAACCCAAAGCTTTCTTCTCTCTCCTTTCTTCTCAAGGTTCTCCACGATGATTGGTTAACTTACTGCATACAGCCTGGGCAGTTAAGAAATGTAATTTTCAGCTTAGACCAGGGACTTTTGATAGCTCTTCATAATTGGTTATTTAAGAAGACACAGTTTATGACTGCCGCTGAGACTGCAGCCAGCTGTTTAATCTGACTTAATTTTCCATGTTATTTTTACCTATTTTTATGAGTCAGCTGAGTCAAATATTTATCAGTGCAATAGCATGTGTGCTTGTACTATAGGTACCTGAGTACAGATGTATGCCGTCTTGCATACGGTTTTTGCTAAGAAATTTTCTAAGATTCTCCGAATAAACTAATCTTTTATTTCAGTAATGAGAATTGTAAATGTTTGCAAAATAATGTTTGAATAACTCAGTGTGCTGCCAAAGGAACTCTTTCACCCACTCTTGTATTCCCAAGGCTTTTAATTGTCTAACACACCTGGAAAGCTTCACAGCAAGTGATCAAGACTGTGAGTGACTTAAAGCATTGTCGTAATTAACATGTGCTATTCTGTTAAATCTATATGGTGAGTAATGCATTCATTCATTATGAATGAACATAGCAAAACTTGAAAATAGTTGATGTTGATTCTCCTATTGTCATTTTCTGAAGTAGCCTCAGTACTCAGTCTGAAGAACTTTTTCATGCCTTTCGGTACATAAATTATAATTACGTACTTTGATATTTTATTTCATTTTAGAAAACCATGAGCACCAATTGGAAGGAACTCTACTGCCCTTTAGGACGTGTAGGACTCAGCAGACAGAAGGGGAAGAAACTTTTTCTTTTCCTCTGACAAGACAACCGGGTCACTGAATGAAGCAGGCAAAGTATTGGAGAGGTACCCACCCTCACCCTAGAGCACTGAGAGAGAGAATTCTTTGTTCTTGCTTGTTGTGTTTACTGTAATTAGAATATATTTTTCAATCACTCTGGATGCGTTCAAGTTGTAAGCGGCTCAGGATGCACATAGCAAATTATTATACTGCTGGTCTATACCGGAATCTTTATGAGCCATTCTGTATCCTGATTTGCTAAAGGAAGATAAAGCAACATAAAAATCAAGCTGAAAGGTACAAAAGGCATTGCTGCTTTGGTTTTCCTATTTATGAAGCACTGAACTGTAGAGTACTCTAACGGTAGCTTGTATTAATTTTAACAACTTGAAAATCTTGCTGACTAGTCTAACATTTAGGTGCTTTTTCATTCTGTTTCTCATCAACCTTTAGCTTTCTGCTGGAGGCACCACATTTGTTATGTTAGTGTAAATAGATAATTACAAACAGTGGTAAAACGAAACACCACCACTGGTAAAGCTAAGAGGCTTTTAAAAGCTTCATCCCACTCAGTTAAAAAAAAAAAAATTTAAAATACATGGATTGTGAACATACCAGTTTTATTAACACAAAACCCATTTTTGTGCTACTTGCTAACTAGCTCCAATTCTGTTAGAAAAGATTCTGTTTCCTAAAACTAGCATTTTCTGGTTCTTGCTTTCTACTTACACACGAACAGTGGAATTTGTCTTCAGAAATACCCAGGGGATTTGAAAAAAATGTGATGCCTCTTCTCACAAATTGGTCTTTAACTAAAGGTTAAACTGTGTAGCAGTTGAAACTCTGGTGATCCCGAGTCGTCTGTAGGAGGTGATCTTTAGCCTTTTGTAAGCAGAGATTTATTTTGTAAAGACACAGGGGATATGTTGTAGGGGAGATAGGGTAAAATGCCTGGTGTCTTGTATTGGAGAGTTGAAGAAGAGAATACTAAAGAGGGAATAATAAATATTAAGAGAATAGCACAGGGCACAGCAACTCCCTCCTCTTCAGTTTAGGAAATAAAAAAAACAACACTGGTGGTTCATTTGGATCCTTAACCCACAGCTGAATCTACTGATGCTGCTTCAAAATTTGCTTATGTCTAGGCAGGATATACTTTATATATGTCCTGTAAACACTACAGCTCTTCATGCTTTCTTTGGCCTTTGTTCTACATGATCTTATCCTGTGTGAAATTCAACCTGGGGGCAGACATTGCGCACAGGCTTGCGCAAGAGTCAATGAAGTTGTCAAATTAAAACTTAAATGGAACATGGACTATGTCTTGGCCCTTTTCCAAGGATGAATTTCACTTTTTTCAGCATGAATTTCTGACTCTTGAGAGTTGTTCTATTTTTGTTAAGGAGTCCTTGAGCTCTTTAGAAATTAATATGTATTTTAGTCCTTTATTACAAAATGTGACAAGAATACTGACTATGAAGGAATGTCTTGCCTTTCCATTCTTGTACGTTAGTGAGATTGGTTAGGGAAAAAGAAAAAGAAGGAAATAGAAATAGACTGGGACTTCATAATACCTATTTGTAAATAACATCCTCAAAATCATGTTCTCCTTTTTTCCCTCTTTTTTCATTTTCTCTTCTCTGTCCTGTTTCAATATCAGCATATGCCCTAGGGGGACATTACAAAAAATTGTAAATATGTTATTACCATTTTTTCATTTCCATGCTATGTAAAAGAGTAATCAATATTGCAGCCCTGTAGTTTTTTGATCCCCCTGACTTTATTACACATTAAGAATGCATATTGCATCTGCAGGTATTTGCTACTAACCTTGTCTTCATATGATTCTTGATAAAAATAAGGATAATATCCTGTCTTAAATATGCAGACATGGATATGTTCTGCAGTAACATTTTTCTAAACATCAAGTTATAGAACGTACTTTTAAAGCCTGTTTAGGACTGACCTACCAATACTTGTCTCTTTTATAATTTAATTAATTTGCTGTTTTTTCAACTATTGTGGTAATTTTTTAAAGATTTTTTTTTTTTACACAAAGTTTGTAAACAAATATTTACCTATACAGTAATTCAATTTTCTGTATGCTTCATGAAGGTCACATTTTCAAGGAAAGCATAGACAGTTCAGGGAAAAAAATTCCTACACATACACAAACACACACACTCAAGCACACATGCTGCCTTTATGACATAGTTTATTATATTAGAAATAAAAAATAAGTATATTGGGTGTAAGGGAAATATTTAAGCTAACAAAAAAAATACTTCAGTTGTCCTTGTGTGAAGAGAAGAAACAGCAACAATATATAGTTTTCCAGGGATATTAGAAATAGTCAAGTGTTAGAAATGTGCAATCAAGTGTGTACTGCAAGATGGGAATGAGGTAGATGTGAAAGTTGTTGGATGTCTTATTGCAGGAGTTGTAAACTCATTTCAACTTAGGTCAGTCACTGACATTCCCCAGAACTCAAGCCATAGCTTCAGCAATCCTTCTTTAGCAATATTCCGCATTTGTGTCAAACGTGGCGTTTAAAAAAAAATAAATATGGCAGAATGGTCTTGCATATCTTAAAGTACTTCTAAGAGGTAAAACCACAAAGGAAGCATTTTATATCAAGCTAAACAACAGAAAAAAGAAATATTGTTTTCCAACTTTTTTTATGCTACAGCTTCAAAGTGTGATTAACTGGTTGTTACACTCTATCTGTTGTAAACATACATCAAGTGAAGAGGTGTTCAACTGGCTGTTAACACTTTAAATTAATCAGTGTGTACCTCACAGTCAGCTAAAACTCATTTTTCTGACTGTAAAGTGCCATCTTTCTCTTCTACTAGTACAACATATATACATGCTTTTCTCCACAATATCTTTAAAATAGCTCTGAAATTATCTCCAGGGAGCACACTTATCATGAGATAATTACTGTCCTGTACTATATGAAACTCTTGGCTGCTCTTCATGCTTTAGGATATCCCAGGAGAATAATCACTGTATTACAATGTCTTTTCTATTGTGATTTAATATCTTCTTACACTGATTGACAAAGCAGTCAAGATGAAATTAATTTACCTTGTACCAGTAGTTTCCCAGCACAGTTGGAAGTGCAAAGACATTGGATAATGCTGCTCAGAAGTGTACGATGGCCCTCCTTTCTGACATTACACTTCAGCTCCCTACATTTAAAAAGCTATGAAACATGACATCTGGCAAGCTCATTCTTCTCAACCTCTTTTTATAATCAGGTTTAAGGTTTCACTGGATATTCTGTAGCTGAAGATGCACAAAGCATAGCTGCTGTCTTTAGATCTTAACATACAGAGGTGGTACATAAACACACAGCTGGAGAAGATGCTGACATTTAGCACTTGAGCAATTCACAATAGGAGTCTCATTGGTGTTGGGTCACCACTGTAAGGTGTGGTTGGCTTGGGCAAAGCTAATCCAGATCCTCAAATACAGAAGTAAACCAGAAGGAACTGTACAGGCTGACTTCACTGACCAGTGAAGAGAGTGGGTAACTGCTGAGGAAAGCCCTGTGGCTATGTCCACCTCTTTCTTTGGAGATTCACACAACTGCTTCTCTTGGGCTCTCTAAGGGATGTGATGTAGATCTCCTATCAAAACTTGGGTACGCAACTTCTGAGGTTAAAAAGGTTGTCTATTCCTGACTGCACACCACCCTCACTGAGCTACAGAGTCATATACCAGCATTATATGCTACAGATTTTCACTTTGGTCCTGCCCCAGCCTCTGAGGTGCCTAGCTGCCAAACAGCTCCCGCTTACTCCGGGGCCACAGCCGACAGTGTTTTGTAAGATTCTCTGACTTATGTTGGTAAAAAGACCGGTTCCTTTTAAAAGGAAAAGGGGAACAAGATCAGGGGCAACTTGGGAAACACGCACACACACACACACACACACACACACAGAAGAAGCACTTGCAAATCCAAATGCATATTTTAATTGTCAAAGGAAGGATGACCGCTTCCTAAAGGCAAGGGTTTGGTTTTGTGAATGCTTTTGTGATTGCATGTGCTTTTGAAATATATGCACCCGCTGTCACCAGAAAAAAGAAAAAAAGAGCCTTAATTTTTAGTACCTATGTAGGGCAGCAAGGAAGCATCTGGAAAGAAGGCTGGAAACCATTTAAATCATTGTATGATTTATTATGAGAGGAAAAGTGAAGTTATATGAGAACTTCTGATTACTCTCTCTCCAGATGAGAGACAGAGAAAAAAAGGACAATATAGTGATGATTCGTGATGCAATTTATGATTTGCCCTTAAGATATTTATGAAACTATTATCTTTATTTCCCCTTTTTCTTCTCATATAATTTGATTTGTGGGAAAATTAATAAAAGAAATTACATACACAAAAGCATAGCCCATAACTGCTGCGTACTCAAATTGATAAATGTGAACCATACTCAGTGTGATATTTAACAGAAATGAAAATATGATGGTGCTAAAGTTATCTCTTTTTTTTTTTTCTCTTCATTGGCTCTGCTATTAAATGAAAGGAAATCTGAATATTATGCATCTTGACAATGGACTCTTACATAGTGAAACAGCATTTAGCATTATTAAAATGTGAGTTATTCTTGTAATTGCAATTTTTTTCAACACTAAAGCAGTGATTGATGTACATAATATTTGCCTGATAAGTCACAGAAAATACAGTAACAGTAAATTTCTTAAAGCAATCAAGTTGTCTTTTGTTAACACTGAAATTACTGCCAAAGAACACTTATTAGGTTAATAAATGTATTTGTTGGATATATAATTGAGATTAGTTTCTACCTTAATCTAAAGTGAATCACAATGTATTTTTACACATAATATGCTTCTAATAATATGTCTGCTTGCTTAGACAAGCTCAGTCTATGCACCTTGAGGCAGAAGTGGAAACACACCGTCAGAAAACTCATCACAGAAAGGAAGCTTTGAAGACAGAAAAGGCAGTCCCATGCTTCTTTCCTTCATGCTGTAGTAGTGTGGTTTCTCTGTTTTCTACGTACAAAATAAGAATAAGACCTTTTCCCTGCCTTATTGCTGTGTTGATCTTCACATGTTGTAAGATCATAAAGAAGGGTCTCAGATGTTGTGGTAGCAGTGGTTTATGAGCCAGAGAAATCACTAAAAGCTCTTTATCATTTGAATAAAATGAAAAATGTATTTGCTTGTAGAGCCTAAGAAAATCAAAAGGGGGTAGAAAAGCCTGGAAGAATGATTTGCACAAAACAAAGAACACAAGTACAGCACGCAGATAAAACAGTGCCATGGTGAGATGCAATGAAGACTTTCATAGCCCAAACAAAACTGACTTCCAAAGCCACTTTAAAAATGGGGATTTACAGAAAGCCATCCCATTGTGGTGAGGAAACCATTTGCCATACTTTGGCAATGCAAGTTCTATGGTTGTTACATGTTTCACAGAAAAAATATTTAGAAAATATTTTCTTCTTAATTATTTTTGCTGTCAGTTGTGATTGTTAACATATATTCTTGTGCATAAGGACTGAATACTCAGTATGTTGGGCAAAATATTTAATGAGCATATTTTAGAAATTTATGAAATTATCTGTCTGAAAAATCTTCAGTCTTACTATCATAATCCAAAGTCTCACTATCTCTTCCTAGGTTATAAAACAGAGACCTCCTGTGCTTTTAGACTTCTTGGATTCCTATTATCGGGGGCTCAGTGAAGCATCATGTACTAAATATTTCTCTAATGCACAGTTAAATGTTGCTGGTTTAGGAATGAATCTTGGAGGGAAAATTACACATATGAAAGCAAAGCACCTTATTTTCTGTTTAACACCGTAGTTGTTTGAAACTATCCAGAGGTTATACCATAGCTTTGTCAAATTTTCTAAGCTTTCTTAGAAACATTTCTAAAGTGGATCTAAGCAAACAATGAGTCTGTTGTGTGCAAATGCATTAGTGTTTGTTCTAGGTAAACAGTGGCACTGAAGTCCTGCCATGTTTATATCTGGGTCTGTCTGAAATGGTGTTTCTCACCCAAGCACTGACTTGTGGCATAAAGAGGAAGAGAACCAAAGAGCAGGAGAGGCTTTACTTTCTGGAACGCTAGGTCTCTCTAATTTATTTCAAGATGTTTCACATGAACCTGCCTGGATGAAGCATGACCAGCAGATTCTCCCCCTCTACTCTGCTCTTGTGAGACCCCACTTGGAGTACTGCATTCAGCTCTGGGGCCCCCGACATAAGAAGGACATGGAACTGCTGGAGTGAGTCCAGAGGAGGGCCACAAAGATGATCACAGGGCAGGAGCACCTCTCCTACAAGGACAGGCTGAGACAGTTGGGGTTGTTCCGCGTGGAGAAGAGAAGGCTCCGGGGAGAACTTATAGTAGCCTTCCAGTACCTGAAGGGCCCTACAGGAAAGCCGGAGAGGGACTGTTTACAGGGGCGTGTAGTGATAGGACAAATAGTAATGGTTTTAAATTGAAAAAGGGGAGATTTAGATTAGACATAAGGAAGAAATTTTTTACAATGAGAGGCAGTGGAACAGGTTGCTCAGAGGGGTTGTGGATGTCCCATCTCTGACAGTGTTCAAGGCCAGGTTGGATGGGGCTTTGGGCAACCTGGTCTAGTTGAAGGTGTGCCTGCCCGTGGCAGGTTGATTTTTAAGGTCCCATCCAACCCAAACCATTCTATGATTCTATAACAACAGGAATTTTACTATCATTCAATGGGATCAAGGCGTCACATCAAACCGCTGTCCCGTAATTCAATTACACGGTGTCAGCAGCAGAAAAAAACCAGCCTTTTTCTTCACATATGACTTGCCAGCATCTTTTCTTTCTACTGGTTTGTAAAATAAGTGAAATACACACACCTGAGCATCCAGCTGTTACTGTTGGCAAGCCTCCAGTAGCACAGGTTATAGCATCCAAGGGTTATAAATTAACACCATCATACTGAGAAAGTGGTTGATTTTTTTCCTTTTTTTTGTTTGTTTGTTTGTTTTTCCATGCCAAGTTTCTGCAAGTGTAGCACAGCATAAAGTTATGTGTTTGTTCTCTCTTGGATGGCAGGACTGACCTTCAACCAAATATTTAAGAAACTCGGCAGAGCCTGATGTGCTCCACGCTGCATGAGTCAACGGAAAGGAAGAATACCTCTACAGGAGGTCATCAAGAAAGTAAGATAAAGCAGTGCTTTGAAAGGAACAGCAGCAGGACATGGCTCAAAATATTATCAAAGGAAGTAAAACTGTTTTCTTAAAGGGCAGCAGTCTCCATTGCAGAGGTAATGCATTTGCATTGCAACACTTTTAGAAGATATGCGATTTTCAGTGGGGTGTTATGGCATTAGGACAAAATGCCACACACAAGTTTTTATAATCTCTTGTATGTTTTTAGAAACTGCCTAATGTATGTCTGCTGCTGTGAAGAACTTAAGCAGTTAAAAGACAAAAACTTCTATTTTTTTCCCTTTAAAGGAATGGACACAGATAAATACTATTGGTTGCAACTTTAATTATATATGTCACACAGAACAGATGTGGTAATAGTACAGAAAATATTTCTTTTTAGATTCATTTTTCTTCTGCAGAATGTATTTCTGAAGGGAGAATTTAGGCTCTTACATATAAAGGTCAGGAGCAATTTTTTAAAGAAGGATACAAGACCAATACTTTTCTGTACAACTTCGTGATTTATGGTAGCATAGTAAGGCCTTTGAGAAGTTTCAACTGACCTCACTACGCTTCTCAAGTCCTACTTGGGCAAGCATATAAGCAGTTAAATAATGTATCTCATAGCAAAGCATGTCTAGTATTTCATTGTCTTCATGCTTTTTAATGCAGTTGTGCAGAATTGGAGACACCTGGAGTCTCCCTATGCTCCGTCAAAGTCTTCTATTTTAACACTGCAGCAACTTCTTCAGATAAATCTTGAAATTTTGAACAAAGACCTGAGTGCCAGAAAAGAGGAGAGTGGAGCTGAGAGGAGCAGCGTAATCCTTAGTTACGCTAAGGTCAGTGACCAACCAGGCTTCCTCTTGCTCTGCAATAGTGCAAGGACCACTTCAGGTCCGTATCTCTAGGACACTAATTGCTGAATAGAATGAGTGCACCTATTTAATTAGTCATTTATGCAACAGCACTACACCAGCTGTCAATTCTAGAAGTCCACTCACTGAACCTAAGGCAAGATGTTTCTTTTCCCTATTGTTAATGATCCTATGTAATTCTATATTAGATGCATCTGTTAAACATTCAAAAGACTTGAGGAAGTGTAGTATTATCTTCTGTATTATTCTTTTTCTGGGAAAGCTACATATAAATCGCTCATATATGCATGTACACACACATGTTTATACGCATACACACATGTACTCAAACACAAGTAACCCCAGGTTTAAAATAGATTTTAAAGGGTAAATAATGCCATTATTACTATTAAAGAATTCATAAAATGTCTCCTTTAAAAGTAAATTTTGATAATCATATACATACATACTGTCATATAATATTACAGTGTTTCAAATACTGTTTGAATGTTCTCTGATTCTAATACTCATATAACACCAAGACTGTCTGAAAGCAAAGGAATGTCAGAGGAAATACATGATAAGAATAATAATTACATAAAAGTAGCCTTCAAAGTAAGTAACAGTCAGGCATGGCACTGACAAATGTCAAAACAAATAATGATTATCATGTGCAAAATCATATCTGAATGATATTGTAGAGTAACTATGCCATGAACCTTGTTCCGTGTCTGAATGTTATATAATCTGTCCCTCATCTTTTGCCCGATTTGTTTGTGCTCCTCTAGGTTTTAATATGTAATATGATAAAATAAATGCAAACATCTAATTTTAAATGATGTGCACAGTAGTTGTCTTGTTCGAAAAACAACCAACACCATCCTTCCCCCCATAAAAACCTTCTCACCTTTTGAAAATCACAACCATGACTTGATTTATTAGAAATGTTAATGGAATTGTTTTAGATTTGGACAAACACATTGTAATTTCAAAATATAACTAAAGTTTGATGATATGAAACCATCCTGGTTTATCTGAACCTGATTTTATCACTTTAACATCCTCTTCTGTTCAAGTGCTACAGCGTTAGAAATTTAGCAGTAGCAATTGCATTGGAATGATCCTACTGATCAGAGCAACAATCCATCACTGCTGTATCCCATCTCTGATGACAGCCAACCACAGATGCATAGGGAAAGCATATAGAAAATAAAGGTAGAGTAGATGCATGGTCCTTTAATATTTCCTCCAAGCTTTTTTAAAAAAAGCAATAATTTATGTTTTGCTATGTTATTTTCTCCCACAATCATATACAGTAGCCTATGATGGGTTTTATTTTATTACCTTTGATAATTTTTTAATACATTTTGGCTACTGCTAAATGCCATCACAAAATTATGCAATTTTACAGTTATACGGTAGTGTGCTCCTCCCTCAATCTGAACTTTTCCTGTAACCCTGCTCAAGAGATAACTACCAGTGGTGGTTGTAACTGATGCATCTGTTTGTCACGGCTTCATTCAGCTCAAAGGCGATTCAGAGACAGATAAAAACACGATAGCCAAGAGCTAATTTATGGCAATGTGTCCACCAAACCACAGTGCTAGTCAATGCCCAACTCAAGCCAAATTTGGAAGAAACTAAGATCTGCAGTCAGTATGCAAATATGACTGCAAATAGTGAGCAGCCCAAGAGCCCCTTGGCCTCTCCTTCACAGCAGCTACACATCAGGATCTCCCCTTGAGTAGGGACGCTTCTCAAGGTTACCTCTCAAGGCTGAGACATTCCTTGCCTCGAGAGATTCTCGGTAAGTGACTGATAGCATGCTAAACTTTCAAATCTTAGCGAAGTGATATAAAGGATTGACTGTGCACATTTAATCCTTTGGCTATAAACCACTGATCAAGTCTGGGACTAGGATTGGATCCAGCTGCACCTGGACTCCTCTCCAAGAAAAAGTTTAGAAAGAAAGGGAGTCCTTATGACTCAATGGGAGGGCATCCCTGACAGTTTTGTCTGACGCTTTCCTCTATGCAGTAAATAATCAAGTGTACCTTGCCATTGAAGATTGTTAAATCACTGTCACATTTACCATTGAACTTAGTTAACTCACTGTTTATATCAATAAAATATATTGTTACTTCTTGTTTAATATCTTTATCAGTAATACGGATGAGAGGATTGAGTGCATCCTCAGTAAGTTTGCAGACGACACCAAGTTTTCTGGGAGTGTCAATCTGCTTTATGGCAGGAAGGCTCTGCAGAGGGATCTGGACAGGCTGGATTGATGGGCTGAGGCCAATGGAATGAGGCGCAACAAGGATCAGTGCCAGATCCTGTACTTCAGTCACAACAACCCCAGGCAACGCTACAGGCTTGGAGCAGAGTGGCTGGAAAGCTGCCTGGAGAAAAAGGGCCTGGGGATCCTGGTTGACAGACGACTGAACATGAGCCAGCAGTGTGCTCAGGTAGCCAAGAAGGCCAACAGCACCCTGGCTTGTATCAGGAATAATGTGGCCAACAGGAGTAGGGAAGCGATCGTCCCCCTGTACTTGGCTCTGGTGAGGCTTCACCTCGGATACTGCGTTCAGTTTTGGGCCCCTCACTACAGGAAGGATATTGAGGTACTGGAGCATGTCCAGAGACGGGCAACAAAGCTGGTGAAGGGTCTAGAGTGCAAGTCTTATGAGGAGTGGCTGAGGGAACTGGTGTTGTTTAGTCTGGAGAAGAGGAGGCTGAGGGCAGACCCTATTGCTTTCTACAACTACCTGAAAGGAGGTTATAGTGAGGTGGGTGTTTGTTTCTTCTCCCAGGTAACTAGAGGAAGGAGAAGAGGAAATGGCCTCAAGATGCATCAGGGGAGATTTAGATTGGATATTAGGAAAAAGTTCTTCACCGAAAGGGTGGTCAGGCATTTGAACAGGCTCATCAGGTGGTGGAATCACCATCCATTGAAATGTTCAAAAGCATGTAGGCATGGCACTTTGTTACGTAGTTTAGTTGTTGGGCTGATGGTTGGACTGGATGATCTTAGAGGTCTTTTCCAACCCTACAGATTCTATGATTCTCTCTTACACATGAAGTGCATGGCTCCATCCATGACAACTTATTATTTTCTTTTTCTTGTTTTAAATCTGTTGCTTGATAATTTAAGCATGTGTTACCTAGTTCAGGTGTTTTAGTAGGAAAAAGTGAATATAATTTTTTTTCACTTCATTCAGAGCCTACATAAGCCTACAGTTCTCTATCATATTCTCTCTGAGCCATCTCTTTTTCAAGTGGATAATATATCGCTACCTATAAGTTCTTATAGAGAAGCCACTTAATGGTTAGCTTCATCACCCTTTTATCTATCTCTAGTTCTTTTTGAAAGTGCTGTTTGAAGTCTGTATTACAGAATTTATCAATTTTCTTTGCACATTCTTGCAGAATAACCTAGATTTCTCTAGGAAACTGAAATTCCACTGACGATCTTCCTTTCCTCTGGCAGTAAAGCTGATTTAAGGGATAACTAATATACTTTATGTGTTGGCAATTTCACGTTGAAATATTGAGCAATATCACATGACCTGCATGATTTATTAATATTCAATTTATTGATCTGTTTTTGAAAATGATCTATTATTGCGTCTAACTGAAACGACTCCTCAGACTTATCTCTTATGAAGAAAGGCTGTGGTATCAGCTTTCCTTAGGCTTCTCTGCTATGAATACCAAGGAATTGAGATGCTTAAGTTTTCTGTGATGGCTTTCTCTTCCCACAGCATCCGCTTTGTACCTACAGGGTCTATTGACCCTGAAATAATGGATCCTTGGCACAGGATTGCAAGGCCATATAGCTGTTTGGCACAATCTATGCTTATGGTAAGTCTGTAAAATTAGTCATAGCTTTGGGGTATTTACACTTTTCAAATCTTTTCTTTGTCTTGCATCCTTAATGGTTCCAAATTTATGTTATGAAAGGTAATGCTTCTCCTGTCTGATTTACTCCTAACTTTCATGTCTTTAATGTATTTTTGCTGTAAAAGCCTCCTGTTTCATTTAATCATGGTACATCCTATAAATAGGATGGCCCTTTTTTTCAGAGAAGGGGTCTTTTAGACCTGCGTTTGGTGTGATGTCATTTTTGTTCTAATTGGCTAGTGTAGTGTCTTTAGCTATTTTCCATGCTGTATTTTGCCCTTTCAGTTGCTTTTTTTCATTTCCTTTTTTACAATCTTGACTTTTCTAGATAATGTTGTTAATTGGAGGTAAGCAATAGTATTATGAATAGTTAATGCTGTATCTCTCTTATTCTATAAGGATATAGATCACTGTTGCAAAGTCACTATTTGATTGAGGCATTTTGAACCAAATTCTGCCCTTGTCAAGAACTAAATCAGTTGGGTTTTTTTTTTCTCTTTTTGTGAGTTGTGCAATGAGTTGCTTTGAGTAGCAGTCACATATGATATCAAAAATCTATACTTTGCATTATATACCATCTGACATTTATCCACTGTGGATTATGTTCTCATTTATGGCTTTATTGACCACTCTTGGAAGAAGATAGCCATAATCAGTTTAATTGAGCCTTTCTTCTGACCTAAAAATAGATCAATCAAAGTTCTGATCTTACTTACTCATATACAGTGAACTGTATTTACTATTATAATGGATCCCAGAATTACTTGAGGAACCTTAATTTCAAAAGGGCAATGGGAAATCTAGCTCACTGATTAGGAATGGAAAGAAAACAGTTTTTAAACAGGGAAGGAAGGAAGGTCTTCCATAAGTTGAAGAAGTTGATACAAAGAGTTGTTAAAAGATCAAAGCAAATTTCTCCAAAAAGCAGATATAGAGATAGCCCACGGAGGAACTCTGGAGTTCTAGAAGAGTGAAATAAAGTTTTCTACAGAGAATATTGTAAAACTTAATTATTACTGAGTTACACAAAACCCAAACAATAACTCTCAAAAGCTTCCCCCCAAAAAATCTGCATGATAGCAAATTGCTTTGGTATGGAGCAAGAAGAGCCAGAAATTGTGCTTTAATTAAGACTTTTTTTATTTGATTCAGATGGATTTTGTGATTCGATATGAAGAGGTTTCAAGATAAATGGAAGAAATAAGTATTTTCCCAAATTACTAAGGTATGTCTCTATTGTGCACTCACTACACACTAGGTTTGTATTTAACCCTAATATCCTTTCTCTGAAATGGCAAACATACGCATGGGACTTCATAAAAACGTCATTGTAAATGAAATACTAAACCGTAGTACTAGCTATGAATTGCCTATCCACGTAATCTGTAAATTACTTTTAATAATCTATAAAAGGAAACAGACTGTGTCATGTTAAAGGTTTTTTGCTGTATCTCAATGAGTGGCACTCTGCAGAAGACAGCTGAGCTCTACGGTTGTATTTGTTCACTCCTGGCAAATCTCCTAATGCCTCAGATGGAGAAGGGTCTTCAGCATCTAGTCTCTGTAGCCCAGATCTCCAAGGCTGTGCAAGAAAAAGATGTTCCTGTAGCATTCAGATGACATAACCTCTCTCTCTGGCCCATAATCCTGGAATGAATAGTTGAAGTCTGGGAAATGGCATAGTATAATTGAATAGGGAAGAAATGGAAACTGTATTGTGTCATTCTGATTTACTACGCAGCAAAAATACATGTTTTATATGAAAAAAATATAATGATCTCTCTGTGAGAACTCTGCAGAAATGGGATGGTTACTTTGAGGTTCTCCTTCAGGTTGATGCATGTCTACCTCAGAACCCTCTTGATGTCGCACTAAATGTAGTGTTACTGTGCAACATATGCATGCGGTAATCCCATCCCTCAAAAGAATGCAACCAGGCTGGGTACATTTATAGAAGTGGTCTCCTGTAAAGCTGGCATCAGATCTTACAGCTCCTGTATATATTAGTCAACCTGAGTCATTGAGGACTACTCAAGCGTTTACAGTGAATTACAATGAATTCACAGGATCATTGTGACAAGTTTTGTCTTCAGAAATGCTGACAACCTCTTAATATAGAAAGACTAGTATGGGTGCTTTATGATCCATATCAAAGAAAGATTTCGGTGCTGCTGATATTTTAGTATAGCTGCATAACAAGAAACAGTCAAAAGAATAAAACTACATGGCTGAGATTCAAATATGCTCATAAAGCACAGTGTTTGGATGCTCAGTGAGCTTTGTAGCCCCAATAATTCTCACTTGTGTCACATCAGAAGCCTTAGGCACTCTTGTCCTATGATGGCATCTTGTTAGCAAGCAGCAGATTCCAGCAGAAACAAATGCTTAGGGCATCTCTGCTTAACTGCCCATGAACTCCAGCTTCCTTAGAATTCTGCCTAACAAGAGACTTGGTTACTAATTTGATTTGTAGAAGAGCAAAACCCTGGCATATTAAAAGGAGCAAACACTCCCAAGTGATTTGCTGCAAAGCAGAATAAATGACTAACTGCTTTAAATGAATCATATTCCATTAATTTCACATAACAGCAAAAGTAGGATTTTTTTCTACTTCATGAGTGAAGTCAACTTGTTTGAAAATACCCATTATTGGAAGCATTGATAGTAAAGGCTGTTTATAGACAGGACTGGATTATGCCAGTCCTTGATTCAAAAGTTGCCCTTTAAACAGTGCTATAGATGTCAGGGGACAACCAAGCCATCGCCACCTTACTCAAAAATTGCTTCGGAGTTCACAAGATAAATGTATTTGGAAAACAGCAGGAAGATTTTCATGCTTAACATTATTACCACACAACTACGAGCAATGAGAAATATTTCCCACATGTACCCTCCCATAGTCTAGTGAAATAATTGCTCAAACACCTAGTTCAAGATCAAACAAGCTGGGTATACTCAAAATATACATTGCCGTTGTTTTCCCATTACAAGTTTTACAAGACGTTGTAACAAGAGCTAAATGCAGTAGAAGAAATTAAACAGGTGAAAACTGGGACAGATGGGCCTATTCTAGGTTTTGCCATACAGAAGGATTTGAGACTCCAAAATGTCTTGACCTATTTTGCAGGATCAGAGCTAAGGCAAAGATTTTCAATAATTCTCAAAATAGCAACATTCCCTACAAATATAAAAATATAGAAGAAATGAGGACTTCCAACTATAATGCTAAATACAATGAAACATGTCTCTTAGCACTACCGTGCTGTGCTCTTATTCGTTCTCCATGTATTCATTTTCCACCATTTTACCATGATTTCTTATCTTCCACTAGCAAAATAAAAGATCTGTCAATTTTCACATAGAAATCTCTGCTTTTGGTGCTCAGCATCATTCATTGTTTTATTTCCCTTTCTTTTCAAAACTTTCTTTATGTTAAAGTTAAGCTAAAACTTGAGTTGTAGAAATTATTCCTGTCCTGATTCTATTGTTTGTGTATCAATCTTTACTAACCTTAGCAGTGCCACTATAGTCTAATGCTTAATTTACATTAATAATTCCAATGATGTCATTTGGTTCCTGTTGCAGGACTGAAAGCCAAATATGCATCTTTAATCACATGCCAGATGAGCCTATTTGGCATTCAGTCCTGCAACAGGAACCAGGTGAAGTCATTGGGATTATTAATGCAAGTTAAATGTGTAAGTATTTTCTGGACTAAGAGTCAATCGTCCTTAACTCTTCCTCATAGTCAGTAGACATAACTAAAGTGAATTGTGATTATTATAAGATTTCTAACAATCATGGAACAAAAATGCAAGTTTCCTTCCTAAAGGTTGTTTAGGGTTGTTTTTTTATTCTGAAATATAAAAGATACAAACTAGAGAGTAGGTACAGCCTACAGAGATGCATGCTATGAATAGCACTTAAAAGTATACCCTGCTGATACTTCAGAAAAACCTTGAGAAATATGGGGATATTCTCTTGTCATAGAGAGTGCTCAACTGCTATAAACATTAGTATTATTTCAATGTTTTTAATTATTAAAATAATTGTTTACTAGCTAGAAATACTGGGGTTTCTGTGGAAGGAGGTCAACGCTGGAGTCCCACAGGAATCTCTGTTTGAACCCATGTTGATTACTGTGTTCTTAAACACGCTGGAAAGGGAGTTGAATAACTGAGAGTAAATGGTTTGCTGTTAAACCAAAATTGTGGGAGTGTAGTAAAGAAAAGGACCAACTGTGAGTAATTATAAAAGGACAAAAAAACCCTAGTGAGTGTCTGGGTGATAAAATAGCTGATCAAAATAATGGCATGTAATGTAAAGTAATAGAAGGAAAATATTTGAACGTTACGTATGCAATGATGAATTCTGAGCTGACTATTCAGGGATGAGATTATGGGAGTGCAGCAGTTAAAGATATCCACATTATAATAAAAGTTTTCTAAGGCAGCAACATTTCAATGTACAGTGTTCCAAAAAGGCAAACAATATCAAAAAGAGGAGCAAACAGAAAAAAAAAAAGTCATTCTGCCACCCTCTAAAACTATGGCATCCTCTTCCTTTGAAAAGTGTGCACAGTGGTCTGGTTTGTCTTCTCAAAAGGGTTGGAGTGGACCTGTATGGCAAGGTGTGACAAAGACACAACAGGATTTAGGGCTCAACCGGGAATTTGGTCTTGCACTTTGTGGCTGCTTTCACAGCCTAGCAAACCTCTGTCAGCAAGGGAGAGGGGGGGAGAGGATATTCCAGATGTTCAGTCTACTTGCAGATCTATGGGGGACGGAGAAGCCCCTGTGTAACACTGAGCACCCCTCTGGCACTGGTGTCAGACAATCAGTGTGACTGCACATCCTAGTGCTTGTTTGTCATTTTCTGTCTCAGTGCTACTACAGCTTTTCAAGGTTCATTCACTTCTTCGATGATTTTCTCATGTCCTTATGACAGGCGATCACAATTTAATAAAGGAAAACACTCCTGATGAATGATGTGGGTATCACATTGCTTAGTCAGTGATACATCTCAACCGCTCAGCCATCTTTTCCCAGTTAGGTTTTCTGTGCTTTAAAGTGTTGCCCTAGATGACAGTGGAACTAGTCTGACACTTGCTCAGCAGCAGTTAACAACAGACTATAAAAAAAAAGCTTTTATAACACTGTTTGTATCTAGTTGCAGTAACATTCAGAATTTTCATGTAAATTGGAGTTCTCTTTTTTTTTTTTCTTTCTTCTGAAACATGTATTCACACGGTTAAGCAGAATAATTTTTCATTCTTGATGTAGAAATCATTTTGAGGTCTGGAAAGGTCAAACAGCTAATAATTCTTAAGCGTGGAAATTCACAACAGGAAAATCCTGTCTGTGAAGAACCTGCCCATTGGAAGGTGTTAGGTAAAGGACAAAGGAGAAATACAGTTCCTATCCTCAGCCATTTCTGCCTTTCCTAAGCAAGAAAGAGGCATAGAAGATAGTTCTCACCGTTTAGAAGCTTCATGCAATATAGACTGCTCAAGCAGTAAACACTGCAGTGAAGATTTTTAGGGTAAGAGTAGATGAGGAAGGAACTAAATTACTAAGGTTAGGTATCACTTAGTAACTCACAGCAGAGCTGTGAAATGAACTGGGTTATTACCCCATGCTTTAGTTTTTTAAAATCTAGGTTTTGGTTGTTTCCTCTGTTAGGCTGAATCAGATGGGGAAACTACTTTTTTACTTGCAAGCAAAAATGCATTAGTTAATCATAAAGTGTGGCCAACTCTGTAGAAGTGGGAGATGGTCGTGGATATGGACCAGCTAATGTCTTTGACTCAGTCCTAGTACCTGTGAGATGGTAGGCATTACTCTAGGAATGAATCGCTACGGGGTCAGGGGCAGCGAGATTTTCAGATGCGTCACCCTAATTACTATGGTCATTGCAGTACAAGGACAGAGCAGCAAGAGTTGATGGTGTCTAATCTTTCGTCTACTCACCTTGATAATCATTATCCACCAGAGGGAGCCGCTCTAGAAATAATAAAAACTAGGTTTTATTGTAAATTTTGGCTTCAAGATATAGTTCTTCCTCACCTTCAGCCTAAAGGAATGGGGATGTTCTAGAAGTATGCGTGCTGAAGTAAAAGATCAATCTTAATACATGCAGTATGTCTTTTTATAACCATGTGTCATGCTTTTATCCTTTTTATAAACAACTTTCCATCCTAGGGTTCATGAGAAAAGCTAATGTGCAAGGCTCTGTGCCAGTCTGAGGGCATAGTTATTAAGATATGATATTAATGGAAATGACCTCTGTCAGGAAGATGGACTAAGCTTGCTTCTGAAGCCTATCTGGTCTTCACCAGTTTTATATTTCAGATGCTCCCTTAGGCACAGCAGTGCACTGGCACATTTAGTTACAGGATTAAAGGAATGTAAATTCCACCACTAAAAGTATTCCTGTAAGTAAAGTAAGTAAAAAAAGTTCAGACTTGTTAAAAAATTTGTTGAGCCAGTGACTGCTGAATACTAAATAATTTCTTTTCTAAATGCTAGATCGGACTGTGTAAAAGTGGTTGAAGCTTTCAGTATTGGACTAATGTTATCTCTAATTTTACTGGTGTAGTATCTTCCTTTTTGCTTTTCTTTGTTTCCCAGTGCTCTGAAAGAATCCACCCAGATTATGGATAAATTTTATTATACTTAATTATAATTAAAGCTTGCTCATAGAAATAATCCTGTCAATCCTGAAAATTAGATACATGTGTCATAATACATTAAGCTGTTTACATCTCCACAAAATATTTCCCAAATCAACCCTTTTAACAGCAAATTACATAGCAATTTAGGTCAGGTCTACAGTTTTTAAATTCTAACTATTTATCTTGGTCATCCTTTGGATTATTTTTACAAATATGTGTAAATGACTCGGTGGTTTTAAGAATTAGTTGCTGGCAGTGTTTGGTTTTGCCTGTTTTTTCCACTAAGATCAAATACAATCATGTTTAACGTAATTTAAGAGAAGTTTTTACTTTGTACTTGTAGCGGACTGCATGAAGGGCAAATGGGAATGGCTCTTAGAATATATTACTAGCTACAGAAATTTTAAAGTTCCACGTATATTAAAAAAAAAAAGAAGAGAGAGTAACTGGATGCATTTTACAGTATCTAGTTTATCTGTCTCCCTCACAAAGAAATGTAACTACCTATCTCTAGAGCACTCTGAGAAAGGTCAAAAACCAAAATACTTTGAGAGAAATACCTTAACAGCCATGGACTACATTTCCTTGCTGGAGTGCTAAAGCTGTAGTACCGTATTTTCTAAGGTTATATAAAATGGTAACATACCCTAAATGCTTAGATGCTTTGTTATCTACAGAAAATCAATATTTTTTGCAAGCAGCTGCTGAGTCTGATCAATCACTTGTCCATATTCTGCTCCAAAGTCTGCGGATGTGTTTTTAACAAAGAAGATCTTTTGTACCAAACAGTAGACAGATTAAATGCAATTTATTGAGATCTTTTTGAAAAGCTACAGGTAGCTGCAGCGAGATGCATTTACAACTTCCAATAAGCTTAAATCTAAATGATCAGCAGCATGCCTGCGGCTGTGGTGAAGAACTAGGGCAGATTCACTGCCTCAGAAGGCAATGAAGGCAAGCTTGCTACACGCCACGGCTGCTGGCCAGGGAGAACATCCATTCAGCACCTGCTGTATTTCAGGCTCCATTGAGCTGCTTCTGGGCAGCTCATCTGATAGCCCTGAAGGAGAGTTTAAATTTGAGCGAAGTCCAAAGAAAAATCCAACAAATGGTTTGTGCCTCGGAGCACTAGACGGAAAGATATTTTATATGTTGCATAAACTAGTAGCTAACATAGATTTGTATGTGCTTTACATAATTTTATAGGTTAGTCTTTTGTTTAACTGGCGGAGGTAATGCCAGTAAGCCTGACACTGCATTTTTGTTTTACGGTTCTGGCAGCAGAAAGAGGCGCTTTGAATACACTGTGACGGGATGTGAGTACCCTTAGCGGTCACAGCTCCTAAGGGTTCCAATCAGGTCTGGATACTGGTCTTAACACATAAATTTATAATAGGAAATTCATAAAAAGGCAGAGTTGTTATTACTTGTACCATTGTTGTAATTCCCACTTTTTTTTTTCTTTTTTTTTTTTTTTTATGTGTGTGGTATCTTGATTCTTTCTGTATAAATTCTCGGTACAGCTTCCACATAGGGAAATAGCATCAAAGCATGTGCTTTGAGTTTCAACATATATTAACGCAGGTGACCCATTAAATCCCCTATCACCACAGCTTCCTTCAATTGGGACTGGTTGTCCCAGCTTCACACCAGATTATCAGCAAAGTATTTCATTGTTGCCTTAGGCTTTTTTACCATGAATTACCCTTTAATTTGATTTCAGCAGTATCACTGCATGACATGGTATTTCTTACAGACAGAAATGTCATGTTTTAGACAAACTGTGGTGGGTATTTTGGTTTTTTTTAAAAAATATTGTTTTGTTTTCTCCCTTTTTCTATATTCAACAGCCTGGACAAAACTGCATGAAAATAAATATTTATTTTTTTTCCCATTCTCTCTGATCAAACTATAAGGGCTGGTGAGGCACTTAATGCAGAAAGATAAGTAAGGAAAAGGAAACTTCATTTTTTCAATTAATCTATTTTTCATAGAGATATTTTTTTCTGAAGTGTGATTAGAGCTGAAGAAAGAAAAAGAGTTTCAAGGAACTAAAAATTTCTGGACAGCAGCTTCCCAGTTACTAAGGAGGAAGGGTTTTAAATGCCCTCTACAAATCTAGAGTTTCTCTCCAAAGGATCTATCTGCTACTTCAGATTTGATAAAAACAAAGAGACACTGGGAACATTGAAATATTAAAAGAAGTCATTATTTTCTTTTCCCAGCACAGAGAAAAGCTATAGATGCTTCATAGAGATATAAAGGCGAAAAGGAACATTCTGAGACTGAAGCTATTTAGTCAACATATTCTCTAAGGGAAATTACAAAGTGATTAACAACATGAAGCAGACCCAGGGCATATAGCCAGAGATTTATATCCTCTAGTAAGCAAGACACAAGAAGAGACTATGGCAATAGTATTATTCAAAATTTCACTGAATGCTGGTATTATTGGGGCATTCAGCTGAACCTCTATAGTAACTGGTTCTCACCCTTTGCCAAGATACACTGTATTGAATCCAGAAACATTCCTGGATAAAGCATGTCTTCCAGAAAAGCATCAGGTGAGTGCACCCATCCTGTTGGTAAGTCATCACAATGGTTAATCCCACTCATTATTGAACTTGTAGGCATTTTCTCACATGAATTTGTGTGATTTTAGGCTTTCGGTGCCTGTTTCTTAATCTTGTCTTTTTTAAATGTCATGCACAGTGTTTTCTCCATGTGAAGGTACTTAGCACTGCACTGATGGTGGTGGCAGAGGAAAAAAAAAGAAGCTTGCAAGGTCTCTCACTGTAAGGAGCTACTTTGCCATCAGAAGATGCATCTGATTACCACCAACACATTTGACCTGGTAATGCTTGAATCTTCTAACTTTCTGTAAACCCATTCTACCATGCATTTTCCACAATGCCTTTAACTTCCTTTATCAGATTTCTATATGCCATATGTTTTAAGTTTATATTGATTTATTTTCTGTTTCCTTCTTGGATTTTTTTTTTTTTCTAATACTATTATGTACTGTCCCCTCATTGCCGTGAGCCAGGATGCACTTTTGGACATAACTTTCACCTTGATAACAGAATTGTTACCAAACAATTCTTGGTCTCTAGCAGCCATCTTATTTTTAAAGAATTTCCAAATTTATTTTGACATCTCTCCCTTTAAACGTTGTTTTCTAAACTGTTTTGCTTATGATAGCCTTGATTTTGGGGAAAATCGCTCTTTAAATTTATGTACTAGCACAATTCTTAGTGGCTGCGACTGTGTTCTTTCTCCTTATGGAGAAATTGACTGGCAGCTGCATTATTGCTATTGGTCTGTAGGTTCCGAAAGAATGTCCAGTCTTGTTATTGATTAAACTTTATTCAGCATAATGGCATCAAAATTCAATTAGAACTGCAATTAAAAGCAGTGTCTTTCGAGCTTGGAAGTTATCTTCTTCATTTATTGTTGCTATTATTTTACTGGTTTGCATTCTATATTCTCTAACCAAACTGTATTTCCATGTTTTCTTTATGCATGTGAGAAAGCCACTTAAGAATTACCTTGTCCTGGTAATATTTTTTTAAAAGAAATGTTTTCAAACATTTGTATGACCTTCTTAATTACCACGGTGTCCTTTTAAATTTATTACAGTGGTTCACATGCATTTAGGTTCTGCATTACCAGTACCTGATTTATTTACAGATTTATCTAGCATAGACTGACAACTGACTCCCTCCATCTTTTTGCCTCCTTTTTTTTTTTTGACCTTCTCAGTAAGCAGCTTATTGGTGACTTTTCAGCACTGCAATAATCTGATTTGTTCTGCCAGGTTTCAGGCAATTCCTTTGCTCTTCTCATGAGTCATAACAATTCTTTTCTTTAGCAAAACAACTGGCATTGGTTATATAAGCAGTTTTACATTCCTTGTCAGCTCAGCTGAAGTTGTTTGCAATATGCTGAGTAGGAGTCTGCATGACAGTTGTCATCTCAGCACCCTTTTCTCCCTGTTGCTAGTGCAACAGACTCCTTGATGTCCAGCTAGTCTCTGAGATCATTAGCTCATTACCGTCATCAGTGGAGATGCAGCCTGTTCTTGTTGTCTAGCCTCCTCCCTTATGGGGACGTTTTACGCTATTTCACAAAACCAAATCTTTCACTTTGCACCAGCTATGCAAGCAGTAGTATACCTGCAGCACTCACAAACTGCGCCGCAAGGGTACCTCTAGAACTTTGTTAATATCCCGAAATCTTCGGTTACTGAAGGAGGTCTCTGACAGCAAAGGATGTAATTAGAGGCAGATAGTAATTTTGTAATTCCATGAAATTTACAGATGTGTTTTTTACTTTTGCTCCAGGCAATTGTCACAGTATCTTGTACTTAGTACTGTGCTGAGAGCCTCCGCTCTCACCTTAACTGTAGTAATGCTTCCAGCTATTTTTCTCCAGTCTCTGAAATACTGTGTAAGCAGATACATCTCTTAACTGAAGAGCTTACAAATTAGAAAGGTATATTTTAGTTTAGACAGTACTTCTCCGGATTGATTCTTCCTTCAGAGCTTACTTAACCTCTAACACTAAGACAAATGGAAATTCACTATTAACTTGCAATGTATATTTCAGTAGCTAGTTTTCCCTCATGCTTAAATGAATGGAGGTGGATTGAGTATGACAGGCAAATGGCTACATATGAAAATGTGCTCTGTTAGTATTCTGTATCTACCTCTGAACAGGAAGTACCCCTTCCAAAATTAGTACAAGATGTGCACGCCAGTTGCACATACAACCTAAAATTCGATAGTCCCTCTAACTGCTAATTTACTGAATGACTCTCATACATACAAATGAACACTTAACACATTTTTGTAGCTCATTTGCCTTTATAAGTATTTTTAAAGGGTACGGCCCACAGAAAATTATATCTTCAGAAATTTGCAGAAGTGGCATCCTGTTGCCACTCTTAAATGAGGAAGAAATTTCATTCCTAGTGTGTTAGTTACCAGTGAAGACACTGCAGGAGCTGGAGAGGATGCTGTTAACTCTTTACATCAGAAAACATCCAAGGAATCTTATCGAGCTGTAACTAGGAACTGAAACCTGGGCTTCTGACCTCAAAGAGTGCTCTTCGCTTGCTTTAAGATGAGAAACAGCCCAATGTGATTAAACATAAGCAAGTTCTTCTGATAACATGTGATAGCATGATTTTTTTTTTCAAAGTGAAGTTTCACAAACCCACAAAATTGTAGTGCCACATGCAAGAAGCCTTCTCTCTCTCTCAAACATATAGCCTTTAATTGGCTTAGGAGACTGTCATCCGATGTGTGCATCAAATAGGCAGGACTGTCTGTGACAACAGCTCATCCAGAGTAGCAACTTGGCATTTGAACTCTGTTTCCACAAACTCACAAGCAAAGTAGTAAACTAGTAGGATTTTCTTTATTTTGAGTATCTGCAGTGTGACAAGAAGAGATGTATTATGAAGCACCCATTCTCTCTCCTTCTAAGAATAATCTAGCCTGACAGGACATAGGGAGCAGCATCAAGCTTCACTCACAATCTCACTTTCAGTACTCACGACTTCAGTTTCAATGCTTTTGTTTGTTTGTTTGTTTGTTTTAGTACAAAGCTAGTACATTGCTAGTACAAAATATTCTAGAATTGCTCTTACTTTACATCATTATTTTTAACTCATTATTTTAATGTATATCTGAGTATTAACATTTATAATGCTTAAAAATTAATAATTTTAAAGACCAGACCAGTTTCCGTTTTGGAAATGAGATTAAGACTTCACTGAAAAATGATGTATATGGTGCTTTATGTTTTAAAATATGCCTGTGAATAGGGAAGAATAGGCTTTGCTTTATGAAGCTAATTTTAGAGTGATACTTTAACAAAGGAGCGATTTATGCACTTCATGTCAGTTAAGATGCTTTATACTGAATGATACTTTTCATTGGCATATAAAAGTACTTATCCAAAATCAAAGATGCTTACTGTCCCCGCGATACTTGATTATAGTCTGAAATCTTTGTGGAATGGCTTTGTTTGTATGATTTCCTTTCTGAAATGGGAATTTCCCCCTTGCTGTGGTATACCTATGGTATAATCTACATTTGGAAGCAATGAAACTTAATGACTGGCACTGTACATAAACAACTAGCTATTTCAGTTAATGAAATATACTTCTTGAAATGCTTCTTCAATTGCAGCTAGGTCTAAGAAATCACTGTGACGTAGGGTATGCCAGAACAAAGCGTTCCTGTAGGAAGCTGGATGCTCTAACACTCACATTATGTTTCTGATTCTCTCTCAGCAATAAGTGTAAAGCTCATGCTTTTGGCTCCACCATGGAGCTACCAATTGTAACTGCAACTGCACTGTTGACACTCATCATATGACTTGAATCCTAAACTTAAATGTCCTTATATTACTATCTCTAGCTTACCTACTTGTGGTATAACTTCAGACAGTCATAAGATTTTTTGAAAACACATGATGTTTTATTGTGAAACAGTCAGGAATAGTAGAAATATTACTAAACTAGCAAAAGTAATAATTATAGTTTGCAAGTTAATGCATTTTTGAGACTTTATTTAGAAATACAAACATCATGAATAAAAATGCTTCTAAAGTCTCAGTGAAAAAGCTGGTTTAGTACATTCCTACTCATCAAACAACTCTTTAACTTTCTGAAGTTCTTTATCTTCACCCTCATTTTCCTATGCTTCTGGTAGTCGTAAAACTGTGCTTTCTTACTGAATCATCAAACTGCAGAACTTTGGTCTGTTTTGGTGAAGCTTTTTGATGTTGCTCTCGTCTTGAAAACTGTTACGTACCATTTATTTCGTGTTTCATACTGTATAATTTCCATGTTACCCTCAGCTTTTAAATTCTATTGCTATCTTCCACAAAGGGGGTAACTCCTTCTTCCCATGCCCATAAGAAAAAAAAATCTTTAAAAAATAAGCTCAATGCAGTTTGAAATATAACAAAATGATCACACATACTGACATGTCACAATACTCATCTCCTAGTATTCCATCAAATAAGGACATAGCACAGTTCACATTGTTAGATTCACTGTGCTTTAGACACAGTTAGTTGAAATGGCAGTTACTAGTTTTAGGAAATGCTTTCTGTGTGTTGGGAAGAGTCATCAATCCTTCTGTCTGATACAGATTGCTCTGTGTGGACTAATCAAGGAGGATGACTAACCAAGCCTGCCTAGGATCACCATATTTTGAAATAGATTCTTCTGTTCCAAAATATTGGCAACTTATTTGTGAGTCACTTTGTGAATTTTTATTTTTCAGAATTTTAAACATTCTGTGACTATGCCATATTAATAAAATAAATGTGCGCAAAGCCTAACTTCGCCTTACTTCAGGCACCTTCTTTATGAAGTAGGCTCTTGGATGCATAATTTTCTGAAACTTGCTGGCATGTAAAATTCTGCCAAATGTCTGTGGAGGTTTGGCCATGAAAAATACCTGGCATTGCAGATGGAAAAAAAACCCCACATTTGAGACCTTGTTAAGTCAGGAACTTTATGGGATGGATTCCCCCCAAAAGCAGAAGTTTCATAAGTTTTAATTTACCATGACATATAGTGAGGAACTTTCAAAATTTTCAACTTATCATCAATGTCCTTATACAGAAGAAACAGTAGGCTTATGTGACTCAGTACATAGTGGGTGACCAAATACACAGAAGCAGCTTTACTGCTTCCTTTAAAAGCCATTCTGACCCAGTTTCAACTTGGTTAAACTAAGGTTTCAGTTGGGTAGAAGCATTATTTCTTTTTCTGTAGTTTGCCCACTTCATCTTCTGTTCTTTTCCTTTAGCTGCTGACTTGTCAGAGACTAAGACATCAGCAGTTTGAATTGTAAAAAAAATTCAAAATTATCTAGTTTTGAAATACTAACTCTTGGAAGAACTAGACAATTGGAAAACCAGGTAAGACAATACTCCTGGCCCTTGAGTAGGAGGGCAATACACAATTTTAAGAGTTTCAGACTTCTTCATAACATTCATTAAGAAAGGAGAGAGAAGTAGCATTAGTTAAATGGATTAAACAAGTCAGTCGAGCCCCTCAGGCTGGAATGGATCTCTGGATCTATCAAGTGAGGTCTCTGCTACTGCAGGTAGTTACAATGTATTTTCCTAATCATAAAATTAGTGAGATCCTTTTAAAACAAATTAAGTTGCTTTTTCCTAATACTCAATGGAATTTTAGTCTACTAGTTGAAATTTCATTCCAAATTTTCACTGTCTTGTCTTTTCCCTGGACAATTTATATACGATCTTGTCCCAAACTACAGTAAACCTAGTTTCACTTTTATTATTCTAGCCATCAAGGTCATCTAGCTCTTCCTACATAACATTCTAATCTCTCCTTTATTGCTGATGACTCTCAAAATGTCATTGGTGTATACCTACTTTTGTGCCAAGATCACTAACGAAGTATTCAGTAGTATTTTTCTCCAAGACCGATGTTTGACCAGCCTCTACGAGAGCTAAATTTTACACAGTCAACATAGATTTATTAAAAAGCAAAGGAACATATATCTAAATTAAAATCTGAAATAGTGCATACACCCTAAAGACTTAAGTATATTTCCCAGTCAACTTGATTAAATACAGTCAGAAGTTCAAGAATGGAGCTGAAGGAAAAACAAAATACCAAATAACTCATGCCAATAATGAAAAGTGCTTCTAAATACAGATCTATATGCAGATGACATCCTTTCCTTCTATAATAACATTTAATATGGGATATTGTTCAACTTCTTTCTCTGTGCAGAACCTAAAGAGATCAGAGGAAACTTTCAGACTGAAATTTGAACTAGCTTGTGCTAGGAGTACTGCTTCAACTGACACGAGGCTGCCCAAAGACTGAAGTAGTGCTGCATCATTAATTACCAACACTAGGTAAGTTTGGCTGAGGCCCTTTCCCTTCTTGAGATTTTTTTTCTGTGTTGTCTTATGCACTGACAAAATAAACCTATTACCAAACAGATAGGTGCAGTCTTTCTGAAAATTAGGTAGTATAGATGTGCCGCTGTAACTATACTTATGCAATTATGTTTGCTAAACCTACCGTGAGAACCACTCACAGTAGTAAAATCGTATTTTCTACACGTTGCCTATGAGCATCTCCTTCAAAACATATTTCCCTGATAGGTTTTGGGATACTTTTCAAGAAGATGTTCAAACAGGTATGGTTAAGCAGCTTTTTAAGTGCAGATGCATAAACATGGTCATTAATTGTATAGTAAAAGCTGTTGGAACCCCTAAGCAGCTAAGCAAGGGATGTTGCAAAATACAGAAGAATCTTTATTGTATAAGCATGGGATGTTGGTCACCAAAAAGATTTGTGTTGATAGTGAAGACAGGTCCTTAGCTGCGGTGACCTCAGTCAACAGTTATATGATAGCAGATATAAGCAGGGTGCTTGACTCACGCACAATGGCAGCTCCATCTTCACTCAAAATCACACATAAGCAGTGCTCAGAACACTCTTTAAAGACTGTGGGGTTTTCCCCCCCCTTTTCATCAATAAAATTTGTGCATCTTTGCAAGATATGAGAGTATGTGTCATTGTTATTCATGGAAACTGTCAGGCTTTTTAACTCCGTTGAGAAACATGACAGGCGAATGACAGATGGGGACCGCTACCTTGTCAAGGAAGTTCTCTGCTAGCAGAATGCCGTGGTATGAGACCTGAGAGAAAGGAGAGATGACAATTTAACTTGTTCTTATACATAAAAGGCATTTGAACAGAGGCATTTCATTTTGAAGTAGCCTGAGATGCCATGATATTTTAACTCCCATGTATTTAGTATTCAGTCCTGCCCTTAAGAGACGAATGGTCTCAAAAAGCTAAAAATGTATAAATTAGGCTTAATGCTACTAATGCCCATTAACTTCTCTGGTGGCTTCCCAAAGACTGGAAAGCATTTAACTCAAGTGTGATAGGTTGAGAACGGGAGCTTTAAGACTTCATAAGACATTTCATAATCCCCAGCTGTGACTGAGGTGTTCAAACTGTAGCTACTCTTCATTCTGACAAGCGATTTGTATGACACATTTTCACATGCTTATTGTACAGTTTTCAGGTCAGGGACCTGCATCAGAGTAATTAACTCTAATATTGTGCATTTACAGTCATGATGTGCTAATGTCCTCAATGCAAGGTCATTTAAAGGATGGGAAGGACATAAATGACGAACACTGCTTAATCTTAGTTAGCGTGTAAGCCTGGTGGGGGGGAAGATAGCTGGTCAAGGAAGGAGTCTGATGGCCTTTCTGATGGCTGAAAGGAAAAACCAAAAAAGAAAATTAATTTGGGGATAAATAAAAGCCCTCATATACCTTGAGATGGAGTGCTGTATTTGTGTCCAGTTTTGGGCCCCTCACCACAAGAAAGACATCGAGGCGCTGGAGCGTATCCAGAGAAGAGCAACGAAGCTGGTGAAGGGACTGGAGCACAAGTCTTATGAGGAGCGGCTGAAGGAACTGGGGTTGTTTAGTGTGGAGAAGAGGAGGCTCAGGGCAGACCTTATTGCCCTCTACAACTACCTGAAAGGAAGTTGTGGCGAGCTGGGGGTCGGCCTCTTCTCGCAGATAACTAGAGACAGGACAAGGGGGAACGGCTGCAAGTTGCGCCAGGGGAGGTTCAGGTTGGAGATGAGGGGAAATTTCTTCTTGGAAAGGGTGGTTGGGCATTGGAACGCATTGTCCGGGGAGATGGTGGAGTCACCATCCCTGGGTGTGTTTAAGGAAAGGTTGGATGTGGTACTTAGGGACATGGTTTAGTGGGTAATAGGTGGTGGGGGGACGGTTGGACTGGATGATCCTTGAGGTCTCTTCTAACCTTAATGATTCTATGATTCTATGAACTTTGTTTAAAATGATCTTAACAGGTTTTGCTATTTCAAATTTTTAAAGTTGCCTTACAGAGCTCGTGTTTACTTTTTTTTAGGTTTGGGGTTTGTTGTTGTTGTTTAGTTTGTAACCAATTCTTTTGCTTCCACATCAATGCAAATTCTGAGGTTTTCCATTGAATAGAATCTATTATTACAGCAGAAACCTTTTATCTAATTTTTTTTTATCCTTCCTCTAGTATGCATAAAATTGCAGATTCATGTACCTGGAAAAAGTTCTAGAGAATTTGGGATTTACTACTTGACAGACTTCATTAATCACTTCATAAAGAGCTCTTAATGTTAGCTATTCTTAAATTCTTCATTAACTTCAGTGATGAAAGTTTTTTGAAAATCCATTTGGCTCTATTCTTAGCTATTTTTTATCTTTGAACATAGAATGATCCTTTTGATATTGTATTAAGTGACTAAAATTAACTCCCCACGGTGCGGAAGGCCCTTTATACGCTAATTATAAAAAAAAAAAAAACCCTTTCCTCTAAATAAAGTGTGTGTGTCGGGGAGACTCTAAGCTATATTTGCTAAGATTAGGCATTACCATGGAACAATGTTTCTGTTTCAGAATGTTAGCTTTTAAAAAAAATAAGTTTGTCAAGCCACATGAATGAGTACTATTTTATTGCCTGTAGCCTGATTCACCTCTCATTTACTCCAGATTGCTGTATTTAAAATGAAGCTGTTCTTGCCCTCACTTTAAGGAAAAACTTCAAGCCAGATACATGTGTTCAAGAGCTCTAACGCTGAAGTGGAAGAACAGGACAGAATGCTTATCGATTCACATTACAGCAGCACGGGATGTTATTGGCTTTCCCCAGGTACATTTCGGTGTTGTCTAAGGACTATCAGCTCTCAAGTTAGGTTACTGCAGTCCTAGCACCTGGTGCTGCTTCTGATGATTTGGAGGCAAAACAAGATTTAGAACCATGCAGTAAGGTGGGTATTTCGAAACAATGCCTTCATGGATATTTTAACAACAGAAATTGCCAGCTCTCACATATATTCATAAAAGCGATAAGCATGTGCTTATGGAGGGGTTCACATATTTGTTAAAATGGTCCCTGCCCTCAGTTTCTTGACAGTTACTATCTTGGGTTCTTATTCAGGATATGAGGAGGAAAGAAAGGAAAAAAAAAAAAAAAGAGGAAATGGAAAAACCCTTCAGCTTCTCTACCTTCACGGTCACTTAGATCAATGTAACATTTTTTTTACATTTGATAGCCATTGATACTTTATTTTACCACCTTTGTGCTATTGTGAAACTCATTGAAATTAAAGGGTTTAGTTCAAAATTTTCAATATATTTTCAATGAAACTCTTTGGTTAGTTTTATCTTTATTTCCTTCATAATATTCGGTGATATCTGTGTTTCTTATGTTTGATCCTTTAATGTATTCTGAGTCCTACTACTGTTGAATATCCTATGAGCCTGAATGAAGTCTGAGACTGAAAAAGCAACTGTGATGGCTGAACTGTAAGCCAAAAAAATCTTCCAGTTCTCATGACGGCTATTTTGAAATGTGAATAACAACTTCCATGGAAAATACTAAATATCTGGTTAGTAAGATTGTGGATCAATCTGACAGTAACTGTTGTTTATGAAGACACTTGTAAGCACTTTTCTGAGTGGCATTCTAGTACTTTATGTTTTACCTTTGGTTGGCTTACCTATGGTCTTCAACATTTGCATTTAAAACATTGAATTAAAAAGCAGAAAACCCTCTCAGTAATAGCCCTTAGAAAAAATTGCTTTCTAATATAAAGTATTTATCTTGAGCTTTGTTTCTTTTAGCATTTATTTTCTTACTTGAATATGGTGAAATCAATATTGCAAATGACATTAACACAGCTCATCAGAAATCACTGGATTTGGCAATTCTAATTTTAAATAAAATTATTTTTCCTCCTTAATAATGGAGCAATACATCGTCATTAAAATCCAGGTTATGTAATTGCTGGGTTGCACCCAGAACATATGAAACATCTTGCCTTTCATAGCATCTATGATGCCTTTCTACAGTACATGACACAATTCAGTGCAGTAATGTAGTATAAATGTGCTGCTTCCTCCTTCCTTCATGTTTTTATATGTATTTATACTAGAAATTTGCACTGATGGAACTGGAGCTGTCAGCATTATGATCTTCATTTAAATCCTCTTTGAGAGTTTCCTCATCTTCAAATTTGAAGAAAGTATTTATATAGCATTTGTTGTCCTAGGTATACTTCAGAGAAATTAACAGTCAGCCATCAGTGAATTAGAGAAATACTATGTTATTAGCATTGAACTGTTAGCAGCAAACCAACATTTTCATTTGCTCTCTTTTCAGGCTGATATCTCGATCTCTGCAGAAAAGGTGCAGGTCATTACAGTGTTTGAGGTGACATGAGGTCTCTGTGCAAGCCACGAAAGTGACTTCCTTCAGAATGTGACTTCCTTCAGAATGTATAACATACCCTAGGGAATGGCAGGAAGGCATGGTGAGGGTTTGGGGCATCTGATGCTCAGTTGGTTAGGAGTGCATGGAGGATGATAGAAATACAATCTGGTGCCATCTCATCCATTCATCCTTTGATATGGTTAACTGAAATAAACAATTCCCAGTGATGAACCTGGGCGTATTTCTTGGAAAGAACTGTTTGGAGCAACCCAAAACAAAACTGGAAGCAAATGAGTAACCAAGAAATGTGGAGCTCCCTCTAGCCCATTCTCCTCTCCTATTTATCAGCCTAGATATCTATGAAGTTTGTTGGTGATGGCTCTAGTGAGAAATCAGAACTGAAGGTGACATCTGCTACCTTTTGATATATTCTGCACATTCTACAAGTTTAGTGAGATGACACTTTCAATCTTGTTAAGGAAGCTCTGCAGAATGTACTGCTTATTTCCAACAATATATGCTATTTGAGACCCAGCCTGGATCGGGTTGTGTGATGAAAGTTTGAAGGCCCTGTGTGTTATCAGACAAATGAAACTCGTGGATATGAAAGAGTAATGTTGATGTGAGTCCTTACTAGATACTTGGAAAATTTATGGCGAGCTTTCTGAACTGGGCTAGAGAGAAGACCTAAAAGGAGGGTTGATCTTCAAAAAAGCTGAATGTTTTTCCTAACTAAAACAGAGCTGAGTTTGTTCTGTTCTTGTAAAGCTAATATATATTGTCTCTTTGTTGAAAAAGATGATCTTAAAAAAGATAATTTTTTTTCATCCAACTTCCTGCAAATGCCATGTTCCTGCACCATATTTAGGTTCAAATTACTGTGGATTTTTGTGAAAGGAAGAATGAGAAACTATTTTTCCTGACATCAGTGTTTTATGATTACTGAGCTATTTAGAAATATTTGATGTTGTACTGATTTTCTCTCTCAAAATAAACTTTTCTGATTACCCTTACATTTCAGTGATTTCTTTTGTGCAGTAGTGAATCTGCAGCTTGTGAGGTAACTGGCAAAAGTCTCATCCATCAGCATTTTTGTTTGCTTTCTTGAGTTTGTAGTGGCACAGTGACAATGAAGAAGCAATCATCCATCTTCCAGCTAGTCAAACAGAATAAAGATTTGAAAGTGGAAATAATTCATGGTGTTAGCATTACTCATTTAAGTTCTATGTGGCTTTTACTGGAGCAATAGTTTTTATTCAGAATTTAAACCAACCTTTATAATTCTGGAATAGGAATGACATTATTTTCTACATGCCAAAGATTTTTGGAGGGACTTCACCAATAATCTTTTCTCACAATTCAGTTATTTTCATTGCTATTAAACTTTATTTAAGGTAATGAAACTTTAAGGGTACTATGACTCGAAAATCTCCGCCAGCTAAGAAGAAGAGGTCTTCAGATTTATAACTACTTTGATTTTAATAAACGTTTGTAGTATACTTCTCAAGTAAATTTTCTGGCTCTGTGCAATATTGCCAAATCTAATAACTTAAAAAATACAAGTTGGGATCCACAAATCTTGATGAAAGGAACTTCATTTGAGGTTTTTCTCTGAAGATTTAATTTCTCTATTTCCTATATAAGTGGGAGGGCTCCTAGCTTTCCCTTTCAGCTGAAATTCTCAGTTAACTTCTAGAACAAGAGTTTGATTCTAAGAAAAAACTCAACGAAGGAGATTTTCAAAAGAGTATTTCCACAGTTAGCAGCAGTACAAATATGTGATGATGATTTTGAAACTTGATGACAAAACTGGAGACAGAGGAGGCCAAAATGACTTAGAAACAGAAGGTCAATAAAAACCTGTTACATGTATTGTTATTTATAGCCAGAGCCTATATATAAATGAGCATTTCAGTTTTTGAGGTGAGTATGTTGAAAATTTCTTCTGCAGAATACATTGAAAATGTATGTTCTCTGTGGGAGTTCGGAGGATCTTGGATTTTGAACTTCTGTAAAAGAGTACTTTCCTACCACATTGAATTTCCATTTCTATTTCTAGTATGCTACCAGCATCACACCTTTTCCTTGAGGTTTTGCTCGATCTTAAGAAGAGTGAAACAGAGAGAGGGTGTGAGGTGCTGCGAGGGACCCCTGGAGGTCTGAGGATGAAAACTAGCCATGATAAAAGCATGTCAGTCCCCTAAATAACAGTCACCAGTTGTTTACAACTCTGTTTCAGATCTGAGTTATACTAATAGAAGAACAGACTCCTTTGCCCCTCTTCCTGCCTTTGAGAGGGGTTTGCAATACTGTGTGTTGTCTCCAGCTAAGCAGACTGGAACAAAACATGGGAACAGGTCCGGTCTTTCACATCCCAAGTTACCTGGAGGTAAATACTATAAGCAAAGCAAACTCCCATTCCATTACCTTTAGTCACTCTTTTATATGGCAATATTACAGACGGTTAACCATAATTTTACCAGATTCATTCCCTGTTTAGAGCACATCAACCTCTGCTGTTTGTATCAGTGAACACGAAGGTGGGCACTTGATCTTTGATGTGAGTGCAGTTTGGCTACTGCAACGTATGCACCGAATAGTGGCTTTCCTGCACGAAGAGTATGGATTACTCATGAGCTGGAGTCTCTTTTGAGTAATTCTGTATGTAAAGCTGTGATCTAAAAAAATTTACCTCATAGACTGAGTACAGCTTCTAGGTTTGAAATGTGTACCTGAACAGCTTCTAGTAGTCATCTCGCTTGGTAGCTCTCACCCCGATAGGGTGTTTTACACCCTGCTCTGATTTCCTGTCCTAGGTTGTAGCAGAAGTCTTGGTGGAACTTTTGGCTTAGGAGGACGTGGTGGAGTGGAAATGAAAATATGGCCTCAGTACACTAAATTGTGGTGCCAAGGTGTGTGCAGTTTCAGAATGCGCCCCTTTCATTCTTTTTCATATGTTGCTTGAGATTTCAAACAGCAAATACCTGAAGGTTTGAATGTGTTCCCACTGAAGAAACCCTACATTCTGCAGCTCCACTACAAGTTCTTCTAGGGCAAGCACGCATTATTACCACATGCCTTGATGTGTGTTTGCAGCTTTTAACTCACAGATCAGTTGCATTTTTTTTTTTTCCCTTTTCCTTCCTTTAAACTAGCTTAACATCTTAAAAAATCAGCAATTCTTACTAGGGCTAGGTAGCTTATGATTGTGTGAAAAAAGTATTTGCTGAAAAATGTGCCTTTATTCTTAACAAAGCAGACCTGAATTTGCCAGTTGTGGACTATGACCCTTACTACAAAATCATTCCCTGGATTCAGGAAATTAAATTGAATTTCATCTCCTGAGAGTAAACGTCTGTGTTCACTTCGACCTCTGGAGGGGGACTTAACTGGCAAACTGTAGAATTCCAGTATGCAACATCTCTTAAATCTTTCCTGCCAGTAGTCCTACTTTTTCTATACAATTATTATATGATCTCATAGCAATCATTTCTATACTTAGGATGGTTCTAGCTATTATGTTTCTCTTACTGTGTGGAAGAACATGAGGGCTGAATCCCTTTAGACGAAAAGGGAGCTCAATCAAAATCTTCTATATTCTGGCTAAGTTTCCTAACCTTGGATGACGAGCTAAAAAAGCAAGTGGAATTTCTGACAAGAAGATCAATGCCTTTTGGTTTTGTGAATACTTCGAATCTTTTGGTGGATTCAGCTTTTGAATATAAATCCAATTTTTAAAATTTGGTTGAACAGAATACCTTCTTGATTATCTGCAACACTCAAAAAGTGTAACTGCTTGCATAGCCTTTTTGGTGATCTTCCATAACATCCTTATAGACTGGCAGAGGTGAAAAGAAAACAAAATAAATCCTTTGTCACTAAGACAGTAGAGTCAAAGCCTTGCACGTGACACCTCTCTAAGCAAGATGAGTTTACGTAGGTCTTGCAGCCATCAGGGTAAGTGCAGAATCATCTAGGAACTACAGAGAGAGTAAAGCATCAATGGTTCTGTCTCAAGTGTGGGAGGATACACTTTGCAGAGCTCTGCAAGGATCCGTCCTGCATCTGAACACGCTAAAGTTCTTGCTAACAGTCTGGATTACAGAATAGAAATTGTTTATTGAATTTGTATATGACAGTGGAAGGTAGGCTTAAATTCAGAATGGTTTTGACAAACTGGATAAATATTCTGGAAAAAAAAATTGATGATATTCAATACAGACAGTGCAAAAGGGAGAAGTATTCAGCCACAGAGATAGAAATAGGAGCAATGAATTAGGTGGTAGTTAATTCGAGGGAAACGAAACCAACTGGACCTTAAATTATATCACAAAATGGCCATTAGTTAACAGCGTACTGCTGTCACAACCAAAGCTTGCATTCCACATGGAAGCGATGAAAAAGAGTACACACTGTGACACAAGCACGATTATCCTTCTTTTCTTGTAGACACTCACAAGGTCCCGAGTAGCATATTATGTCCAGCTTTGGACACTGCACTTCAAGAAAGATACGAATCAATTGAAGACAGTCCTGATGAAAGCAGTAAGAGAGATCAGCTGTTGAGATGTGCTGGAGTGCCTAAGGAACAGCATCTGGAAGTGGGCTTTTACTATGTAAAGGCTGAGGGAATGCTCTGCTTACCATCTTTTCAGTGGCTAATGAAACCCCAGCAAGAAAGATTCAGGTTAAACATTAAGGAAAAGTTTCCAACTGCAAGTCAGAACAGATTGCTTGAGGAGGCTGTAGTGGTGCTATCACCAGAGGACTTCAGAATGGGTTAGACAAACACTTGTCAAGAATGACATAGACATACCTGATCGTGCCTCGGGGCAAAGCCACGGAGGAGCTGACCTCGCAAGGTCCCCTCCAGTCTTACTTTTATGTGAAGAGCATTATGCAGTTTCCTCCCACCCCACCTTCAGCATTCAGAGTTCTTCTGTTCCTCCCACAAACTTTCCTTTATCTCCAGCTATTCTCCTAAAAATAACCTTCAACTGCCTCTTTTTCTATCTTATGCATACGTAGGAAATGGTTTCTGCACAAGACAGTTTGGTGAATGGACAAGATCGATGTCACCAATGAAAGAGGACAGGACGACTTCTCACCATCTGTAGAGATGCACTTTGGTTACAGAAAGGGGATTCTCACTGCAGTATTTAGACCCAGACATTCAGAGATGATTTGGCACTGATAGAAATACGGACTGTAATTGAAGTGATAGCTTTCCACGCAGAGGGCAGAGGAAGAGGAGGTTAGATATACCTTAGACACCTTAACGTTACAAGTCTGGTATACATTTTCCCGCTGTTTGATGTGACAAAGCTGAAAGGGCACTAGGTCCTAGTACACTTAACCTAATTTTCCCCCCCTTTGCTGAGAGGAGTTAGTCTGAGAAGGGAGGGTAATTGCACTGCGTGGTCAGGACGAGCAGCTGAACTCAGACCAGAAGCCCGAACGGCTCTGATGCAACAAGCAGGGTACAGCCGACAGCCGAGGCGACATCGCTCTGAACATCTCCTTCCCTCGGTGCTGCTCCCGAAGCGGGGGGTGACCTCAGCCCCGCGGTGCGGGGAGGGCAGGGGCTGCACGGGCTCACGGCCGGGCGAGCTCGGGAAAGGCGGCGCTGCGGGGGGAGCCCGGGGAGCCCCCCGGAGGGCAGCGCTCCGACGCTGCCTGGCGTAGCGGGCCGGGCCCCCGGACAGAGCGTCCATGGGCTCTCAGCGCGGTTCCCCCCGCGTTTCACGTAGCGCCGTGGAGGACGGACCGGAACGGGAATTGCCGAGCCCCGTCCCCGGTGCGCGGCGGCAGCAGCGGCGGCG
>VWZZ01004863.1:46010-57677 GCA_013399095.1 Psophia crepitans | reverse complement strand
CCCCAGCTGCATTTCCCTTGCTTTTCCAGTTGATTTCAAAAGCTACAAAATCTTGTACTAAGTATGGTTTGGTTAGGACACAAATAGACACTTGTTTCCTATGATTGCGCTGTCAGGACAGTCAGTTGCGTACGTGTGTGGTTGCACCATCTCAGTTACCTTTGCTTTCACCACACGAGTTTTGTTTCTCTTTAACAGAGGAGTAAATAAAGTACAGAGTGACCAACAGGCCCAAGTCTACAAAAATAGCTGCTTGGCTATTGCTGGCATTAATTTGTACTGTTTTGAGAGAGTGATGGCTGATCGTAAAAAATAATGATGAAACGAAGCCTCACTTTTTATGTTCGGTTTCTCAGTTTCTCTGCATGTGCTGTTCTGAGCAAGTCCTCGTTTCTCTCCCCAGAGCAGCAGCTGGGACCTGGTGTGTCTTTTATTTTACATCCCTGTTCATTGTTCTGCTGGTATGTCAGCTCCAAGGGCCCCTACGCTTTCTTTGGCAAAACAGAGCTAAGTGTCTCAAAATGCAGTGCATTGGCAGCCTGCGTTTGCCATTTAAGTATGTAACTGTCATGCAGTTAGCACTTCCGTAATTCACTTCTTCATCTGAGTTGTTCATGTATAATTTTATTCCCTTGTATGTATGGGAGCCTACTGAGGAAAATATTGTTTGAGGTCTAAAACCTTTGTTACTTTTAAGATACAATATTATTTTTGGCAATTAACGGTATGTTTCTGTTGTATTCAGTATACCAGAGGGAGCCCTCCTGTGGTTAATTTAATACCTATCAATTTTCAGGAATGTTGCTAAACAGAGTATATCTTACAGGATAAAATGGACTGGTTTCTCTATTTAGTTTTCTATCCACTTAACTTAGTGTTTGTAATGCGTTTCAGCCAATATTATTGTGTGTAGTTAGCTTTTTTTTTTTTTAACCAGTCATTTCAGATTAATCCAAATCAAAACACGAGGTCAAGAAACCCTAGTGCATGCCAGCATTTGGACTTGTAGAAAGATCGCCGCGGTGAGGGGGACTCCGTGAACTTATCGAAGCAGTGGGGTGCAAGATTGCTCACTGACTGGGGGGGGCACACCCAGGCTGTGGTTTGTCCCCTGGCTGGAACGTGATGCTCAATTCTTTCCTAAACTTCCTCGGCTCGATGTGCAGGGAGCGAAGCTCTTGTGTTTGTCTGGGGAGCTGCAATGGTACCGTAGGTGCATCGCGGTTGGGAGCCAGACCGTGCTGTGCCACTGTGTGTGCCGGTCAGTGGACATGAAGCTATGTGTAGGCAGGTGCCTGTTCACATATAGAAGAAAGAACAATGCAGCTTTTTTTTTTTTTTAAATGCTCAGACAGGTAACTTATGGTCTTTGTCTTGCAATACGCTGATGCGCGCGTTTATAGCAATTGACTTCAGCAAAACTGCGGTATGCTAACTGTTTCGGTGGATTCGGGCCAGGAGGAGACATGTTTGGTTACTTTAAATAAGGCTGAAAAAAATTAACTCAGAGGTTGACAAGTTAAATACAATGCAGCTCAGGAATCCCAAGCTAAAATGTCTACATCTATCGTAAATGTTCCTCACTGTCAAGAGACCAAATTACGCTGACTGAAAGAAATAGCAGTCCCAGTTTTTTAATGTTTCTTTAAAATGTGAAAAGGCTTTATTAGGAGATGTCAACCTGCTGTACCAACTCCTTTCTGAGAATTCTGGTGTAAACTGGTTTTTAAGGTTGAACTCTATTGTGATTCATTGGTTTCAAACTGGTTTTGACAGCTCCACATTTGGAGGAGTTTCACTGGGTGATGGGCTTGGCTGGGTAATCTTTCTCAAAATATGGCTTCAACAGAGACATCCTTTCCCTCCTCTTTATGAAAAAATGCTATAGAAGAGACCTACTTGAGGACGTTTGCTCAAGAGGTAAAGGAGAAGAAAAAAAATCTATTGCAGGAATTTAACAGGATTTCATGCTTCTCTTCGAAGTTCTTCACCTTCATTTCCATAATTTCCATACATCTTTCTTCATAGACTTGGAGTCATGTCATCTTCTCTATGCAGACACCTGGTGATGCAAGTCAGCTCTTTTCATCACCAAACTAGTAGCAGTATATTAAGATAACTGTAGGAATATAAATGATGAGGTGTACATGCAGCTACCATAGAAATAAATGGACTACGATATCCTATACTTTTCTGGATGTTTGTATCGTGCAGGGTCAGGGCTGCCATGTTCTTGTTCAAGGTTCAAGTTTTGTGGGGACAGTGTTATCTTCTGCCGCCATTTTGAGATCCCTTGGCAGATCATCTTGGAGGAATTTCCTATCCCCTTTTTTTCCTGGTCAGATTCTGTTTATTGAAGACCTCTGGCCTCACTTTAGGAAGCAGTCAGGAGCTCAGAAATGGGGCTTTCATCTAGCCAAATGTGGATTTAACAGATAACTACAGCATCCGTTTCCCCCCATCACCTCCAGCTGTTGGTTACCATCCAGTGCCTGAATTTTTCAGCCACATCTCTAGTGACAGGACATAACAGCATTTGACAGATGCTTCATTGGATCATCTGAAACCACCTCCACAACAGTTTAAGCCTATCTGCCAGACTTTTCCCTGGAGTAGTTGAAGAATATTTGCTTGTTGTCTTCAGAGCCGTGTGAGCAGTAACTCCCGTGAGAGCCATAGGAACAAGGAGTTTGGAGATTGATAACGCCTGGCACGGCTGTGAATGTGCAGTGCCCTGAAACTTCTGTCAGCTTTGTGCCAGCTAAGAGTTACCACGCTGTCCTAGTTTTGGCTGGAATAAAGTTAATTTTCTTTCTAGTAGCTGGTATAGTGCTGTGGTTTGGATTTACTACGAGAATAATGCTGATAACACACTGATGATTTAGTTGTTGCTAAGTAGTGCTTACACTAAGTCAAGGACTTTTCAGCTTCTCCTGCCCTGACAGTGAGAAGGCTGGGGATGCACACAAAGCTGGAAGGGGATGCAGCCAGGACAGGTGACCCAGACTCACAAAAGGGATATTCCATGCCATATGATGTCATACTCGGCATATAACTGTGGGGAGCTGACCAGGCGGGGGATTGCTGCTTAGAGACAAGCTAGGCATTGGTCAGCAGGTGGTGTGCAGTTGCATTCTGCATCACCAGCTTTTGAATTATCACAATTATCACTATTATTATTATTATTGTATCTTTCTTTGCTGTCCTACTAAGCTGTCTTTATCTCAAGCTGTGAGTTTTACTTTTTTCCTAGATTCTGCCACCCGTCCCACTGAGGGGGTGGGTGGTGAGCAAACAGCTGTGTGGTGTTTAGCTGCCTGCTGTGTTAAACCACAGCACATCCTCAGTGCAGTTTGATAGACTTTGTAGTTGCTTTTTTTAATACCAAATTTACAGTGCTGATTGGACATAGTAGACCAGAAAATCTGGCCCATACAACCCAAATGTTTCATTGATCGGTGATGAACGATTGATTCTATGCTTAAGATACAATGGCGATTTAACTGTTTGCTCCTGTGCTGTACAGCGGTTTATGACAGGATGCGAGACTGCTAAAAGATTTAGCTAGGCAGAGTAATTATCTCAACCAGAATTTGGTCAGGACACCAGCATTAATACAGGGTGCTTTAGAAATTGGGTTGCTCACTGAAGGGTGTAAGTGTAGATTTATCGGACTAACTTAAGGTGCTCATTTGCTTAAAGAAGTAATTTTTCACACTTAAAATAGAATAACAGATGAGTTTATTTAGAAAACTTTAGCCTGTTTACTTATTGTTGCTCTCTGAAAATAGTTTTGTATAAATTAAGTACTAGGAGAAAGCAAACAAATGTTTAGGACAAGGAAGAAGGTTTTATAGCCAGACTTTGACGAGTTCTGTTTATGGATGAAGAAGAGTAAGGGCTCCCTGCGTCTCTATTCAGAGCCGGTGTCTGGGAAATACAGACCCTGCACATGTATTCCTGCAATGTTAATGGCTTCTGGAGTGCGGGATAAGGAGTTTATTCCATATGTTTTTACCTCGCTGTGATTAAAATCTCCCAGTTTTGCATTAGATAAGATAATTGTCTGTCACAGGCAGTTTGTCTTTCTGTCTTGTCACCCAGTCCCTGGGCTAAAAGTTGTGCTTGTGACGTTTGGGTGATGCTGCTGAAGTGTTACGTGGTTCAGTTGAAGAAGGTGAAGTCAAACAAGTGCACATGTATTTGGGAGATTTGAGATATTCCCACCCGCAAGAGCTAGCTCCAACAGATAATAGCAACTGAAATATCTCTTATGCACAGATTATCTACACCCTTGGCAAAATTTTGCTGGTCCCTGGCAAAGCCTGCACAGATGCAGCAGTAGTTAGCCAGGGCTAGATAACTTGAGAAGAGACTGTAAATTGTACCAAATCTTGTGCTGAACTGCTGTCCTTCAGTGCTTCACCAGCTCTGAATCATCTGTCTTGCACAGAATGTAATACGTGGTTTAATGCAATAGTTCACTTTTTTATATATCTTTTTTTAATATGAGAGGCAAAATACCTACTGTGTCCCTTCGATGGGGAAAACCCTCTTGTTTTCAACACAGCAGCACAGCTCCATCTCTTGTCTCTTTCAGTCCTTTTTGTTTGTTTTTAAAAACACATTTCAGCTTCTTTAATGTTTTTGATATCTTACTTGATTGCTGGGTAAATTATTATGTTGGATTGCTTGAATCTTGGAAATCTTTAGATTGCTTTTTCTACAGAGTGGTAGTTTCACATTAGCATGGAGAATGCATGGAAAAGACACATTAATGCCATCCTACAAGAAATATATTGCTATTTTTCAGGCTCTGAAAAATGACTATGTTTTAAGTTGCATTTGATATGGATACAAAATGAATGACAGACTTGAACGGATATTGTTTTTCCAGAATTGCTCAACATAAACTAAAGTGACAGTCAAATTGCTGATCAAATTTTGCAATTATAACTCTAGTATAAAAATGTAAATCCAGAACTTTTATGACAGTAAGTAACAATTTCTCTACTAAAGTTACAAAATTGTTAGAGACACAGCACACATGGACATAAAAAAATACTTGGGATGGCTGTAAAAATTAGCAGAAAATGAAAAAAATGGCAAGCAAATCTCATAGCAAAATATTCCCGCAGTGTATTTAACTTGTGTTTCACATGAGATTAAATCTTTTTCAGCATAAGGGCATCCTTGACATAATTCCCAGTGATGGTAAAGCAGTGGGAATGTCTCCAAGTGTGTGGACCTAATGATGGTCAGATTTTATTTTGATCTGTATTACTTCTTGATCAGTCTAGTGGACTGAGAGAAGAGTGGTTTTATCTCTCTATTTCCCCTACAGTAATCCGTTTAAGAGATACAAGCCTACTGGAAGTGCAGCCAGAAAATATATATATTAACTTGTGCTTTGCTAACATGAAAGTGAAATTGTGTTTACCTCCACCAGCTGCCTATATGTACTAATGGAATTTAAAAACAAAACCGAAGGCACTTGAACACTGCGAACAGACATGCCTTGTGCACAGGAAGGGATGTGGAGAAGGTCAGGGAGTGTCTGGAGCTCCTTCAAGGAAAGCAGCAAAGCTGCAGAGGGGTGGGAAATAAATCTGACAGGAAACGGAGTCCCTTACCTTGTGTGATCTTTCCCCATGTTCCTTGTCCCCTCATTTCACGAGGAGAGCAGTAAAGATGCTGAGATGTTTAACCCATCCATATACAAAACACAGAGAGAGACTGCTTGACAAAGAGGTGTTGTTAACGTGAGACATTTTCCAAAACTGAGGTGTTATCTCAGCAAATTACTACTCAGAAATTCCAAGTGCTTCGGTTCATGTGCTGACCCCACACGGAGTAATAGTGCAGTCACTGAAGATAAAGGTGTTTTCCTTGAAGCAGCTTCAATATGAACAAGCGAGAGAGAAATTTTTCTTCAAATGCTCAAGACACACAACAGATGTCTCCTTCAGAAGCAATGAAGAAAAATTGTATTTTAAAATGGGAGAAGGGAAATGGAGATGGCATCATGCTAAGCAGCAACCTGCTTCTGCATCTGGAATGGATGCATGTGACAAATGAACACAGGAGATCAAACTCAGGACATGTGTATTTACCGTCTGTGCACGTTGTAACCCCTTCAGACAGAGGTGATCTTGGGCAAACTTGCCTTTTTCTTGTGTTGTAATGGCGTTTGTTCTGTGACTTACATGACTAAAATCTCACTGAATTGTGTTTAAAACCAAAATTCAGTGAAATGAGACTCTCTTTCAATGCGTCTTAAAGAAACTGTTAGTAGAATAGATTCTTCAGAAATGTTTATTAGTGTTGGCTTCGAGGTTTTTCTTTTAGGTAGATATATACACACACACCCCCCTCTTCCCATGTGTATGTTTGTTTATGGGTCATCTTTGCTTCGTACAGGGACAGGGAGTTTATTTTTTCTTAATGTAACATGCCCTAACAATCTCACAATTTGGTGAAAGACACAGTGCAGATACATGAGAAAGCGTATGTTTATGAGTATAAATTCAGTACAGTCTACAGTGTCTTTCGCATTTTCCATTCTTTTAATAAATGTGGATTTTTGGTTTGTTTTTGTCTCCCCACCCTCTTTATGCACAGATTGTATGTGGGCTGGCTTTATATTCAGTTTTCGAACAGTGATAACTTTAGACGATCTACTGAACTTTTTTTCCTTCTAGGTCTTGAAATATGTAGGCAATAAAGATACTGGCTTGTTTAATCTGTGCCCTTGATTCTTTCCTGTTAGTCGTTTCTACTCTTTAGACAGTGGGCTCATGTCATATACATTTCTTTAGGAGACCATACACAAGTTCAAAAAATACTTGCCCAAGGCTGCTGTTTTTACAATATTCTTTGCTAACCTGCTTTTCTCCTGACATGTGTGATGTAAAATAATCAAATGACTGACCTTCTCTTCCATTTAGTAACCTTCTTCACATTGCAGATTAACCGCCAATTTACTGATCTGGTTGTTAGAGAGACCAGCTACTCTCTTTCAGTGATAATGGAGGGTGAGGAGCTGCCAGTGTGTTAGGATGGAAGTGACAGGAAGGAAACATGAAAGAAAGGAAAATGTACAACCAGGAGAAGAGTAAGGAAAATGTATACCATCAAATATATTTCTAGAACTTCCAAGTCACGTTGCTATCATCTTCCCTATGCCTTCTCTTTCATGTTGTTCTATTGGCATCTCTGACATACATTATTATCATTTTATTTTTTTTTAAATGCATGCTAACTTCAACTTTGCTTCTCTGTTCTAATTTATTATAGCGTATTAGTAAAACTGCTTTGGAATACCCTGGATTAATGATGCATTTTAAACCGGTTTAAAATGACCCCAGGCTAGGTCAATTATTGAAGTAGTGCCAGTGAGGAATATTTTATTTTGATTGCAGTAAGCTCTTAGTTTTATGTTAACCGCATCGTACAAACATGACCTGTGGGCTTTTAATGTTGTAGCGAATTTAAAGTGTGTGAATAAAGCATGCTTCATATTTTCATGTAGCAAACTGAGGCTCCTTCTTGAGAGGAGACTCTACAAGCTTGTTTGCTTCTGTCGTACGTGTGGTCGCCTTTTTGTACTAGCCTTGTCTTTTGATGTAAAGGGAAAAGTTAGTGAAATGTGGGGCTGCTTGTGACGTTTGATGTCAGTGCACTTGCCCCTTCTGTATCCCCCCAGCCTGATAGACCTGTGCTCCTACTACACCTGTACTTGGACAAAATGGTCTCTCTCTTCCTGTGCAGCCTAAAAGTTGGAAGGATTGAGTAGTTCAGAATGTTTTGGTGTGGAAATTGTAGCTCAGTGATGCTCTTTGAGCTCCTACCAAAACCAAGAGGAGATTCTTAGTGGGGCTGCCTTACTGTGCTTCCCAGTGTTTCATGGCCATTTTGATGTCCGTAACCAAAGGCAGGTTCTGCGGAGGGTGTTGGAGGAACAGCAGTGTATGTGGAGAGGAGGGCTTCGCTTCCCTGTGGCACTGTGGACACAAACAGCATTGATGCCTGGTAACGCCCTGACGCAGGGTTCGGGGTGGCCTCCCTGAATCACCTTGGCCGTGTCTTGGCAGCGTGCAAATGTGAAGTGATGTAGCTGTTAAGGTGGTCTGTAAGGTACACTGGGCTGAAAAACATAATGAGGTGTGTTTTACCTTCCACTTTGGTACACTGGTGGGAAATTACTGTTATTTGTGGTGCAGGGTGGGAGAGTTCTGTAATACAGATTATTTCCCAAAGCTTTATTTGTCAAAGCAGTGCATTGGGGTTTTGTGCTTGTAAAACTAACATTCTTAATTATTATGCAGGTAACTTTATATTTTGTTTCCGTTTTAGAAGTGGAAAGTGTTACTTGCTGTGTTCTGCTTTAGAATTGAGCTGGGACGAGGAATTACTGCATATTTTTTAAAGTACAGGAAGAGTTTTTTCACATCCCAAATATGTCTCCATGTTTCAGTCTAGTCTGCTTTTCTGTGTAAAGCAATACCCTAGTTTCTCCACCAGATTCTAATGTTATGGGCAGTTTACGCCACAGATTAAAAAAAAATAAAATAATCTCGGTAACAAAATTCAGTAATGCAGTCTCATCTCAACAAAACTGGCATTTCCCACCCTTCAGAGACATCGGACTGTACAGGTTTGGCAGTGCTTTGGAACCTTGAAGTTTCACCAGTAACTTTAGGCTGTGGTTGTAGTTTTTTTGTTCAATTGATCTTGTACAGATTTGCTTAATGTAAACAGAATATGCATCTCCCCTGCAATATGTTTTCTACCTGTTTAGAGATCTATCAACTGTCTAAGAAGGATAAAAACAGTGCTTAAAATTAAAGTTCCTATCCTATGTAGAGGAACAGTGGTTTGGCAGTGACTGAGATGGTCAAGAGATCAGCAGAGATCTTGAACATCAAGCTACCTAAGAGGAGAAACTAAATGTACAACAAGACCAGAAAAATTGATTCCAGTTACTTCCGAAGAATCATGGAGAGAAAAATAAAAACCCTTTTATGTTTTCGGGTTGTTATCAGTCTGAGGTACTTCCAAGGTGCTTGAAAAGTAAGATGATCCATGCCTAGGAAACGGGCATAAACAAATGATCTGTGGGATCACTAGCCAGTGATTGGAAAACACTTTCTAATGTGCTGAGTTTATATAATAGAAGTGATAAAATAAAAAATGGGAAAATTGGGGTAGGATATAGGCAGAATTTTACTGCTGTAGCTAAAGATCGCTTCACATAATCTTCTGTATTTCTTCGTCTAAGCCTCTGAAGTAAAATGTGGATAAATATAATAATATATATGGGGAAGTAAATAATTTTAGTTTTACATATATAGCAATAACTTTTGACATAGTAATTGCCTCTCAGGAAGGAGCTCCTGATGCTTACATTAGTTTTATGAAAATGTTAGTTTTCATTTCAAAGAGGATTACATTGTTATGACTACTGTGTAAAATCATTGTGTACTCTCAAATACTGTATGCAGTTCTTGTGCAATCGTAATCATCACAGATGGGGTGGAAAAAATACCTATCAAGGGTGACTGAATTAAGTAAAGGCTTCATTGTTGAGTGACTGATGAGAGGACTGAAAATACAGCAGAGGTATCTGAGAAGAGAGTAACGTGGAAAAGAGATGCAAGGATCACTTTATTTACTCTCTCTTTCAATAGAAATAATAGCAACAAATTAAGTACTGTGCCAGATTCAAAACAAATGACAGGTACAGGTCTTGATACAACAGGTTATAAAGTTGTGGAGCTTTCTGAACCAGAGTTTGTGGATATTAAAAGCTTACATGGCTTCAAGAAGCAGTTGAATACGTTAATGGGGAAAAAAAAAATCCATTAGGGCTAAAGAGAGCACCTCTGGCTTGCAAAGTCCTTGAACCACCAGTTGCTGGAGGCTGGAAGGGTATTGCAGGGAAGTGAAGTTGTTTGTTTGCCATGTATTTATATCTTTCTTTAGAATTTGGTGTTGATCACTGTCAGAAACAGATAGTTGGCTAGAGGACCCTTTTGTATGACTTTTATAAAAGTCATTCTTAAACTAGTAATGTGTAAGTTAATGTCATCCGTAGTAGCTGCTGATAGGAAATCAAGTTGTGGAACAGGACGAGATTTCAAATGAGTTCCTGGACACTGGAGAGTGTTCTGGTAAGCCAGGAAGAACAATAAATGCCAGACAGGTTCAGTGTTGCAGCTTCACAATGAATTTGAGGTGTGGCGCGCCAGGAGAGCAGGCGCGTTAAGAGTAAGTCTAACTCAACACTATGCATTTCCCTGTTCTAAACCCTTGTCTTGGTGCATCAGTTAGTATCTGAGGGAGACTAAAGACACAATTTCAAGGTTCTAAACTGTAATTAATACTTGCAGGGGCGCTGATCCCCATCATCACCGTCCTCTGTTAAATGCTAGTAATAGCATCCCAAAGCCCTCTGTGTCCTTAGTTTGTTTTTAATTTTTATGCAACATTTTATCTTTTTATCGCTCTTAAATAGTGTGACGTTTTTCTTCCTCAGGGTAAAACAGGGATGTGCTGAATATAGTAGAGTGTCATAAGGAACTTCTTCAGTCTGAAAGCGTGGTATTCTGTCAGTGTATGGTGAACAGCTTGAGAGGGTTGTGGGTTTTTGTTTGTTTGATGGGGGGATTTTGTTTGTGGTTCATTTGTTTCTGTTTTTTAAATACTGAAGGGAAATATTTGCCTACATTGATACATTACATATAAAGAGGAGATGATAACCTTAAAATACTTAAGTTACTCTGCAGAATATCTGCAGAGCTGTACGTTCCTGCCTCTGTAACTTGAACTCTTAGGTATAGATACGAATGTGATATTTTGCTATTTCCAATGGTTCCCTTTTGCCTGATACTGAAATTTGTTTTGTACAAAGGCTGTAATTTGGATTTCATTATGAATAGAATCTACCACAGGAGTGTGTATCTTAACCACTTAAGGAAAAAAAAAATAATCTTTTCTTTCTCCCTCTGCCTCAGTAGAGGTTACTTATAGGAAACCTTATTCATGAGGAATCCATAGGTTGTGCTGGTCAGGGATTTGCCAGGTTCTTACCAGAACACAACTTAAGAGTTTGCTGAGACTAATGGGTGAAGATAAAGAGTGTAAGAACTACTACTCCACCTGGACTAGCCCCACAAGTCCCTGGGGCCAGATGGAATCCACCCGAGGGTGCTGAAGGAGCTGGTGGATGTGATTGCCGAGCCGCTCTCCATCATCTATCAACGGTCATGATCAACTGGAGAAGTGCCAGATGACTGGAGGCTTGCTAGTGTGATGCCCATCCATAAGAAGGGTCCTGAGGAGGATCCGGGGAACTACAGGCCTGTTAGCCTGACCTCAGTGCCAGGGAAGGTGATGGAGCAGGTCATCTTGGGGGCAATCAAGTGCCATGTCTGTGACAACCAAGGGATCAGGCCCAACCAGCATGGGTTTGTGAAAGGCAGGTCCTGCCTGACCAACCTCATCTCCTTCTATGACCAGGTGACCCGTCTGGTGGATGAGGGAAAGGCTGTTGATGTAGTATACCTGGACTTCAGCAAAGCCTTTGACACAGTCTCCCACAGCATTCTCCTGGAGAAGCTGGTGGCCCATGGCCTGGACAGCTACACTCTTTGCTGGGTTCAAAAC
>VWZZ01004863.1:33025-45406 GCA_013399095.1 Psophia crepitans | reverse complement strand
TCCCTGCGGGTGTTTAAAGAAAGGTTAGATGTGGTACTTAGGGACATGGTTTAGTGGGTAACAGATGGGACATGGCTGGACTAGATGATCCTTGAAATCTCTTCCAACCTTAATGATTCTATGAAAAGTCCATTTTTTAATTTTTTTTTTAATTTTTTGTGACTAGTGTAATGTGAAATTGCTAATGCAAAACACTACATCTAAGATGGAAAAGGTGGTTTTGAAGAACTCTTCTGGAATTTGTTTTTAGAATCATAGAATGGGATGCCCTGGAAAGGACATTAAAGATCATCTAGACCACCCTCCCTACCATGGGTGGCAATGTCTTTGACTAGGTCAGATAGCCCAAAGGCCCATCCAACCTGAACTTGAACGCTTCCAATGATGGGGCATCCACAACTTCTCTGGACAACCTGTTCCAGTGTCTCAATACCCTCATCATAAAAAAAAAATATTCTTCCCTATGCCCAATCTAAATCTAACATCTCTGCATTTACAACTGTTGCCCTTTGTCCTGTCACTACATGCCTTGGTAAAAAGTCTTTCCATCTTTCTCGTAAGCCCCCTTTATATATTGAAAGGCCACAATGTCTTCCCAGATCATTTCATACTTACTTGCTAAAACTTGCTCCTACACCACACTTTTACATACGATACAGAAATTTGTTTTATTTCTCTCTTTCCTAAATACATGCCTGCTATATAGTCATAGCTTTTATATACAAGTTGCAGCCTGATACTGTCAACTATACTGTTGACTAGGTGTCAGGGCTTGAAGTTAGAATTACACAAGTGCTTGCAGAGTGTTTCACAGGAAAACAACAGGATTTGGGGGAAAAAAAAATAAATTGTCTTCATTGCCATCATCCTCATTACTAGAGTAAAGCTCCCATTGCCTTCAATGGAAACTGAGTTTTGTAATCAGTGCTGTCAGTCACCATCTGGACTGATTTTCTCTTTCATATCTGAATCTTACCATAGAGTCCTTCCTTTCTGGAATACCATCTGTCAGGCAGTTTCTTTTGACTTGTTTCCAGCATCAACCTTTGTACCTTCTTTCATGTCCTCTTTTGTGCTCCAAGCAACCTCTCAAATCTTCATTCTCCCCGCTGTTTTCAAAATATGTTTTGAAAACTGATGTACACAATGAAGTACCCTTGTAATAATAGCTATTACCAAACCCTAGGCAACATCACAGTCATCTAAAGAAAATCTGTTAGGAGGCCAAGGCTTGGAAGGTGTTGACCCCAAACACTTTTCTCATCTTCTCATCCCTACAAATGATATTTCAAAGCAGTGGCTGAGGGAGAAGTTTGAACCACTGATGACTTTGAGTCTTTTCTGTGGATAAATGAAATCAGTTAGTCTGGCAGTTAACATAATAATAGCTTACAGAAGTAAGCTCTTACAGATTTAAAAATAAGATCAAGTAGCACTAATCTAACAGTATAACTGGTTTTGAAAGGTTTTTGTACAGTAAAGCCATGTTTATGAAAACTTAACCTGTAGTTTTAAGCTGATGATTGCTAACAGTCCTGCATAGTTTTCACCCTGGTATAGCTAATGTTAAATACCAAATATTTATTTGGCACTTCATAAGCAAATGGAATGAAAAGTTTGAACCTTCCAATTTGAAAGAGAAAACAAAACATAATATGGATTAGAAATAATAAATACATAACTCTAGAAAAAAAAACAACTTTAAAAAGTAAATCCAAGAAAAGCTTAGAGGGATGCATCTTCTTAATGAAGTAAAGATCAGTAGTTTCTTTGTGGTTTATTTCATGAGTTACAAATATGATTCGGACATGCTATTCGCTTTAACTCCTGTGTGAAAGAGATTTGTGTGTATCTGAACTGGAGCCTTTCTTCCAAGTGGTTTCAGGGATGTGATTTCCACCACCCCACCCCCACCCCCCCCAACAAAATTTGAGTGAAATCTTGTTGGTTTATGAATTTGATTTGAACTTTAAATAGGGATTATTTAAAGTTTCAAAAAGATAGAAAAGCCAGTAATTTTTATAGCAGTAGGCTTTTTTGAGTGCATATATTACAAAAAACCCCACCAAAGTCTCTCACATCGTGACTAGATAGCCTACAGGTAGAAACAAACCAATTGCTGTGTTCATACTGCATTCATTCTCAAAGGAAAATATTATCTAGTATGAAAACTCCTGCTTATTTCAAAGGTTAGAAAATGTGGCAACAGACAATTGTGTAAAAGAAAATTGAAATAGAGATTTTACAGCATCATGGCTTGCCAGCATCTTACCATACTATATTTGCTCATAGTTATTTTGCATAAAAATCAATAGGAGAGGACTGTTGGAAAAGTATAGCTACATAGTGGAATGATTAAAAGCTGGCATGCAATATCAGTAGGTCTTTTTGTTTCTTTAAATGTATTGAAATAAGAATAAGCAATATTCTTCCTGAGAAGCTAAGCTGGTGTAAGACACATGCCTTTTTCCAAATACCGAACCCATTTCTTGCTGGGAAGTGGCTTGAATGACCAAGTACTGTCCTGTCCCTAGGTGACTGGGGCTCTAATCGTGACTTGTTGGACCCTCAGTTTGCAGTGTCTAGCTTATCGCTTTATCCCTCTGTGATTAGCTTCCCTTATGTTTAAGATAGATGTGGCTAGGAAAACTTCCTCTGGAAAGCAGTTTTCAATTGCTGATGAAGAGTGATACCTAAGAACCAGATGACTATTAATTATTGTGTGATTGATGTTACTGCTCAGCTTTACTGTACAATAGTTCCTTGAAGGCTCTTTGCTCTCTGGTGGATGCTGCAGGGAGCTGGCTACGTTGTCACCTGCATCCCTCTCCCCAGATAAATTCCATAGGATGATGCCAGCCCTCACTGTAGTGGCCAGTGAGCTTGTGATGTCATAACCTATATAGAAAAATCACATATATGATTAGGTTTTCTTTCTGGGCAGTGAATTGTATACAGTTAAGATGCTGCTTGAAACTGTAATAGAGCAAGGCATGGGAGTTTTTCGTATGCACTGGAAAAATATGTTGTCTCTACAGACTTTGTCAGATGTCTCTGCCTTGAGTGAAGTCTTCCAAGTGTCTTTTGTCAGTATTAAGGCTTCCACTTGTTCATGGGCACAATTCCATCACTTTATCACTTTTTTTTTTTTTAAGACCAGGCCCTGAGCTGTTATGAGCTGTGAATCAGTCTCTTTTTTCTGCAGAAGCAGCTAATTTCAAACACCTCCTAGGATACAGTAATCAATTATACACGCAGTCATCAGGGAATTGTAAAACCAAGGCATTTAATTATGGGGGATCATATCTGAAGCAAAAAGGATTTTGCAATTAGGAGAGATGCTTTGGCGGGCCCCGTGTACTTCTGTTTGTTACTGAAGTCCTTTGATGGTACCTGGGCTGACTGAGCTGCATCAGGTACCTTAGTGACATGCCTGTGTCTTAAAATTCCTCTGAAGCTGTGGTTTCCCAAGCAGAGTTCCCCACTTTATAGAAAGAGTAACTTTAAAAATCTGGCTATTATAAGGAATTAGGTTAAAATTACTACTACTTAATTTTACTATGCAAACCTTTTAAAAATAAACATTGGTTAGATTTTGTTTTTAAAATGTTAACTGTTTGCCTTTTTCGCTTTGTTTACAATGAATATTCGTAATATATTTACAAAATATGAACTTCTGGGTTGGATGAATCTGTTGTATATCAGTTTCATCAGCCCTTCTTCAGCCCTGGCTAGTAAGAGGTGCTACAGAGGGTTATTTATTTGTTTTTAGTTCCTGTGATGGATGATTATGGAATAACATGCCCGGAGGGAAAATTATTTCTTCCTAATCCTTGTCAGTTAGTGGTTGGCTTATGTCCTGTAGTCTGAAGCCTTATATCCCATATACTTTGCAGCTCAGTTCATACAGTACGTCATTTTAGCCGACTTCAAATTTTGTTCAGCTTGGGAATATTATCGTTCCTTATTGTTCTGCACTTGGACGAAATCAGTCAAGAGGCCATCATTCTAACAGAAAGCTGTGACCGATTGCTTTAAAAATAAATGATACTTGCGCTGACACAAGAGAGAGAAAAGGTTCATTAAAGCTCATGTTGGAGAACTCTCATCACTCTTTTTCCATTGCATTTGACATTGCCTGAGAAACTGTTATATATTATGTTTATTTTTAGAAACTATTGTTCCCTTTAAACCTGCTCTGCAACTTGAGGAACGCAATAATGCTTTCAAACAGAACTTAAATGTTCAGAATCAAGACATAGCCCCTTATTATAACAGAAAGATGCAATCTCATGAAAAAAATCTTGTAAATTATGTTTGACTTTGGCAGGGAAGAAAAAAACCCCAAAGCATAAAGAGAATCGCGGGCTGCTTTAGAGCACATGGACTGAAAACCTGTGCACCTTTTTTTATATGCGAGACCTTCAGGACCTCATGCTCATTTTAATAATTTCTCTTCAAGTGCTGAAAAAGCAAACTAGTTTCATTTAGTTTACTTTTTCCCCAAGATTGACCCACTCTGCTACGCAATGTCCTGCTCATGTACAGAACTCATAGAATACTAATGTGTTCTATAATCATATGATAGGAAAGGCAAAATAACCTTTCAGAGCTAAATGGCTAGGGTAAATGAATGGGAGTATGTTTTAATTACTTTTTTAATGAATGTAATATAAACCAGTAAGAGACTGAAAATTATTTTGGTTTTAGCATACACCAAAGCTAAAATGCAACTATTTTCAATGAAAACATTTAAATACATGGGAGAAAGTATATAGTTTAACCAGGTAAGTTGTAAAACAACAAATTTCCTGTATTTTGCAAATTGATAAGGAGATTTGGGAAAAGCACTACATTTTTTTATTTGTTTGCCTTGTTTTCTTTGTCCTCCTTTGTTTCAATAGCTAGTTACTTTCCAGGAGTAAAATAGTAGTTTAAAAAATATAGGAGCTATTGCAGTGGCCTTCTTCCTTCTTTTAAGGTACCTCGTGGGTTTATCTCATACAGTTACATTAAATGGACTACAGGGTTGTAGTTCCCAGGGACGGTGACTTCAAACCACCTTTGCAAACCCCTCATTTCAGCCCACAAAACTAACTTTTGGTCAGGTGACCCAGACTGCATCATCCTGTTTACTTGTAAAACACGCCATGCTTCTCTTCACCGTTAATACCAGAACATCACGACTTGCTTTCACCTGAACTGAATGTTTGTAGGGAGAAAAGATTCGTGACTAAATAAAAATTCAGAAAGTAAAGCTGTCGTTATATATTCTACATTGCTGAAGCAGCTAACACATTATAACAGCTGCCAAATTACCTGTAATCAGCATCTACACAATAGAAGGCACTCTGCATACTGATGAAGTTGTGATTAACACCTATTAACAACATGGAATTTGTCAATGAAAAAGTAAAATTGATTCACTGTGATATTTGGAAAGAATTGCTGTTTGTGAAGTTCCCTGACTTTGGACATAGTAATTTTAGATTGTTGTGAAAAATTTGCTAACAGTTTAAAAACATGCCTTAAAAAGCTGTGTTCATAATTGCTGAGAAAAGGAAATGTGCTGCGAAATGCTGCTTTAATGGAAAAAGTAGTGGGTCTGTCCTCCTGGTTCTTTTCCCTCCCCCAACTAAATTAAACCATCAGATTTTTTTAGGCATGTCAGGTCTCTAATTTCCTTTGAATTGTCTGTCTAGATTTTTTTCCCCTTCTCTCTTTCTATTTTTCCTTATTTTATCTATAGGAATAGACCTTTTATAGCAAGATCTATAAAACTCGTGGTAATAACTTAATGTGATTTTGCTGCTTTTTTTTTTTTAATGCCCTCACAATCTCAGCAGATAAGTAGGGACAATGAATAGAGTATCCTAAATATTTCTCAAGTTGAATTTCAAGTCTAGGACTTGTCTTGGTTTTGACCAGCTTGGAGCCCTAGGGTGGTGTCTCCACTCTGGTAGAGTCATAGAAATCCACCTTTAGAATTTGTGAGTTTGTGCTTTGACCTGATTGACTTAAGGCTAGGTCTGAAAAGAGGCCTGGGTGTTAGAAGTGTTCAGCTTGTCAACACGTAACATGTAGGACAACTGCAAAGTGATCAGGAAGCCTGTTTGACCCTGAGGATTCAGTGTCTTGGTCCTATGTTTATCTGTGACCTGCTGAACTTAAGGACGGGGAAGGTGGGCCTCCATAGAAGCAGCTGGGAAAAAACGGCGCTCAAAATGTGATTCCTTCACCGCATCCTTCAGAAGCGAAACTGAGGGGAGATGTAGACAGCTTTCATTGGTAGTCACCCTGGAGCCATATTTTAACATCCTTTCTGCGAAGGAGATAGAGTGATGGGTTTTTTTCTCGGTATTTTTCTCTCAGACATTAACAGTGATGAGAGCATGTATAGACTTGGGTTCAGTTCCCTTCTTTGCCTGAAGGGAGATAAGGGTCAGTTTTCATCTCTCCGGAGAAAGAAACTACTGATTTTCAGGCAATTTTAAGACGAGAATGCTCTCCTTGCTCCCTGCTGAAACTGTACCTGAAGAGAATTCAACACTTGTTGGTTACCATCTAGGGAAATTATGTTATTTCAGTGTCTGTCTTCCAAGTGGCTTAACTTTTGGATGTGCTCAATATCCACACCGCCTAACTGGTTGAAGACTTAGGGGATACTGGGCAACTTCCATGCTGTGCTTGGAGTAAGAGGTTTAGCGCAACTGGGTTAGCTGCTGAGTAGTCAAGAGATGGGGATTTCTGAACTAAGGAAGCCCACAGATGAGGTCAGCCTGTTTAGCATGAGTTCTGGAAACACAGTATCAAATCTCTCAGCTTATTTTGGCAACAAAAACATTCGCTTCCTTAACAGGGTTTTGTGAAAGAGTACATATCAACAAAGCCTGTCTTAAAACACCCTCCCTGAGTTCTCCTGAGACATCTCATTGTGTCAGAGTTCCAGGTTCCTTCTCTTTCTGCAGCGTATTTTGTAAGATTTATTTTTTTTTAGACTAACCCATTAACAAAATGGCCTTGTCAGATCTCCTCATCATAGTTTAGAAAAGGAATAAATTCAGTAATTGTTAAGTTATTTGAAGATTAGTGAGTCTCTCTGATAGTCTAGTATTTTCTGCCAGCAGCGTAGCATCGTTAGCCAAACGTAGGGTCTTTGTTTCATCTGTATACTCCCCACCGGTGCTAACATAGGCACGCAGCTATTGCTAAGAAGAATAACTTGAGCCAGAATTCGTAAAAGCAGAAGTCAGATGCAGACAACTCTAATGGTTATGCTTTTTCCTTTTTTTTTTTTTGTTAAATCATTAAAGGGTATGTGAATTTTAAACAGTTGTGGGGTTTTCAGTTGATTTAAGGATGAGGCAGTTGAGATGGAAAATTTGCAATGCTGTGCAATTTCTTTTTTTCTGGTGACATGACAACTGGCAGAACTCATGTGCTGCTCTGATAAGACTTATTGGGGATAATTAACTTGGGAGTTTGGGCTTTTTTGGTGTATACATCTGTCACTAATGTTGAAGCTCAGAAACTGGAAAAATGTGCTTTATTAGGTTAGAAATATCTGAAATTGTTTACAAGGGACAGGACAGAGTTCTGATGTCAAGTTATTAGACAGATTTGTATCGATATAGGACTTTTTTTTTTTTTAACAGAAACATTTCTAAAGGTGAGAGACTGAGGACTGACCTCATCAATGTTTATAAATACGTGAAGGGTGAGTGTCAGGAAGATGGAGCCAGGCTTTTCTCGATGTCTTGCAGTGATAGGACAAGGGGCAACGGGTTCAAGCTGGAGCATAGGAGGTTCCGGGGTAATGTAAGGAAAAACTTTTTCACCGTGAGGGTGACAGAGCACTGGAACAGACTGCCCAGAGAGGTTGTGGAGTCTCCTTCTCTGGAGACATTCAAAACCCAGCTGGACACGTTCCTGAGTGATGTGCTCTAGGAGGTCCTGCCTTGGCAGGAGGGGTGGACTAGATGATCTTTCGAGGTCCCTTTCAACCTCCTAATATTCTGTGAGTCTGTGAAGGTACAAAGAGAAATTATTTCCTAAAGTCATTAGGCATCTGTGTTAAAGGAAGACAAGTTGAACTACTTGTATGTCCAGAGTTGTTCAATGAAAATGAAAGATGGTTTTAGGACTAGAAGAATTCTTTAAACCTCAGAGGTCCGTATTTTGTATGTGTAAAACTCCGTAAAAAGGGAGAGAGGACGATGGTGTAAGGCACTTAAGAGTATCTAGTGTTATAACTCTGATATTTTCAATACTACCAGGAAAAACACTGCTTCTCCAAGATGAGATGTTGACTGAACTATGCAGAATTTACTGCTTTTGTTTGTGTGGGCTTGCTTCCCTTGCAACTGGTGCAAGGATCTCTGGACCTTGGTGACACGTAAGGCTTAGGTAACCCCATGGAGATTGTTGTGAGAAAATTAAAAAGGCACTAGTGAGGTCGCACCTTGAGTATTGTGTTCAGTTTTGGGCCCCTCACTACAGGAAGGATATTGAGGTGCCCGAGTGTGTCCAATAAGAGCAACAAAGTTCGTGAAGGGTCCAGAGCACAAGTCCTGTGAGGAGTGGCTGAGGGAACTGGGGTTGTTTAGTTTGGAGAAAAGGAGGCTGAGGGGAGACCCTGTCACTCTCTACAACAACCTGAAAGGAGTTGTTGCAAGGGGGGTGTCAGTCTCTTTGCCCAAGTAATAAGTGATAGGATGAGAGGAAATGGCCTCAAGTTGTGCCAGGGGAGGTTTAGACTAGATATTAGGAAAAAATTCTTAACTGAAAGAGTTGTCAAACACTGGAACAGGATGCCCAGGGAAGTGGTTGAGTCACCATTCCTGGAGGGATTTAAAAGACATGTAGATGTGGCACTTAGGCACGAGGTTTAGGGGTGAACTCGGCAGTGTTAGGTTAATGGTTGGGCTCGATGTTCTTAAGGGTCTTTTCCAACCTGAACGATTCTGTGATTCTATCTGCCAAGAGTGAGGGTAGATGTTTGATGGAGAGAGTGTGGATGGGTGAAGTCCTTTAGACTCTGGAGGTGTGTATGCTGTCACACGTGAAGCACCATCTGGGGAGTGCCAGCACTCTCCTGCTAGCTAAAGGGAGTCAAGGCAAACCAAGGCCTGTGACAGAGAGGAAAATGCTGTGTAAAAGCCTGAAATTTCAGTTCAGTTTTGTACAGCGATTCAAAGAATCACATGAGTGAAGTATCAAGAATCATCAGTAACCAGCAGAACACTGGTCTTGGACAACTCTGGTTGTGCTGTGGAAAAAATGAATAATTTTATCATTGTCTTGTTAATAGACCCACCATGAGGCTTCTTGTTTTCTGAGGTGTTGTGGTTTTTTTTGTTTTAAAGGAAGGAAAAATGGCAATAATGCTGAATCGTGTCTTGCCAAGAGCACAGATCAATACAGCCAAGTCTACGTGGACATGCAATTAGTTTTTCAGAATGAAAAAGACAGTTCAAAGGAGTAATAAGCATCCAGAATAAATTATGAGGGCAGTGACAGCAATGAACTTCAGTGGATTCAACGGTAAATCAAAAAAGTTCTAAAGAGAATATAGCAAACATGTAAGTACAAGTGAGAGATTCAGAGTTATGTCCCCAGCAAATTAGAGTCTTAGAACTAAATTTTATCAAATGTCAATGCTAAAAGCCTGTTAGAAAGAGATGCATTTAAAAAATAGGTGTTCAAATAATGTGGTATGGAAGGACACTTTCAGCAAGCTATGCAGGTACAATGTCAGTGTCTTCTGACTGCTTCCACAGAAGTGTCTAGCTGGCAAAATGTCTACTTTGAAGTAGATATGTCTACATGAAGAGTCATGACTGTGGACTTCATATAGTTGCTCTCAGCAGAATTCTTCTGGGTAATCTCCTGTTCCACTTCTGTGTGTGCGGTATTGCACATAGGTGAACACCTAAGACTTCCCAGCAGTCTGGTCATCTGTCAGGGGGTTATTCCTGTGATTCACCAATCAACCAAGAACAATGAAATTCTATTTACTAGTGACTTACTTGCTTTCCCCTACTCCCTAAAACATACTGGATCTCCAATTCTTTATATGCATAGAGTTGGTCTTGGAGGAGGAATTTTCCACTGAGAATAGATACAAAAATCTACCATGGTTTCCTGCAAGCAATAAGGAAATGAGCGAGGGGATAAAATCTTAAATTACAGTCAAATAGTGCTGACTTATTGTTATGATTAAAATTTTGTGAAGACAATTGAAAAATGTATTTGGATGAACACATTTTCACAATGGAGAGTCACAAACCTAACCCAAATATAGTCACATGCCTTGAAATCTGTGTCTGAAATATCTTAAAGGCTTCTATTTGTTCTGCTGCCTTTCAAAGGAGATTTGATTAATAGTTGTTTGTTGGGTTTTTTGAATTTTTTTTGGGAGGGGGAAAAAGAAAAAAACAAACTATTACTTTTGTAAATGATTCATTTGAAATGTGCAGTATGATTCAAGAAATTTGGTTCTAAAGCGTTTGGTTCCTTCCTAAGAAACCTGGAAGCACAGTGTCTGGGGAAAAAACCCAAACCAACGTGCCATCAAAATTGTGTGTGTTTCATGTTCATTTCTAGATGAAGGAAAGAGTGGGTGAGGCTGTTTGGGGATGGTGACCACCTGCAGAGTTGCTCTTGACTGTAGCTATGGCTGCATATTCCCCTCAGAGACAAATTAGTCTCTGGGAAGTGCCCTGTGCTTCAGTTGCTATACTTAAATCATTAACCTACAATGTGAACATCTTCAGGAATGAAATACTGTGCTTCACATCTTCTACATAACTATTTCGGTAGTACTTGAAGGAACAACCTTAAAGTGACATAATTTCTACAAATATGCTGAAATCTATTTATTAAAGTTTCACAGCTAGCATGGAAAGCTAAAGTCTCATCAAGGTTACTGTTTAAGTTTACTATTTTCTGCTCAGCATCTGAGTAACATGCAATAAAGCAATGCAGTTGTTGGGAAAAGAATGTAAAACAATGAAATATGAGATTCATCCAGCAAATGGAGGTAAGTGTATTGCAGACAAGGTGATTGATTTTGGTTTTTTTAGTGCTTCCAAGTTCTGTTTTCAAGGTGATTTTTACCGTATTGAAAGTTCTCTACTTACTTTTCAAGGACTAAAGGACTCCATATTTTTGTGCTATGGGTTGGTTTTTTTCCCCTTTTTTGTTGTTGTTGTTGTTGTTGTTGTTATTGTTGTTTCAGTTCTGCTTTAATCCTCATTTTAAACATAAGGGACCAATTTGCCTGTGTGGTGTTTGGGTTTTGTTTTAGTTTGGTTTTTAAACCACGTGTTGTCACCTGTGTGCTTTTAAATTGGGAATAAAATGCTATCAAAACAGAACAGTAGTGTTTCACATCTGCTTTGCACCTGGTTCAGATGGTATAAATCTTAACACACAGTACACATCATTCTTCATTCTTGACCAGAATTTTTTCTTTTTTTTATGGAAAATAAAGCAACCTAAAATATTTTTCTGTTTGTTTGTTCTGTGTAGGGAGGTGCCAGATAGGTCTTTACTTGTTTATAGCTATAGTGGCAGACCTTTTTAAGACAGGTTGCTTTGCTTTTGCTCACATGAAAGTTCATATACTTAGGAAATAAATAAAATTCAATCTAATCTAAGTGTAGTTTCTCATGTTTGTGTTTGTAATGACATAAACGTGACATGGAGTTGTACACAATCTTAACTGACGCTCCATCTTGATGCCATGATCTGATACACAAACACGTTGTCTGGTTGGACTGTGTGCTAAAAAAGCCAGAGCAGTTCAAGGTAAAATGTTACTTTCACAGAGAGCGTAACTAACGCGTAGACTGAACACTCAGGGATTTATTAAAATTTGAGGAATTTGATAAATCAGATATTGCTATCTGAACCATCCAGCTGGCGACCGGTTGTGAGTGGTGTTCCCCAGGGGTCGATGCTGGGGCCCATCCTCTTCAACCTCTTTATTGATGATTTGGATGAGGGAATTGAGTGCACCCTCAGTAAGTTTGCAGACGACACCAAGTTGGGGGGAAGTGTCGATCTGCCGGAGGGTAGGATGGCTCTGCAGAGGGACCTGGACAGGTTGGATCGCTGGGCAGAGGCCAACGGGATGAGGTTTAATGTGGCAAAGTGCCGGGTCCTGCACTTTGGCCACAACAACCCCAGGCAGCGCTACAGGCTGGGAGCGGGGTGGCTGGAAAGCTGTGTAGAGGAAAAGGACCTGGGAGTGCTGATTGATGCTCGCCTGGACATGAGCTGGCAGTGTGCCCAGGTGGCCAAGAAGGCCAACAGCATCCTGGCCTGTATCAGGAATAGTGTAGCCAGCAGGAACAGGGAGGTGATTGTCCCCCTGTA
>VWZZ01004863.1:0-32866 GCA_013399095.1 Psophia crepitans | reverse complement strand
TCGGAAAGGGTGGTCGGGCGTTGGAACAGGTTGCCCAGGGAGGGGGTGAAGTCACCATCCCTGAGGGTGTTTAAGGAAAGGTTGGATGTGGTACTTAGGGACGTGGTTTAGTGGGTAATAGGTGGGGGGGGATGGTTGGACTAGATGATCCTTGAGGTCACTTCCAACCTTAATGATTCTATTCTATTCTACTTGGGTTCAGATTGCAGTAGTGTTACTTTTTAATTTTTTTAATGCTCTGGTAAGGATAATACGGGAGGATTGTAATCATACTTTCTTCTTCTAGCATCTGGGTATCTAGATTTACTCAGGCTGCAATGTTGCTCACAGCATTACCTTTTGGAAGACGGCAGCTGGTATTTTCTTCTCTCCTACAGGCTATGAGAGTCTCTTGCCAGACTGGGGTATTGTGCCTCTTGCTTCCAGACAGATTTGACTAGTTTGTGAGTTTTCAGCTCTGGTGTCTGTCACCTCGTTGCGGTGGTAATCCATCTACACCCATCTGTGCAGAAGTAAGAGGGTATTCAGGTGTTGAAGTGGAAAAGAAAGAAAATAGCAAGTTGGATCACGTGGAATACAGAAACGAATGTTGAACCTGAAAAAGCTACCTGAAAAAGAAATCTCCCTGGTGGAGAAGAGCAGGAAGGAAATAAAGCTGTTGAAAGAGCACAGAATGGGAGGCGACTGCTAAGAGCAGATGTGATTTTTGAATCTGCCTTTGGGTAGATTTTGTCCCTGCCGTGGTGGCAGTTTGGTCCCCCCTCCGGGAGGGGGCAGGGGGGAAGTCATGGCTGTGTCTACAGGCAAATATGCTCCTTCTGTGGTTTTTTGGGGGGGAGTTGGTTTTTTTTTCTTTTTAAAGGTATGACCCCATAGACCTCCTTGACATAGAGCCTAGATCAAAATACAGGAATCCATTTCTGCTTTGGAGGGCAGCTTCTGAGCCATATGGAAGTCCATGGCTTGTAGAGATATTGGCCAAAATTCACGTATTTTAGGAAACCTAAATGAATTCACCCTGTCGCTATTGCTAGACTGGAAATAGTGTGAAGGATGCAGAAACTTCATTATTTTAAGCTTTTTTTTTGTATCACCGTGCAATGCAAGATAATAAATTAATCAAAATAATCCTGGGGAAAGTCTGAGACCTACATTTACTTTTTTTGGAATGTATTTTCTCAGGTAATTCTGCATTTCTGAAGCAGCTTATTATCCTGGATTCTCGTATAAAAAAAATAAGTCAATATTTGTTGCGCTGGATAGGACATTAAATAAAAAACCCCACACATTAGTTTCACTTATAACTTCATGCTTGCATATAAAGTCAGAATTTATGCAACTGGAGTTAGTAAGTGAAGTTTTGCTTATCCTTAGTGATTTTCTGTACTTTTTTGTGTGTGGTTTTTTATCTTCTAAATTTGTAATTAACTTGGCACCTTTTAAAAAAAGGTACAACATGATGTAGCACGAGATTCAAATGCTTTTTGTGTCTTTTAAATAAATTTCCTTTAACCTCTCTTTTTATTAGTGTTGTTATTACTGTGTAGTACTTGAATTTAGTATCCTTTATCTTAGCAAGTCTATATTAATTAAGATTGAGACACAAAAAGTACTTTGTCTTGCAGATCTTCTATTGATTTAAAACATTGTTATTTGTAAGAGTATTTCAGTGTATTCCACGTCCTTCTTTTATGGAATATTTAATTATAGTAATATTTCAAGGATTTTTTTTAATACATCGGTATTCCACAGTGGGAGATATTGGTCAGCGTCACAGCTACTCATCTTCAACTCCTTTGACTTTCTCGCAGAAATACATGTATCAATTCCTATTGAAAACGGGAATTCGGTGGCTCTGTAACAAACACTTAACCATATGCATGGATTCCCTGATGCTCAGTTTAAAGGGCTTCTTATGCTGAATCTGTGACTTGTATGAAAGATTGGCCAAAAGAAGTATAAATACCCACAAACCTTGCTGAAAGTCAGCTCCAACACAACTGTTCAGAGCTGGTTTATTTCACATTTCCTCAGTCTAATAATAAAAAAGCAATTAAATGGTCTGTCTCTCTCTCCCTTCAATCTAGCCCAGATTTCTGAACGTAATGTCTGTTTGCTCAGCTTGGCTCACTGGTCATTAAAGCTCCATCAAACATGAAAAACATTTGGGAAAGGTCTCACTAGGGCAATTTGAAATTAACTGAGGCCAAATACAGTTTACTTATTCAATATTGTAGATTTTTTTGGGGGTGTACTGATTATGAGGTTGCAGATTCATTGCATTTATAGTTCTGAGTTCATATATACTCTGGAAAATAAGTGGAGTTAAAATAATGCTGATATGTAATGATTAATTGATTAAAATTGATTATAATTTCTATCATTTATAAAAGTTTTTCATTGCTTTATCGCTGAATATTTGATGATTTTTTTCTTTTTTTCCCCTCTTGTCCATGCTTTTTAATGTATTCTGTCTGCATCAAAAGAAAAAATTGTTTCTGGTTGTGTACATATTGGGAAAGGAGGGGGAAAAGGCGTTTAAAAAAAAAATATTCAGAGGACTTCACAGTCTCCTTTAAGGAAAAAAATCTGAATGGCTTTAAAATGTTCACTGATGATGTTCTGCTGAGTTTGTGAGAAAAGAAATTAATTTAATAGATGGATCCCTGCACCATTTCAACAATCCCTCCTGTTCTTTTTGTATCTATTGGTGTTCTAACAAAATGACTCTCTAGTGTTGAATCCTAGATTTAATGGTCTGGGCTTCTAGTGTTTAGATGGGAATGAATTAACCTGGTCAGTGTCTGACAACTCTTGTAATCACCGATATTTTTGAGTATTAGTCTTTTTTTCTTTTTTTTCTCCTGTACTTAAACGTTGTACTCTGAAAGAGAAATAATTCAAGATATTCTGTGTCTAACAGACCGTTAACATAATTTTGGCTTAATTTAGGAGTGAAGAGAGTGATGTTTGCAAACTGTGGGAGAAAGAGGGATTGCGTGCAGGACAGAGCTGTCCCCAGGGTAGCCGTGCCTACCTGCAGCCCTCTGCTGGAAAGGCACCACGTGCCAGGGGACGCTTTTTGTTTGGCTGATTGAAGTTCTCCTTTTGAGTCCCAGGAACCAGATTTTTTGTTTTGTCAGTCTACACCAGAGTTCGACGGAGTGATGCTAGTTTTGAGGGCGTGGGAAAAGCGGAGGGATGGTATGTTAGGTGGATAAATTTCTATACTGTCCCAGTGGAAACATTTGTGCTGACAATGTTTCGGTGCAAGTCTGAGTTAACCCCAGAGCTGCGGGCTGTGCTGAAGATAGAAAGTGTGTTTGACAAGCAGAAAGCCGGCTGTCAGGGACATGGCTTTGGTGAGAAAGTGCTGACTGAATAACTTAGGAGTGGCCATCAGCCAGCTCCTGGGGAACACAGAGAGAGTGTGATGTGTGCCCTGCCCTTATACTGCACCGGCTGGTTGAGGTGACATGGAGGGGTATTAATCTGCAGCACGCCACCAACCATGCAAAACTGCTAGGAAGCAGGATCTGCACTTGATGCTATCCACGAAACTCTTTGGACTGTGTATGATGGTGTGCCAGGCAAGGGAGGCATCTGAAGTTAGGCATGCACACACAGACCAAACAAGGTCATTTAAGTCAGGTATGAAATATCAAAACCAACTTGAATAATCAGCAAGTTGTTGAATGCCTTTCTGCAGGTACTTGGTGATTCATAAAACCTATTTCAAATAAAACAAACTCCTTTTTCTAAAATGCAAGAGCTTGAGTTAGTCCATAAGTGCACTTCTGTTGGAAGGCAGTAATTATTTGTGTATAAGTATTTCATTAAACGAGCAGTGTATGGAGTGGGTTAAATTTGCAGTGGTTCTTGACACTTTTTACCGGTTTCTCCTATTTTAAGTATGACAGCAATGAGTGCATTTTGCATAGCTATCAACGTGCTGTTTCCTTTTTAAACAGAAATGTTTTTCTCTGAAATTACTCAGCATTGTGGACTAAGTCTTTAACTCTGCTCTGTTGCTTGGAATCATCCTGGCACTACAAAGTAATTTTTAAATTGTCTTAACTGGACCCTTGGGATTTTCTTTGCTGTGATTCTACATGACTGTTTAAGAGCTCATCACTGATGTGGCCTTCACCTGCTGGAGAGTGGTAATTTGATCACTGACAATAGAATAATGTGCTTTAATTTGAAGGTGCAAATGCAGTTAGGGTAGAATAATGAGTCAGTTCCTCCATCGTATAGGTGGTAGCAGCACTGTTGACTTCAATGGACCTGTGCTATTATACATGAAGTGAGAATTTGACTCAAAGCATGACTAATGAACTCATTTAACTCCTGTGACTCAGAAATGTAACTTTTTTTTTCTTATTGTAGCGTAAAGGGTGAAGTGTATTTAAACAGATTTAATTAACCTGTCTAAATTTGATCATCTGACTAATAGGTGTTCGTGTTCTTTTAGGGGTGAGACAGAATCATTGTGTTTTCTAATTAAGAACTAAACTTAAGGCTGTGTGCCTGTTTGAAATATGTAGTGTTTGGATTGGAAGGGCAGATCTGGAAAGAAAAAGAAAGCCAGCAGAACACTTAATAGAAAGGAACTTGGTCAGGAAGGAAACGTAAGCATTGCTGGTCATTACTTCAAGATAACAACAAATAGATGAGAGACTATGAATTTGTTTCATGTATTTTGCAGTGGTCCTGTGTGAGGATTTGCACACCTGGTGTTTTAGTTCTCTTTCAAGTTTACTTCTCATTTGATTTCCTCCTTTCTACTGGTTCTTGCTGTGAGAACTGAAGCTGCGGGAAGGCTGGGTTTAAGGTTATTTCTTTCAAGAGAGCTCTGATTCATGCCACTTCCGCCTCCAGCTTAAATAAAGCCCTTACAATATAAGCGTGATTTTTTTTTTTTTCTTCTATGTTTTCTTTCCTAGTTGTCCTCCCCAGTCCCCTGTGCCTGATAGCTCAGGGCCTCCATGGCTCCTTTACTGAACTTACCACCTGCTTTTTATATGTTTTACCGATTTCAGTGCTGCTGTGGCATTTCTCTGAATCGTGGCAAAATTCTCTCTTATTTCCCTTCCTTTGGGCATCTTTGTTTTCCTTTCAACTTAATCTGAACCACTGTTGTCGCCCTCTTCCTCCTCCTGCCCTCGAAACCATTATCATCTCCTCTGTGAGCTAAAGTGACATTGCAAATGCTGTCTCTGCCTCCCTCCTGGTTGTTCTTGGATCATTTCTTTCCTTCTGGTTACTTCTGTATGCTCTGACCTTGTTACAGCTCCTCTTCTTCCTACTGATGCTCAACAACTACTGGGCAGGGGTGGTTAGGGCAGCATAAATTAGGCACTTGAGTAAATCTCAATGATGCTGTTCTCTTATAAAGGGACTGTGACCATCTTGAGCAGAAAAATACACTGTCTCTGACCTCTACTGTCATTGTTTCTTGTGCTTGTCTTTTTTGTTACATAAACCTGATTTTAATTTCTGCTTTTTAAAGTCACTTTTGTTCTGGATCCTTGTTTTCCATGCAACAGTGGGATGACTTTCTGTTCTCTTTATGTGTCTCAGTTGGTGAGATTGATCTTATTTTGCTGAAATTTGCTGTATTGAGAGCTTTGTAGAGAATGGTAGGTGGGGTTTTTTTTCAGTTTGCTAGTAACTGAAAAAGAATTAAAGAGAGTTTTAAAATGTGTAGTGAATAATCATTGCCCTTCTTACTCTCCACATCATTAATAGTTTTTAGAGATTTTTCAGACATCTGTCCTGTTTTCTCTTCTGTCATCATCTTCCTGAGCTTGAGAATCCCGGTCTATTTCACCTTGCCTTGTAAGGGGTATGGGTTTTGTACTTGTGACCATCCGTTCCCAGTGCTACTAAAGCTTCTTGCATTAGGAAGGACCAAAATTCCATGAGTCTCTCAAAATGTAGATGCACCTTGACTTACACAGCAGCACAGTGGTGTTCTTTTATTACCTTTCTAATGATTCTTGGCATTCTGATTACATTCTTTGATATCTGTTGAGTGCTGTCTCTAGTACATACTTTATTTTTAACCTAGCACATGTGATTTGTAATTCTGGCCAGTAACTGAAGAGAACATGTCAGTGCACTGACAGTTTCAGGTAAGCAAAAATGCAAACCATGGAATTTGGGTAAACTACTACTGGTGTAACTGAGTTTAAGTGTATATGTATCAGTTAAGGCACTGGAGATCACTGTGATAGGAGTGTTTAGAAGACTGATTTATCAGGCCAGTTTTAAACTTTAAGCTAAACAGTCACTAAACCCATACCTTCTGTTGATAGGGTTTTTTTGTACATTCTTAATCTTTGTCTATTCAAAGTAGTGAGTCCTTAAAACCTGCATTCTGCGCAAGTTATCAGTGTGCAATACCACAGAGCTGATGCGGTAGAGATGACAAATGCTGGTGATGCAAACATTGTTAGTATGAACCAAGACAGCTTGAGGTTTTCCCACCTTCCCATTCTATTCTTTAGCTTTTCACAGCAGGTTTGGGGGAATTTTTCTTTTCTCACTCTGAATCATAAGCAGATGCTTGACAGAGGAAAATGCTGGGAGGAGCTGGATGGCTCAGAAGAGCACTCAGGAATTCAGGTGTAGTTGATCTTAGGATCCTCGTGACCTGACCCTACTCTTGGCAGCATGGCTAGAAAGGACTCCCCTTTGTTTCGTCATCAGGCGGTTCCTTACAAGCTCTGCTGTTTTCATGTTAGATTGTATGAATCAATGCACCCAAAAGCACAGCGAGAGGTACTTTCTGTGTTGGGAACTGCAAATGTCAGCTCAGGTAGCACTCGTTCAAGGCCAGCAAGCACTGGCTGTATAGTTCAAGGCGGCCAGTACTTACATTCTCTGATAATGGCTGTCAACTGTAGAAAATGAAACCTTTAGAAAATTTGAAATTTGTGAGATTTAGCAGTAATAATAATAATTAAAAAGTTGAACTACTGGTACATCGATAATGTCAGAAGAATTTTGGTTGAGGTTAAAGGACAAAAGGCAAAGAACACATGCTGTGACTGATCTTCAGATACCATAGCTTTTTTAGTTTGTAATTTCTAGTCAACAGAGCTATAAAATTTTACACTGGCTGAGAAACTCCTTAGTTTTTAAAAGTACATCAACAAAATTGGGTTCTGTAAATATAGCATTTTAGCAACCAGGAATAAGAACAGTTTAAGCTGATTTTCTGTACTGAACAAGTGCAAGGTTTTTGGTGGGAATTCTGAATGAGCACTTTAGAATAATAATTAAAAAAAAGTATTTAGGCACTTGAGGCATCAAATTCAAATACTTTGGCTATGTTTCTTAACATATATATATACGTGTATATATGTATGTTGATGATATGTATTTATCTCTCCTTCATTAAATTCAGTTGTATCAGTCTAATGGCAGTATTTTACCCAAATTACATGGTTTGCGTTTTGCAACCCTAAAATTGTAAATAATGTATCCATCTGTATGCAGAAATAGATGTTTTCAAGTAAAGATGGAAAGCTGTGTTATAAATTTTTACTAGAATGCCGGAATGACCGTATACAGCATTTTATATATGCTCTAGAGAAATGAAGCTTTCAAAGATTTAAAAAAATTTGAAGAGGGGAAGAAAAGAAAGTGGCAGCAGCTTGTCAACAATACTTAACAAAGTACTTTAAAAAGTCTTCACGGGTTTTATACTGGGAAAAATGATACTTTTTTTTACATTCAAAATAGAGAGAATTCAAAAAAGTGAGTTTAAAGCATCAGCTAATGGAATATGGCATCTGGCAATACTGCCAGACTTGCAAGGAAGAGATTGAAGTTGACTTAAAAAAAAAGTCTCAGGTTGTTTGGTGGTCTAAAATACTTGGGTTTAATTCAAAACAACTCAAGAAAAAAATACTTTAAATTTTCTGCTTTCTACTACATCAACCTGAAATTTTCCCCTAGAGGGAAAAGAAGTCATTTACCTGGAAAGTATTTTGAAAATTCCCAATTAGATTAAATTATTATACTTTTAATTTTAAATTTTAACTATCTCTGTTTCATTATACAGGGCTGTGATATCATTATCAATATGGATATGCAGCCATTTACAAACTCTCTTAATACTGTTGAATTGGTATTAAGAGATTGAATTTCTGCATAAAACTCATCTATAGTATATTCTGATTATACTGTGAATGTTGTTCTCAGAATTGCTATGGGGAGGGAAAGTTCTCTGATTTCTACAAATATTGTTCTAATTCTCCACATTTTTCCTTTAGTCATGTAACACAAACTCCATAGCATCAGTACATTTCAATCACAACATTTTTGCAAAATTGATAAGGTGGAAGTACATCTGAAAATTACATGCACAAATGTTCTACTCGTGATACTAATAAGCTGCTGGAGCTGTATCATACTAATAATTTCATTGCCAAGTTGGGATGATTCGTCACTACAAAGAACTGAATTTTCTTAAAGTAAGGGTCTGGGAAATGAGATGAAATAATATTATACAAAAATACATCAGGTGTTTTATCTAGAGCTTAAGAATTTCTTCTCTAAAAAGGGAGTTCATCACCTGGAAGTGACAGCTGAATAAAAACACCTAGTCTCATCAGATCATTAAATAATTGCAATCTACTAATGTGATTCAGCACAAAAAAAGACATGTGTGACTGTAATTTTATGAGGAAAGAGAAAGGGAAGTGTTAGCACAGCCCGACAAATCGCTGGCAGTACTGTGCTCTGGTTCCCCCTCTTCCTGAATGATGAATGAAAACACATGTGCAGAGACACCTCTTAGGTAACAAGAGGAGGGGAGATGGAGCACACAGGAGGAGATCAAAAGCTCTTCCTGTGTTTTACCGATTGGGAAGAAAAAAAAAACAAACCCCAACCAAAACCAAATGACAGAAAGACAACAAACCAACACACCTTCAAACATACAGCACAACTGCACAAAAGAGCCCAAAAAATTATAAATTGGTCAAGAATACCTTGGATTGGAAATGTGAAGGAGATCCTTTAAATGTAAAAATCATGCAGAAATAGCCTAACAGAGCAGTAATAAAAGGGTGAAGAATCTTTGAAGACTATGTTTGATCAGTTTATTAAGTAGCTTAAGCAGTTTTTGAGGTAGTAGCCAGCTGGAGTCAGTGTCTCAGGTGTTCCCTTGCTGTTTCTACACTGCAAAATACCAAATTGTATTGAAGGCACACTCAAAATAAACTCCAGAAAGTAGAGATGCCACAGGAATGCTCAAGGATTAATCTGTTTAATATTAAAGGTTTTAGCTGGACAACATAATTAAAAATGCAAACAAGAGTTGTGTTTTTAAATCAATATTTTGGAACTTGGTATTGTAATATGCTGGATGCCTCTAACGGCACGGTTTTGTGGAAGTTCAGGGTGTCAGCCCCTCACATGGTGGTATTTTCTTTCATTTCTGATTTGATTTGATTTAATTATGTTGGGTTTCTTTGAAACTGCCAAGTTACTCTGTGTGATAATACAGGTCTCTTATGCATAGGGGGTTGCAGACTTTGCATAAATATTCAGAAAGGGAATTTTAATAAGCAGATTTACTATGCGTGCCAGGAACAATAATTTACAACCTAATACCAACCAACTGTGTTTCAGGACACAATTAATGAATTAGGTGTCAGCACTTACATATTTCAGTGATGGTTATGTACTTTTTAAGAAGTCTTCTAAGCTCCTACATGCTATTTAGGTACTTAATTATTATAGGAAATCTGCCTCCTGATTTTTAAATCTATTCACTACCATTAAAAAAAGTCTGAAAAGAGGAGGGCAGCTTGCTAGCAGTATAAATCACAGAAACTAATTTATAAGAAATAGCCTAAGATGTTTTTATGATAAAAGATTCAACTCGGGATTTGTGCATGTTTTCTGAAGCACATGATGCCATTCTGACAGAAATACCTCATTAAAATATTTCCATCTGTATTATACGAAAGGGTACCTAATACACAGTTCGGGTCTCATACACCACCAGAAAGCCTCTGAAGCAGGATGTTTCTGTTTTGCGTGGGAAGGGGGAACCACTTACAGCTGTCATGCGAAAGCTTGGGCAGGAGCTGTGGAAGCCTGTTTAAGGTGCGGGCATTGCCCTGTGCCGGGTGAGGGTCGGGCTCCTGAGGAGCCGCCGAACTGCCAGGGTGGTGCTGGCCATAGCAGCAGGCGCTGCTCTATCTCTGGTGCTCCAGTGAGGGCCACCTTCCATCTTGTGACACGAGCAGAGGCCTACTTGATGCTAGATGTATGTATACTTCTATGCTATAATGGTTGAAGTGGTTTTGTACCCAGTAAAACCAATGGTGTCATTGCTACTAAGATTAAGCTTGCTGTGCCTTATGTGAAACAGGTATGTGGGTCTCGGTCCTGGCCTTTTATTAGGCTCATGATCAATTAATTATGAGGACTTGCTGTGCAAATGGTCATGGTGCCGGGCGCTGCAATGATAGAATCATAGACTGGTTTGGGTTGGAAGGGACCTCAAAGACCGTCTAGTTCCAACCTCCCTGCCACGGGCAGGGACACCCTACAGTAGACCAGGTTGCCCAAAGCCCCATCCAGCCTGGCCTTGAACACTGCCAGGGATGGGGCCTCCACAGCTTCTCTGGGCAACCTGTTCCAGTGCCTCACCACCCTCACAGTAAAGAGTTCCTTCCTACTATCTAATCTAAATCTCCCCTCTTTTAGTTTAAACCCATTAACCCCTTGTCCTGTCACTCCCTACCCTTGTAAACAGCCCCTCTCCAGCTTTTCTGTAGGCCTCTTCAGGTATTGGAAGGCTGCAGTTAGGTCTCCCTGGAGCCTTCTCTTCTCCAGGCTGAACAAACCCAACTCCCTCAGCCTGTCCTTGTAGGAGAGGTGCTCCAGCCCTCTGATCAACTTTGTGGCCCTCCTCTGGACTTGCTCCAGCAAGCCTAAGGGTAGAGGTAAAAGCAAAGACCTTGAAAGCGCAGGCAGAGGGTGCAAGCAGAGGCCGCACAGCCACTGTGCCCCACTGATGGGCAGTGAAGAGGGCAGCCTGGAGAGCTGGGAAAAGACTGGTTCTGTTTTAAGAAAATGAGCCAAGCAGCAGGATGAGGCAGCTGCTATGGTCTGGGAAAGAAACACCCAGCAAGCACTTTGCAGCAGGTGGCGCAGACCGGGTGGTGGTAGTTGTCTGCAAGATCAACCATCTGACAAAAGGACAAGATCCCATGTGCAGAAGGGGGCAGATCCCCATTTTGATTCTAGCTCCGCTCCTGAATGAACTCTCTTGAGTCTGTTTATTTCACCCTTGAGGGTTGAGACCATCAAAGTTGAGGTGACCATCAGCTCAATGGAATTGGAAGAGCTGAACAAAATGAAAAAAAAAAAAACAACCAAGAACAAAAACCACCAAAATTTTTTCTGTGGTGTTCAAATGAATGTGTAATTTCATATCTCGTAATTGATAGTGTCATGTTTGCATAGTCTTTGTGATATACCTGTATTGCAACTTACAGAATATCCTTAGCTCATATTTTGCAAGTTGTGGTTGGCAGATTTTATAGAATATCCTGAGTTGGAAGGGACCCATAAGGATCATTGAGTCCAACTCCTGGCTTCACACTGGACCAGCCCAATCAGAGCAGATGACTGAGAGCGTTGTCCAGACACTTTCTGAACTCAGCCAAGCTCAATGTGGTGACCACTTCCCTGGGGAGCCTGTTCCAGTGCCTGACTGCCCTCTCTTTACATCAGGCCCTAGATTGCAGAGTAACAGATCTTGTGGGGCATAGCTCCATTTATTAAAGCATCCTATGCTATATTAGGCTGTAGTAGTATTCTAGTATACTATACTAGTACGATGAACTATCAGGAATGTGTGACAAAGAAGTATGCAATATACAGTTGAGCCATAGGATTTACTTTTAAATTCTGCAAAGTGCTTTGTTCTGGTCTAATACTGGCAATTGCTATGTGGAGCCTTTTACCGGTAGGGCATGAGCTCAGATGGAGTACTGGTCATTGCTTGCTGGCTACTAGCTGCAGGAGGTGCTAAATCCAGTCTAGCTTCCAACAGTCAAAATCTTGTTTGTGTAGAGAGAATTGCAATCCCAGAGGTGGAGATGCTTAAAATCACTAAAAATTATTCAACAACTTCTCCCCCCCTTTTTTTTTTTCAGACATAGTTCGTTCTATCTTCAATCCTTTTCCCATCCTAGATTATAGAAGAGAGAGAGGCTTCTTTTTCAGCATGACTGAGAAACAGTTCATATTACTTTAGGGACCCTGACTAGTAATTCACAAGTGAGAAGCTGGAGTGATCTGAAAGGTTCAAGAAAAGAGAGTACTTTTCCTTTATGAGTTCCTGAATATAAAAGACTGATTATGTCTTTTGTTTTTGTGGGGGACGGAACTCATCATCGCAACACTATCAACACCATCAATCTGAACAACCCGACGATTTAAAATTATTCTGTCATAGTTTGTGGTTGCATAGTTGTTCAGTTCCTTTCTCTAGAGTGAAATAATCTGATGTAGTATTGAAACTGCCACTAAGAATTGTTAATGTATAATTTATCCTTGCAATTAAAAAGCATTTTTAACCAAGTGTCACAACACAGTGACAAGTAAATTAGGTTGTGATTTACATTACAGTGCTCTGCAACTTGATTTAGTGTCACTCTGGAGGAACTGACAAACAGCCCCAGTGGAGTAAGACAGTGCTTTCAGTAAAGAATGAATTCATTTCCCATGTGTTAGCAAGGGTTGAAAGATAGTTGCTGCCTGGTACTGAAACAATGATTCATATTTTTTGTTTGTTTTCTAAAATGTTAAGCAATATAATAGAAAAACTTTGTAGATAGAAGGAATGCTCAGGTCAGACACAGTGATTGATAACTTGGTGTTTTTCATGAAATAAAACTTACTTTAATACCTTAAGGCTTTTTTTTCTTGTAGTAAGAAAGGAAGATGAATCTGGTTATTTTATATTTTTTTCTTAGTCATTGTCTAAAATGGGAGCTCTGGAATGTCAGAATATGAAAACCATGAGGAAGTCAGGTTAAATGCTGCTAAATGAAACTCACCACAGGTAAGTGAAACACTGTTACCGTTGGATCTAGAAAAAATACAGTCCCTTAGATATAATCAATAATATCAAACATTCACCACATTAGTATTCCAGGATATCATTCACTGTTGTTGGTTTTGGATGCTTCCATTTTTTCTTGTCTTATTTTCTTTCCGGTGAGTAAAAACATTATAGAAAATAAATGTGAAACTATGATGCTGGTGAGATTTTTGTTGAGGGGAAAAAGAAGGAAAAAAGAATATCATACGATGAGCTAAATGAGTCATTCATTCTCATCATTAGCTATAGTTAGCTGTTTCTAGGGAAACTATACCAACAGTGATGGACTGAGATTTACCAGTTTTTCATCTGTACTTGCTCTGCTCCAGTAACTGGAAGTAGCTGAATGAACCTCTTGGTGTCCTGGTAATGTGAGAAGTGTTCTTTTGGTCTGTGGGATGACTTGGTAGTTGCGGTCACTAGAGGCGCTTAAGCGAAGACCATTCCTGCAATGGGAAGGAACTTTCATTGTTCAGTCATAATGTTCAGTCCTTTAATCCGCAGTTCTTCCCTCTCCTCATGTCAAAAAAAAAAAGGGGGGGGTGAATTCAATTGTTGATGAATTATGTACACTTTTATGGATATGTTGTTCATCAGTCAAATAGTTGGTGGAAGTGCAAGGTCTTCAGGACTGTATCTGTGCAAGTGGATGGCGTTCAGTAGTTCACTAACAGCTCACTACTTCATTGCTGTTTAGCTGCCTGTAGGAAAAAGCAGGGAGGAAAAATACCATAAAAAAAGTCTGGCCATGATTGTTTTGTTAAAACACAATCTTTTGCAGTCTTTAAGATTAACAAATCATCTTATTTGACAAGTACTTTGTTGGGAATGTAGAAGAAAAATATATTATCATTCAACTGGGTCTTTTTTTTTTTTAATCTTGCACTGCAACAAAATTACTTGTGAAGAGCTGGTATTGTAGGGAGGAAGCATTGTGTGTGTACGTAGGTAGCATGTTAAGCATTTGTGGAGGCCTGGCAGTGGGTTTAGCAGTAGTCTCTTATACAAGAAGGTATGTCTTGCTGTAGAAAATAATAGCATTATTATGGTTACATAAAAACAGTTCTTGAATCAGATTATATGACCCTGGAATATTTTAATGGTTTGCCAGATAATAGAAAAATTACAGACCTTATGAAGTATATATAGTGTCAGGGAATTGGCAGTTTCCTGAAAACAAGGCAGGTATGTATTTTGCTTGTTTGCTTTTCTGCAGGTAATCTTGGTTTCACTTCATGAAGGGTGGGAAAATACCTTGTGGTACAGGGAGTTTTCTCCCCAGCTCCCTTTAGATCCTTTTTGAAAAAGATGGTGAAAAACTGACAACAAATCAATCTCATCCAAACAGTTGCAGACAAGTTGAAAAAGGTGACACTAATTCCACATTCTAAGCACATTAACTGCCTTTCACAGTAAATTATCACAGTGGATATTCATACACAAATGCACATCAGCTATGAACCAGTAAGTGCGAGCTCTGCAGGGCATGCTGTGACCTGCTTACTCTAACGTCACAACCTCTCAAGAGCCTTCAAGGAAAGAAGTGTTTTTCACAGTTTACAAAAGCGAATTTCCCCACCATTTTTCAAATCAGAGTCTGAGCAAATTATGTTAGTTTTGGCAAAAAGTGTCATCCTTTATATCACAAAGTGATTTGGCATTACTGTGACTTGGGCTCAAGCGACAGCTATTGTTAGGCAAAATATTGATAATAAGCAGACAGATCTAGTGCCCAATGGTATTTCCAAGCACTTTTTCTTGAGAGGTTACTCCTGTTGTTCTCATTCATCAGCTGTAGCCTTTTTACCTTAATAAAGTGTTGTCAAAGATTCTGAAAAAAATTGACTAAATTTGGAACAAATTACATGGTTTCTCCCCGCCCCCAACCATTAATTCAGCCATAAATACAAATTCTTAGCTGGGACTTATTATGCAAGATCTTGTTAGACAAACGTCTTGCACACCAGCAAAAGTAAGGCAGCAAGAAGGCAAGATGGTGTTTCTGGTAAAGCTCAGGTGTAGCAGCTTAGTTTCCTGATTTCTCAGGCTGATGGCTTGAATACTTTCCATGCATAAGGGCAGGTGTGCCTTGGTGTCATCTGCTCTGTAACACTGTAAGTGAGAAAGGAAACCGTCATAAACTGCATTTTCCGTCTTCAGGAAATTTCCTTCTGTTCCTGTTCGTGTTTTCAGTGAAGTCAATAACAGGACTGGCCTCACAGCTGTAAGTTCGTTCATCTTTTGGTCTTGCCTGCGCAAAAGTCAGGGAGCAGAACAGTGGTAAGACTGGGGCAAGAGGTGTTTATTATATACTGTTATGTCTTTATTAGGAGAGGTATGCGCTTAGTCACACTGAAGAAGGAAAATATTTGTGTGAGCTGCCCAACAAGAACAATGTTAATCTTTTGCGTATTTTATAACTCTTGGAAGTTACTAGTTTTCAAAAGTTTTTTGGGGATTCTTTGCTTTGGTTCCCAAACCCCCCTCCCCCTTTCAGTTCTCACAGGATTCTTCTTTGGATGTTGATCTAGTATGTAGAAAACATACTTAACATAAATGGAACAGTGCCCCTTTGGTACCTTTTTTTCTGGGTGATCCATTTAAAGTAACAGAGCTATAAATCCAGATGTGTGGTCAGCTTTGTAAGGAGCTTTGCATACTGAAAAAGCTGGATGGACCAATGCCTACTCTTTTCTGATTTCGGTATTAAAAAGATATATTTTATATTAAGAAAAAAAGGAGATAAGTCTTCCTTTCAAAAGCTGTGAAATACTGTTGAGAGCACAGGAGCCAAGTTTGATATTGCTGATTTTTATATATTTGACTTGAAAGGTAGCCAGACTTTAGGATTTTCTGGTCTTAAATTAATGAGATAGGGTTATTTGTACTGTGTTCTCCTTGGTAACTTGCACTCATCTTGACTTGTGCCCTCCTTTATTTCTCTCCATGGCATAGGTCAGCATTACAGAAAACCTCTCATGTCTGTCTAAACTGATTGTATTGTGCTATTGATTTATGCATTAAATATGCCTAATGTTATTGTCCAGTGGAAGCTAGATTATAGAAGGGATGTTACCTGAAGGCATATTGGTTTTTTCAAGGTACATGATGATATTTTTACCGTGCTAATACCAGAAAAACTGAAAAAGCAGAATACCGGTAGCAATAAATGAAGAGAAGAAAAGGGAAACCTTGTAGTCTATAAGTATTGAATATAGGAGCTGCTGGCAATCCATGCTGGGGGGCGAGGATCTGATTTATTTCTTTTTTTGTGTGTGTGACAGAGACAGAGATATTGGTGGATTTATATTTAACACTGTACTTTAAAAAAAAAAACAACAAACCCACAACCAAAAACAAAAGCAAAACACCCCACCCCCCAAAATATAATAAATTTTAAAAGATAATCTAGTTTCAGCTAACTAGCTGGAGGCACAATCTGGTTTCTCTATCCCAATGTTCCTGCCTTTCTCCAAAGATCTGAGAGTGGTGTGGCATTTAGTAAGAATTAATTGTGTGTAGCTGAGCTTGATACTTTCTGTAAGACTGTGTATGGTTTACATGTTTATATACAAAATAACCTGTTTATGTACTGTGATTCATTTTATGGGTTTAAACTCATTTTTCGGGTTCAGTTAGGGTGGATTAGCAACAGAAAAGAGGCAGTGGAAAGGGGGGGAAAAAAGTATAAGTGGTGGGACAGAAAACTTCAGGAGAAATGTGATGTGGCAATTACAGGAAATAATCCTTGCTGTAAACAGAAAACCTGTTTATTACCAGTGGAAAGCCCAAGGTGCCTGGGGTTGATAGAGAGTGTAAAACAAAGAAAATCACAGTGCTTTTGAGTTTTCTGCTACAAAGGAGGTTACGGAACCTTCATCACAGGACTTGGACAAAGAAGGAGAAAGCAAAAGGAAGGTGAAGCAATTTTCTCTCGATTGTTTGGCTTGTTTCTATTTAGTGTTTTAAAATACACACTGAATACACTAATTGCACTGTTATAAGTATTGTTATAAATAATAAAAATCAAGAAGCAAGTTTCTGTGAAATGTTTCTTCCCCACCAACAATTTGGGAAGGTGATAGACAAATAGGTATAGTTTCCAAGCCAGTTTAAATTTAATTGAACATATCACACGTTGATAATTTTTACTTAATCTCAGCTCAAACAACCTAGAGTGCACTTTCTTTCATAGAAATTGATAGATTATTCTTAAATTCTCGGAACATTTGCAATACTGTTTGCATATGATAGGAGCTTTAACTGAAGAAGACATACTGCGACTACCTTGTTGCTTTATGTAATTACATATCCTTAAAGCTGTTTCATGTGTGGTTAGTGATAGGGAGTTTGAAGGTATTTGTGCAATGCAAAGATAGCTGAAAGCAGGAAAGGGTTTGCATTATTAATATTTGTATTTTAGTAGGTCTTGGAAACAGCTTAACAGCACTGATTTGGGAGGAACATTGGTAAATGTTAGGATAAGTTGTGGGATGAAATTGTGCTTTTGTACTCTAAATTTCACCAGTTTGTTTCTACATTGTGGTCTTTCAATCTTTTCCAAGTAATTATCTTTTGTCCTAAAATTTTTCCGCGTAGCCTTATGGCATGCAATAGAAGTCCTCAGCACTGTGTTGTGAATGCACTGACAAGTTGCACCACAACGTTCACGGTGCTTCAAGTACATTGAATTGAAAAACGCAAGATTATGTCCTGGGCCATAGAAGGCTCCCAGCTGGGGCCAAGTACCATGCCACAAAGGTCCTGTGAGCAGCGTGCCCGTGAGCCTCTCTGGCCTGAGAAGCCACTTAGTTTGAGTACCAGAGATTGTTGCTCAGCGCGAAAACATGCGGCAAGGTAGATAAACCTCAAAAAATCTGTGATGTGAGCTATTTGATTTTATACTGAAGCAGAGTGGAGAATTATTCCCACAGCCAACAGCTGGGATTCAGCGTGGAGGTGGAAACTACCAGCACAGCAGAGACCAAGTGAAATGTCTGCTGTCTCTCAGCTGATAGCAGTGCCTGTCTGGATGAGTGTTTTTCATCTGCTTCTATCCAGCCCAGAAAAGTGCTGCAGATAGTGTAAATTAAAGCAATTTGACATTTTTGTAGAGCAGAGGAGAACTGAAAGAGACAGACACTGGTCTCTGCTAGGAGGCTGAGGCTGCGCAACTCAGCTGTTTTACACTGGTGGTTCTCCGAAGCTTACCTCCCTGCTTCTCATAGAAGGTGTATAGCTCCATTCAAAGTGTCAGAGGAAGCTTTCTTGCCCATGAAGGAGGGCTCAAGCTTTGTGTGACTGCAGGTTTATTAACGATTGAAAATGCAACTTGTGCCTTTGCTGTTTTTCCACGGGGAGGTAACTCCCAGGCTGATGTAGGGTAAAATAAGAATCACTTTTTGTAGCAAAATACAAATGTGCATTTAGGGAGACATCTTACTGAGAAACTAACTACAGCAATCACATATGAAAAAGTGGTTGCGTGTGTGAAAGAGCAATATTGTGTATTTTCAAGACTCAAGCTTACAATTGCATTTGTTTTGCAATCAAAATAATGCTTTTTTACTGGCATTCTTTCTAATTGTAGAAAATTTATTGTTTTGTTGGATCCTAATAGTGTATCTGAAATCTCAGAGTGGTACTTTGAGATTTGCCAGTTTATGTTAAGAGAAGTAACTGCACTCTTTCATTTCCTTTTTCATCCACTTTTCTCCATTTCCCTTTTCTCTATTTATCTTTCCTGGGAAAACCATGGTAGATTTTGTGCACTGAGCACAACATCCCAACCAAATGGGTCCTTAATATTTGATGCCAGAGAGAAGGAATAAGGGATGGTTCTAGCTGTTGTAGAACTGAAACCCAAAAGATAGAAACATTTCATGTACAGGACATCTGTGGCAGATAGTAATGTTTAGTTTTTCTAAGTCTGATAATTATTTCTTTTAATAAATGCAATTTATGTTAGCTGAGAGAGAGAAGTAAGTGGTAATAGAAAGCGTGTCATAAAACTGTCTGATCTTGATTGCTTAGGGTTTTAATTTTCTCCAATAATCTACTAGTTGTAGTTTGGTTGCAGAGTCACAAGTTCCAGACATTTAAAAAATTGTGACAGCCTTAACAATTTTATACTTTTCACTTTCAATTAAAAAAAATAGTATTCCAAATACATACAAAATTGCCAGTAAACACTTAAAACACCTGTACCAGACTTTAAGTGGTATAAAGTGCTGTAATTTTACTAACTTCAGAATTAATTCTAATGTGTTGAGAAACTGCCTCCTCACTTTGAATTGTCAATGATTTATCACAGTAGCTGAACTCAGGGAAAATTGCTGTTGGATTCCACAGACCTGAAAGAAAATGCAGAAACCGTAGGGAGGAAAAAAATCTCAAATGAATGTTTACAATAATTGGTGTTTGACATCCTGTTCATGAGCAATAATGTTTATTGGTGCAGTTTATATAATGGAAAAAGTGTTCTATTTTAAAATTGAGAAGGACTTCAGAAACTGCTTAAGGAGACACTGAACAGTTTATGGTGAATCTTCTTAGGAGAGGAATTCTTCAATGTTTGGTATTTCAGTAACAGCTTCTTTAATGATCTGTCTTCTGTTGCAATATAATTTTTGATACACCTTCTTAAAAAAAGCTATGGGTTTAAGACTTAGTGCTGAAGCAAATGATTAGCATGAATAGCATTATGAAACTTCTCTTTGTTTCCTCAAATTCAAAGAAGTGATGCTGACTACTGCCTTCCAAAGATGTAAATGCTGAAGAGTCATTGGACATAGAGCACGTGTATTTGGAGCAGTGGAATCTTTTGTGTGAATCCTTCTGCGCTGAAAGCAGAGCTGACGAGAAGGTGTTTTCTCATATTAACCAGCGATGCTGTGTGGTAGAAGACTCAATAAACAAAGTAGGCGTATAAAAACAGTGAAATATGCAGAACTTTCAGGGTGGGAAGAGGACTGCATCAATAAGAATACAGATTTTTGCTTTCATAGAAACAAAAACAACTCGCAAAATAAATTTACAGGTGAAAGCACACAAATAGAAGGTCCAGCATAAACACAAGATTTTATGTCTACACAAAGAGTTCTTCATGCAATTTTGTCATTTCTATAGTCAGGGGCTAAGCAATATAGTCCCTGGAGCGTTTAGAGTGATTTAACCTAAACTGAAAAGGATTAGGTCTGATAGTCAACAGAGGAAAGACAGAAACAAGCAGATTAATGCATTTGTAAATCTGTAATTTATAATCTGGATTATGTAGAAACTCCAGTGAGGAAATACGTTATTTATAAACACTTAGAACGGAATCTATGGTACTCATAGTAAAATCTTGTAAACTGTAGAAGTATGTAAAAAAATTCAGAAGAAGAAAAGGAAAAAAAAAAAAGAACTCTGCAGATAAGGGAGTTATTTTGGATGCTGTGATAATAAAAGATGATCCTCAGGAGAGGAGTAACGGCAGTGCATTAATGAGTTCTGAAGCAGAGAGAATGGCGAAAAAAAGTGTTAACTTACAATTGCCACAGATGTAGGACTTTTAATTGGGGCTTCGTTCGCTGCTCTTAGGGACAACGAGTAAGGGTTTAGTTCTGGGTTCTATGAAGACATCAGCTGGGATGCCTCAACAGTTTTATTTTGAATATCATTCCTGCAGTTTTGTGCAATTCATAGCGTTCTGTCTTTGCTCTCTTGATCTTTTTGTGGTCATGTCACTTCTTTCAGAGAGTATAAGGATGCCTGAGGGAGACAGGCACCTGGAGTAATGAAACTATCATTAGCAAAGATACAAATATTGAAAGGTTATAAGCTAACATGTAGTATGTAGGTATTTTTGTGGTGTGATTTCCCTCTTCACCTCCCACGCTCTGAAGTGGAAATGCTTAACTGAAGCCTATTCAGTAAGTAAACATTGCTTCATTTTTTTCTTTTTTTTTTTTTCCTCCTTTGAAGTGAAGGTATATTTTTCAGTTTGAAATGGGGTGGGCTTTCTATATCTCTTTTAGAGGGCTCATTCATTTGCAAGTACACAAGCATGTGCTTTTTTCTGCATACAGATACTGTAGCTGTTTTGTGAGAATATGAACTCTACACTGTTTAAATTAGAGACACCGATAATGCTGCTTTTTATTGCACAGATTGCAGAAACAAGCAAATAAAAACCCCAAGCTTGACAGTAGTTTACACATTTATAGTAAAGGAATAGAGTTCTGAAACGGTAATGCATAAATTTAATCTGCTCATTGTCAAAAGTATCTTGAAACTTCTAATTTGACTTGAGGGTCAGTGAGAGATCTGGATGGGAATTCCAATAAGAATTGGGTTCCTTATTTTTAGTAGCTAACATTTTATAGGTTTTTGGAGAAAACCAGCAGAGAGACAATTCCACAGTGCTTTCAATAAAAATTAGATATAACCTTCATGTCTGGAGTGAGGGGGGAAAAATGAAATCTCTGCAAACAATAATCTGTATCCCGGAGGTGTATAAGAATTTTGCAAGCTATGAATACATTAACTATGCATGCTAATGCAACACTATCAGTACAGTGATCTCCAGCAGTATTGAAGTACATTCCACATTTTGGGCTTATCTAAATTTGTTAATTAAATACTGCATTTTATATTTGAAAAAGTATGTTTTCTGTACATTAAGTACTAACAAGTGTGACACACTGCTTATCTTCTAGTCATCAGCAATTTGTCTTCAACCAAATTGTAATGGAAGCCTCTGCTCTTCCTGAATACTTTTAATTTAAAAGCTGTAGCTAAAGCAATTGTTAAAAGCAGTGAGGAACACCAATTTTTGTCAACTGTAGTGTTTTAAAGTAGTTCATATTTGTCATCATGATTATAAATGCTGGGTCTTTAACTTTCAGTATTAATAGCTGCAGAAAGTTGGGCTAGTAACAGTACATTTTTCTTTCATAATAAGCTTCTGTAGATGGGCATACTTTTTTCACATGAACAAAATCCCAATGACATCCACTAGTATACAACCGGTCCCTGTGTGTGCCACTTGGAAGCAGGAGCTCTTTGAGATTCATCTCTGATGAAGCATTTCAAAACCTGCTTACCTCTAAAGCACAGGATTTTAACCAACTGCTTTCAAAGTGAGATCTGTTTCAAAGTCACATCTGTTAAAATAAGGCCTGAGAAATTTTAAGTTTAAAAAAAAAAGAGAAAAAAATTATCAACATTAAGATTCTGAAAGCAGCTCCTTTCAGAGCATTGGTCCAGACATGAGCACTACACCCTTGCTGCAGCCGAGAAGCATCTAAAAATGTATTTTCTTTGTATTGCAATGAAAACAAAACCTTTTGCACGTTGTTTGTAAAATGCCATGATCCTTCTCTGATGTTTTCATTTTAGCCTGGTGATGAGCGAATCTGTATCACAGGCGTGTTACAACTTGTACAAGTTCAAGGCAATATCCTACTTCATTAAGATGAGAAATATTCACCTCAGCAACCCACCTAAAAACTCAGAGATACTTGAGTTGATACTGCCCAACTAAATGTAACTGACATCACTAATGATGATGAGATTAATAATGATGTTTAACAGAACTGCTTACTGCATTTACCCTGCTTCTTTATGGTGTCATTTGGAGTCATCAGGTCATTTAGCTCCAACCGTGATATTTTGGACCCATACTGTGTAAACCTCACCTGAGTGGGAAGAGCAAAGACCAAAGTCTTCCCCAGAGGTATGAATGTGATCATCTAACCTTAAGGAAAGCAAGCACTGTTTCAGGCACTGCACTGAGTAACTGCATGAGGCATCATGACTATAACTGGTCATTTTGTAACAGGATATGTATACTATCCATGTTTTCCAAGGTAGTTGGAGAGAACAGCATTGCACAGAATCTGTGATAGGAAACACTTGCTGAGTACCAGTGAGTGTGATGGATGTTTTCCATCAATGGAGTTCCTGTCCTTGTATCTTAATGAAATTACTCTGCCAGCACTGAAATATGTACCCAACTACTCTAAAGTGACCATTAATTTATCTTGTTTGTTCAACTCAATGGAGAGACACAAGAGAATAAAGTCATTCATGTATGTTTATGTATGAAATATTTAACAGGAGAGTTGGTTTTTTTTCTGAAAAAATATTTATTCAAACTTGACACCGACTGAAGAAGGTTCCATAAGTCTGCCAAGGAATGAACCAGAAAGAAAAGAAATAATCATTGGTGTATTTTCCAGAAGAGAGAGGTAAGCATAATGGAAACGTATTTTACATAGTGAGACATTGCTTACACTCAGATTCTAACTATATTAAAATAGAGATGAATAGCAATGTTTCCCTGGTACAGGCGTACTATAAAAGAAAGAAAAAAGTGATTATGCAAAGTCTGGTGATGCTTTTTTTTTTTTGTTATTCTGGTCTAATCAGACAAAGTAATTGGTGGCATAAGGCATTTTGTCTAGACAAAAACAAACCTACTCCAGAGGTGTTACTAGCTTAAGTATAATTTAAAAAGAAATGCCACACACACCACTATTACACTGTAGAATTTTAGAACTATAAAGCCAACTTCTCAGAAACCTTTCAGTGTTAGTCCGATTTCTCTGATGTTGTAATGCATCTGCATGCTAAACGGCCGGTGGTTGCCCAGATGGATGCACACAGCTGTTAGCTCTGCAGGTAGCAACCTTCAGTGGAGAGGTATTTCAAGTCCTCAAAGATGTGTGTTTCATGCCCATGCTGTGTAAATACAAAGTGCAAAAACGTCTAAGAAGAAAGTACCATCACAACATTATAGAGTTCAAGAGTAAACTTTGGAAGTCATTGCTCTACCATTTTAAACCGTTGTTTAATTATATCATTAATTCCGTTAACTGAAATTATATTGAATTAATTTCTAATAAATTAATTTAATTTGATTTAGTGGAAAAAATATGGTGTGGAGAAAGCATATCTAATTACTAGTGAATGCCTCATACTGCAGTTAAAATCCTCTCTTCAAATAGAATACACTGTATGTCTTAAAACAAGTTTTAATCTCAAGAAAATTAGCTGCTCTCCTGACTTAGGATAGAGTTGTTGCCATTTCTTAGATCTGTCATTTTTATAACTTGGTAACTTTAATGGACTTGAACATTTTTGCTGTAAACTGATACATACGCATATCAGCTGTCTTCCTAAAATGTCTGAAGCATCAAGAACATCAGCTTTGAAATACCAGGGACAGATTAATATATAAACTGTGAATCCTTGCAGTCCTTTCCAATGTAGGCTTTACAATTATTCATAATGCATCTTCTATATTGTAAACTATTGGCTGGAAAAGCACAACTGGGGAAAACGTTTTTAAAAGTTTTTATGAATCACCCTATTGTATGTAAGCACATATTTCTGTATGTACCTTCAGTGAGAAAAATATTTGGTGTTTTCTAATCTCTTCTGAAACTGGAATTGAGAGCTGTTGCTGCACTAAGCTATTTCTTTTGGACACAAGGAAGTTACATTTAAAAAAGGCTACCTCTGCTTAAATGGAAGTAACATATGTTCCTTATTCATAGGTGATTTAAACACATAAGATCCATAGCCTTAGAGAACTAAATCCTGATTTTTAAATTGGGAGCCTAACTCCTATAAAGATCTGAACACAGGAAAGTAAGGTCCTATGTAGATCAGTAGGACTTAACATTTTTAGTACTTCTCTTTATTTATAAATAAATGTTTTCTTCTATTTTTTTATATAAATAATGCAAATTTATTCTTTCTTTAAATTTCCTGGAAGGTTGAATTGGTTTGGTAGCTCATAAATAATGAAAGCTTTGCAAATCTGGAATCATGTTAATAACTTAAGTCTGAACTAATTTTTTTTTGCAGTTCTTGTAAGTGGTTAATAATGTTAGAAGATCTTGTCATTCTCTGCTAGCTAACCGTGTAAAACCATGCCGTGCAATTTGCAGCATAAAAATTTAAATTATGAATTCCATCAGTTGATTACCAATTATTGCTAAAATGCTTCTTTATAGCCATTTATTTTGTACTTTTTAATTTTTTCAAATTGCTGGGTTCTTGCAATAAATTTCATAGAAGCCTTAAATGCCACTTGGAACAGCTGTTCTTCAGAGTACTGATACTCCTCCTTGTAAGTTTAGTTTATTTTAGTCTCTGCTTAAAGTTGTGTATGACCCAGTGCCATTGTTTTAAACGAATATTGCAGACAGGACAACTTTAAAATTGTAGTGTTTCCAAATGTGCCTACTTTTCAGAAGATAATGGACAAATGAGATTATAACATCTCCAAATGTTTTTATTTTGGAAAAGCAGAAAAATAACTGTGATAAAGGTTTCATACTGCTGCCAACTTTTTCCTCTAGGTCAAGATTGGTGTGGTTGATCTCTTATATGCAGGTGCACAAGATTTCTTATTTAAGAAGGATCATTGCAAAATGAGGGCTAAGATATGACGAAGGCATTACCGATGTTGTCGTTCATTTCCCATTACAGGATGTTGTATTCAATCTTAATTGACAGTACTTTAATTTAAACCTGAGATCTGGTGGCATTAAGTGGCAAAATCTTTGCTAGATAGAGACATCAGAGAAGGATATTGTGTTCTGTGTTCAGATGCTTGCTTCTCATGTGCAGTTCTCTTAATTTTTGGTGGTAATAATTATCAGGTGAGAAAAAGGGGCCGTTTTAGTTATTTGTCATGTGGATATGTGTAAATAATTATGCATATGAGATGTCTGAATGTATGTATGCTATTTAGTGTAAGTATAATGTGTAATGCTCACATACTTTCGTATATATGGATGTAAATTCTTTCCTTATTGATCTGTCACATCTCTGTACTACCCAGATACAGTGTGGTTGCTAGTATAATATTTTTACAAAAAGGTAATTTAGTATAACAGATACCTGGCATAAGAAAATATGGTAATCAAAATGATAGTGATTCTGAATAACAGTAACTACACGTTTTATTATATGATACACTTTACATTTTACATTTTATTATAATATACATTTTATGATTATTACAAAGATTGTAGCTCCTGACATAATTTAAATGTTGATTTGATACTAGTACTAAATTGCTCCTTACTTTTAGCTGATACAGCTATAGTTGTTACCTGTTCTATTTCCTAGCAGAAAAAGACTAAATAAAATATAATAGAAACAATAGATTCTCAGGCCCAGGCCAAGATCTGCATCTTCAGACAGCGGTTCTGATGTAGTCAAAGAGAGTAACATTGTGTGGAGCATAACAGCAACATGGATATAGTTTAGCGGAGACTCCTGAAACAGCAATTCAAATCTCTGAAGTGCCAGGTTACCTAGTAGGTTGCATAGCAGAGAGTCACAGTCCTATTGCTTAAAAGCTGTCTGTGACTGATGAAGTTGAGTGTCAATATAGGGGAAAGTGTGATACTCTTCATTATTTGGTTTGAGCACAGGATGAGTGTTTTCTCTTAACTGGACACCGGGCTATTGCATACTCTCAGTTTTCAAGCCAGGATGTCAGTATAGACTTCTATAAGTGATGGGGTGAACTCAGAATTTCTGTGTAAAGAATTAATGTTTTCTACTGTTTTGAAATATGTTTGTATAGCTTTTTGTTTTCTGCAGTAACAGAGTGTCTCTAGTCATATACTGTCGGCTTAATGAAATGCCCTCTGACGATGACTTCTCTCTTGTGTGAGGGTGATAATGAGTTCATATTTTTAAGAATATATTTACAATTTGGGAGTCCTGGTAAACAGTCATCACTTTATGTCACTGACCTCTGTAGGAGCATTATCGATGATACATTGCTAGTGGATCCAACAAATACTTAAATTTGGTACTTGATACTTAAAATTTAAATGAAATAATGGAAGATAAAAACTGAGGAACAGGCCAGGATGAAGCTTCTACTCCTTGAACTATTTAACAGGGTGGAAATTTGCTCTGGTGAAGTGTGAGTCTGCATTAAACCCAGCTGTGCCCATTGGCTTTCATGTCTTTATTAATAGGGCATAGGATTCTCACATTTCTAATCGGTGCAGCATTTGTGCGGTGAGCCTGATGCTTCTGGCTTATTGCGAGTGTGTTGGCACATAGCTGCTAATTCAGCATGGTCTCGGTTTGCAGATTGAGCCTGGCAGCCCTAAGGAGTTGTGATGGTGGTGGATTCAATCCGCAGGTGTTAATTTTACTGCAGAGTAAAGTCATCGTGGGTAGGTTGGACTCATTATTAGCTCACAGCCAGTCCTGTGGTTATGCTTCTGTAAGTTGTGGTTTTACCTTCTTTACTTTGGACACATTCCTGAGGGGAAAAAGAGGACTGCATACGGCAGTTCTGACTTCAAACCCTTTGAGTAGTTGCGTATGTTTTTTTGTATTGTGAGCAAAATGCCACTTTCTTGCAGAACTGAGCTGATATTTGTAGAATATCAAAGGAGAGTTGAGATGGCTTGTTGCAAAATCTTCCTTTCAGAACAAAATTCTGAACTTTTTCAGTCTTCAGTCGTGTCAAAATATAGTTGAATTGGTTACTTTATGACTCGCAAGGATTAGTTGGCAATTCAGAACACAGAGTATTTCTCATAAGACTTTTCCCATAAGAGGAAAGTGTTTCTCACCCTATCTCTAAATTTATGCATAAATTTATTTCCAGGTAGATTGCATAACAAAAAAAAGTATAGCAAAGCAGTCTTTTGAAAGGTTTATGCGTAGGGTTGTTTAATGTATGCCAAGCATTAATACATAAAGAATTAATGGGCACAGGTATTTGAATTTTCTAGAACTGGGAATATATTTCAAAGGAAATAATGATGAGAGTGATACAGCTTAGTGTCATCAGTGTAACATTAAAAGAGGAGAATGTAACAAACCATAATTTGCCTGTGGGGTGGGATGTGAGAAAAGCTGTTGGGGAGACTGTCCTGGTTTCAGATGAGAGAGAGTTAATTTTCTTCACAGTAGCCAGTATGGGGCTGTGTTTTGGGTTTGTACTGGAAGCAGCGCTGATAGTTATAGAATCATAGAATCGTTAAGGTTGGAAGAGACCTCAAGGATCATCCAGTCTGACTGTCCCCCCACCACCTATTACCCACTAAACCATGTCCTTCAGTACCACGTCTGACCTTTCCTTAAACGCCCGCAGGGACGATGACTCCACCACCTCCCTGGGCAACCTGTTCCAACGCCCAACCACCCTTTCTGAGAAGAAATTTCTCCTCATCTCCAACCTGAACCTCCTCTGGTGCAACTTGCAGCCATTCCCCCTTGTCCTGTCACTAGTTATCTGCGAGAAGAGGCCAACCCCCAGGTCGTCACAACTCCCTTTCAGGTAGTTGTAGAGGGCAATAAGGTCTCGCCTGAGCCTCCTCTTCTCCAGACTAAACAAGCCCAGTTCCTTCAGCCGTTCCTCATAAGACCTGTGCTCCAGACCCTTCACCAGCTTCGTTGCCCTTCTCTGGATGTGGAGAGATGTTTTTGCTGTTGCTGAGCGATGCTCACACAGAGCCAAGGCCTTTGCTGCTTCTCGCACCGCCCCGCCGGCAGGATGGCTGGGGGTGTGTGGGGAGTTGGGAGGGGACAGACACGGTGGCTGGCCCCAACTGACCAAAGGGATATCCCATACCATATGGTGTCATGCTCGGTTTATAAGGGGCTTGGGGGGAAGAGGAAGGGGGGGCAGCGGCGTTCAGAGTGATGGCGTTTGTCTTCCCAAGTAGCCAATACCCGTGATGGAGCCCTGCTGTCCTGGGGATGGCTGAACCCCTGCCTGCCGTGGGCAGTGGGGAATGAATTCCTTGTTTGGCTTTGCTTGTGCACGCGGCTTTTGCTTCACTGATTAAGCTGTCTGTACCTGAACCCACGATTTTTCTCACTTTCACTCTTCTGATTCTCTCCCCCTTTCCGATGAGGGGGACTGAGCGAGCATCTGCGTGGTGCCCAGCCACCGGCTGGGGTAAAACCACGACAGTTTTTGGTGCCCAATGTGGGGCACAACGGGTTTGAGATAACAGTGGATTTGATTGGAATGTGCTAGATTGAATTTATAGTTGTTATTGCTGTTTAGCTATTAATTAGCAGGCTCCGGTGCTTGCCATGGGGCTGCCTTGCCTTACTGTATAGTAGAGTCTAGTGTACATTAGTTGCTGCTTTTTGCTTTTGCTGCTCGCTGTACTGCCATACTGTGGCAGAGAGATACTCTAGTTCTTTGGGGCTATTCAGATGTCAGGGAAAAGAAAAACAGGTGGGCAATGGATTGATTTCCTCCCCACCTTATTAATTAGTTCAGTGGCGACTCATTGAAGAACTCCTAAATCTGCATAGGAATTTCTGATATTCATTCATAAATAGTTAATCTTTTTATAAAGTTAGGCTCTCTAGTTAATTTTATTTAAATTGTGTATCTGACATGATTTCATTAGTCATCTGATGACTAATCAGCATCACTGTACTACACTAAAAATGTGTATTCTTTAAGAAAAAAAAAAAGAGGTTCCAGTCAGAGTTGACAGTCACTGGAAGGTTTTTTTTGCATTATGCAGTCTTTTAAATTTACATGTCATCTCTGAGGGGTATTGAGCAGGGGAATAGCTTGCGCTTGACTTAGCGTATCCGTGATTGTGCTTTGTATCCTCAGATGGTATTCCCTGGAGTTGAACAACTGTATCACTCTCTGAAAAGGCTAGAAAATGTGGCCATTTCTGACATTAGAAGTAGTTCTTTCTCTTAATTTTAAAACATGCCTTTCTACTTCACGAATGTGAGATATGAGGGAACATAAGATTAAAACATCAGTATCTCTTCCTGACTTGGATAGTGACTTGCTGAACAGAACTCCTGAGCCTGCTGAAGTTACACTGTTACAGTTCTAGAAGAATGTGACTGAAGAAAAATAAAATAGAATTTTAGATATTTCGGGATTACTTCAGGTAGTTTCTTTCATCTGGTTGGAAGGGGCCAAAGAGGAATTAAAGACCTCCCTTCTAGCTTTCCAAGTGCTTGGGGGAATTCAGAGGAACATCATGCTGACCCAGTTCTGTTAAGGTGATTTGTAGCTTCAAAGGAGATGTGCCTCATTGCTTTTCCTTTTGAAGCACAGCTGAGCTGAAGGCAAATCTCTTTTGGAAGCCCCACAGTTACCAAGAAGAACCTGAGCTCCTGTCTGCCTGATCTAGCCTTTTCTAACCACTATTGAGAACCGTTGCCCATCTAGGTGAATTTGTATCTGCCAGCTGCCTTTGTGTAGTGTCTGTGTGTGTTATTAAATGCATGTTAAATATGTTACATTGTCATGCAATAAATTTAGTTGTTTTCTTTGGGTCTCCTTCCTTGCCCAATATGTGAAGAACTATTTCCATCAAGATCATGCTACTGTCCTGATCAATTAAGTCTGTGCTGGACAGTAACTCTCCTTAAAAATAAATCTATAAATAAATCTATCGTGACTGTTTCCTTTCTCAGATACGGAATTTATTTCCCTAAAATTACAATTCGATTTAGAGTTAGAAGTCTTTCTTCCTACGTTACTACTAACGTTCCTACTACTATGTTAGTAATTGCTTTCGGCACTAGGCTGAAAATGAGAGCTCTGCCAATGCTATAAAAGGCCTACCAAACTCAGATGGGAAGAGGAACTGGACATACTTCCATAGATTTGCATTTTTTCATAAGTCATTTAAGTGGATTGAATTAGGTTCATGTAATTTCCTACCTATGAAAATCGTGGGAATAAATCCCATTTTTTATGTAGATTTTAACATCAAAAAATATTGAGGTGAATCTTAGGTTTTGGGTTGTGGAGTTGTTTTTGGAGTGTGAAAGGACTGAAGTTATATTGTACAATTAAAAAAAATATTCAAACAACTTCTATGAAACATCGTGATATAATTCTTGACCTTAAAACATCTATTATAGACATTATATTAAAACTAAAGTCTTAAAAAAATTAATATAATTCCCTTTAAAAATACATCCAAATTGTATGGCACACCGTTGGGCATTTTTTAGATATTGTGTGGCTGTGTCATTGAGTAATCTTTAAAAGGTATTGATGGTGAAGAGAGAGGCAAGCAGTGTGTTGAAAGTAACTACCACACAGGCGAGTGTTCTCTCTCTATAGATGAATGCAAAGCATCTGATTAGGGAAAATTTCACTTCTGTGGTGGATCACTTGTCTGTGTGTTGCTGAAACAACCTTGTCTTTGGGCCTGTTCCATTCAGTCAGAGCTCTCAAGGTCATCAAGGTGTCACACAGCAGCTTGAAAAAATTGCGATTTTAAGTGTAAGTCCAGATGACCTGAATTCCATCCAGGTCCCCACTTTATCTTTGTTTCTTTATTGACTGCCTGTAAGCCTCCAGAACCAAAGGTCTCAGAAACATAACTAGAATTCAAACTATCTGGACCTGAGCTTTTGTCCTCAAGATAAAATGAGATTCATAGCATGTACAAATTGGTGGTTGTGTCCCTTAACTGGTGTTCCCTATACAAGTGAATGTCACCCTTTAAAAATGCATTAGTGTCTGCAGTTCTTGAGAGGCTTTAATCCTGAACTTTTGTGTTTAAGTAGTTCAATGCTAAATTTCTAGTAAGTAGGGAAAATTCTGCTTTCGTCCATTCTCATGGACTTTTTTTTTTTTGTAAATAAATAGACAACATGGAAAGAATACAGAAGTCATGCTCAAAACAGACAGAGCACATTTAATAGGGAAACTTGGGATATCTAGTCTATCTACACATCACTTTCATAATTCCTGTATGTTCGTTGTTTTTTTTTTTATGGAGAGGTTTGTGATAACCTGCTGAAGTTACTCATTTTGAGTTGTCATGCCTGTGAATTCCCTCTTGAAAATAACAGAGGACGTGAGTTGTTGTTCTGTTTTGTATTTTAACTTCTAGTGATCTTTCGAAAGGAGTTTACAGTCTTCCACTTTTGCACCAGGAGAAAACTACTTAGGGGAAAAAGACATCAAAAAAGTTTTGTGGAATAATATTCTATCCTCTCTCATTGGACCAATGAAAAAAACAAACCCCAAAACTTTTCAACCTTGGTGGATAAAGTAATGTAGAATAAAGCAGTGTAGAATAAAAAGAACACCATACTAGTTGCAAACTTCTTTTAAATGCAATGTTTAATTGCAATGGGATCCTTTTTTTTATTGTTATTATTTTACCCATGACAATTTTTATGGTAAAAATCCAAAAGCACAGAATAGACACACTTTTCTGTATCTCTTTTACCTGTCAATTAAAATTTAATTTAATTGAAATTGGTAAGAGTTTTTGCTAACTTTTTGTACTGTGTTGTGCTGTGACCCATCTGGAGTAATATATTCAGTTCTGGGGCCCCCAATACAAGAACAACATGGAGCTATTGGAGTGAGTCTAGAGGAGGGCCACAAAGATGATCACAGAGTACCTCTCCTATGAGGACAGGCTGAGGGAGTTGCACTTGTTCAGCCTGGAGAAGAGAAGGTTCTGGGGAGACCTAATTGCAGCCTACCAGTACCCAAAGGGGCCTACAGAAAAGCTGGAGAAGGACTGTTTACAAGGGCAGGGAGTGGTAGGACAAGGGGCAATGGATTTAAACTAAAAGAGGGGAAATTTAGATTAGATACAAGGAAGAAATTCTGCACTGTGAGGGTGGTGAGGCACTGGAGCAGGTTGCCCAGAGAGATNGCAATCTGTGATTCTATGGTTTAGTATGATTTTTAGTATTTAACTTTGGTCTAGATGGCTCACATAA
>VWZZ01004860.1:2109-71178 GCA_013399095.1 Psophia crepitans | reverse complement strand
CTGGGGCTGAACCACGACAACGTTGTTCAACTGTATCCTATTGGACCTGTGACAGGCGCTCTAACTGTTTATACTGGATTAGCAAAGCTATAGCAATGCTGTCATGGCTGATTTAAGAATTTTTCTCCCAGTGAAGCTTGTGCTGTTTTCAGTGAATAGAATCAGGTGTTTAATGGTGTGTAATCTAGGAATGAGTAATTTGTAAGGCAAGTGACCTTGGATTGCTGAACACCATGGTCTGTGTAGTCTGCTTACTCTATAGGAGCACTAGCGGTTTTTGTGGTGGTGTGCTCTACGTGATCGGTTCAAATGCTTGAAAGTCTTATTAGTATGCTTAATCTCCTGAGCAGAGTGAGGAGAGAATAAAAATCATATGAATTGTGATGTACTCAGTCACAGCTAGTATTGAGAAGGGTTATACAGCAGTATCAACGGGCTGATCTGGAAGTAAGTGGTTGGTGGTTCTGCTTGGGCCTAAGTAGTCCCAATTTCTGTCATTTTATAGGAACAAAAACATTCTTCCCCTGACCTGTTTTCAGAGGGTTTTAGTTAAGAATTTTAAAGCCTATACTAGCAAAATGGATTGTGTGCTGATAATAACTGAAGATATAAATGCAGATTTATCTTTTTTAAAGGCTGTATATTTGAAAGCAAAAGATATTTCTCAGTTCAGGTTGTTCAAAAAAGGATGCGCCTGATCACTCCCCATTATGGTATTTTGCACAAGTTTTGCGAAGCTAAAGAATTTTCCATATAAAGAATGGCTGCTATCTATGAATTCTGAAAAGTGATGGACACTGTGGGGATTACCATCTGTGTGATAAAAGGGAATTTTCAAAGTTGGCTGGGAGATGGGAGGAACATGGTGGGAAACCATTTGCATTGTCTGGTGTGACATAGCAGTTGGGTCACACGGTCCTTCAGGCACTGGCCTCTGCTAGTGGTTACCTCTCCAGTGACTCTTTGTTTTTTCATTTGAAGGCTTCAGCCTGACCTTCTTCTTTTCCATTCTTTCACATTGCAAGTCGGAAAACTTCAGCAGACCAGATCTGTGCACAATTTATGCTCTGAGACAAGTGCTGTAATTGTAAATGGGTTTATGAAGTTTAAGGTAATAATCTGAAAAGGACTGCACTTCCCAGTTTTGTTTCCACTTGTATGGGTTATGTAAGAGTTAACGGAGATCAAGAGCTGTGGAACTCTTTCCTATGGGTGAGTAAAGCATTCAGCATCTTAAGCATTGCTTGGATAAAAGTGGACTCAGAACTGTCAGAAACAAGTCCCTAAATAAATGTCCTTATAAGTCACTTTGATATAGGTTTATTCACTTTTGCTATATTATAAATAATGCAGATTTAATGTCCATCTGGACAGTAGGTTTTTGCCAACTGCTACGACACCAGCTGCAAAATTCACTGGCTACAAGCTATGCAGCTGCCATGTGCAGTCAGTGCCGAGAAGGAGCGTACTGCTAATGCTCCTTCAAGTGCTTGGGCTGGTATGGTGTACTGGAAAACAGATTAACAAGGAGTGAGACATCAAGCAGGAAAAGTAAGGGCTTATGTAGGGGCATGCACCTTTGTTTTAAGAAGGTCTCTTGGAGAGAGAACCCAGCTGAGGTCTAATCACTTCTGCTTGCAGTGGCCCCCACTGTTGCATTAACTTGTTTTCTGTTGTAGTGCATGTTGTGGACGTATTGTTTGTACTTTGTGGCAAGTTGTAGTAATAAGAGCTATACAAATGCATATAATCTCTATATATCTGATTTTGGTGTTTCCTTCTGGATGCTTTTGACTTTCATTTTGCTTGGTCTTCCCTGGCTTGTAGGCTGCTTATCTGAATGAAACAGTAGAAGTCCGTCCTTAGGGAGAGCTCCCTGTTAACATCTTCAGGCTGTTTCAGCCCTTGTGGTTTTGGCACTTGGCACCCTTAAATTTTGGGGATATCCCCCATTTCCTTGGGCAACTGGTGTGCTTTGTTACTCAAGATTTTGTTGATGCTCTTCCAACTGTTCTTTGGGATGCATGTCCCAGTGGACCTGAAGACGCTGATGAGGAGCCTAGGGCTAGTGCTCTGTAAATTGAAACTGAGAGCTCATAGCAAAGGCAATTGAAACTCTGACGGAGAAAATACAAGGTCTAAATTGGAGATGGATCCAAGATTATTGCAAGCTTTTTTCATTAAGAGGGTGTGCTTTACCTTCAGGGAGAGATCCATGGTTTTTGACCACTGATATTTATTAAATTAGCTAATATATTTAGAATGCTTCAAACACAAAGCCTCTACTCTGGACACCCACTGCATATATTAGTTATATAAAGCAGTTTCAAAAGGAATATAGCTTTCTAATAGCTGTAGTTATCTTAAGCTGAAGCATTTGATATTCATCCATGTTCTCAAACTGCTTTAAGGTTCAGGGCAGGTTTTCAGCTGGCAAAAATCAATGTCAGCTTTTTGTCTGCTTTGGATCTATGCAGGTTAATGTGAGCTGAGAAGCCAGGCATTACTTTCTTCTCTTGGTTTGTGTGTGTTTGGGTGGTTATGCTGCTCTGTTCATGTTGTTCAGCAACCCTAGTGCTGCACTTGGGAGTTTTCAAGACCAGGAGGAGCATGCACCTTGATTTGTTGTCTTCCAGACCACAGTGCATGGTCTGGTGGGACTTAGTCTTCTCTTCTACAGAAAACAGCATCATAGTACCTTAGTAGGGAGGCATGCATAGATGTATATACTTAACTATGAAATGCATAACTAGCCTCTTCTAAAAGTCCTGATTCTGGGAGGTTGGTATGTTGTTGGTGAGTGATTCAGATTTTTTTTCTTGATGTCAGTCACATTACACTTGGTTAAAAAGGGATTTTTATGCAGGAGAGTAGATTAGGCTAGCAAGCAGCTCTGGACATTTCAGATTTTGTATTCAACTGTCGCAATGGTCTGGCTTTTCATGCACTGGGTATGGGGTCTGCCCTGAATCGTAGACTTTGGAAAACACAGACCATGACCTCACATCCATGGCTTGCCTCACTTCCACATTTTCACTTTGCTTTGGAAGGCTGTTAATATTTCATAAGGTAAACTCTTTGCTGCTACACCGTAGTTTTAATCCAATGATTTTCAGACTTATACAGGGGATTTGCAATATAATGAATCTGGTTTTATTAGTTTTAATAGAACTTCTATTACAGGAGTTGAATCCTGCATGTTTTTAATGGAATTAGACATACTTAATTTCATTTTGATAGCGGATTTCACCTAGAGAGCTCAAGTGGTGTTATACATTGTCAATTGAGGAGAGGATGTATAGCAGAAGTGACCGAACTGATAGAGAAAGCAAGGAGAAACTATGGGAGTAGTTCTGCTGTGTCATCCTGAACTGTACGCTCAAGCAGTTGCACTGTGCTTTGCCTGGCGTACTGAATGAAAGCCCCGGTTCTGCTGTATAGCTCTGATGTGTGTTGGCTTTCCATTTGTGTAAGCTCAGTGAGGAGAGGCTATAACGCATAATCTGGATAATACAGAACATGCATAACAAAATGGAATCCCACAGACATAACAGAAGTGATCTCTAGATACTTAAAACTGTATTACAAAGGTACTGAAGTCACAGGATAATCTAGATTGAAAGGGACCTCTGATGGTGTCCTGGACGAAACCCTACTGAAAGCGGGCTAATTTCAAAGATAAATTAAGCTTTAAAGTTATCAGATTGCTCAGGGGGATCATAGTAACATAGTTCTGAGTAACTCCAAGCCTGGAGATGCCACAGCCTCTCCTGGAAGCAGGAAGACACCCATTGAGTTCTGGCCTGTTATAGGAGTCTGAAATGAAACTTTACTACTTTTGACTGTAAATGTATTGAACAGAGTATATTGGGGAACATGATCCTGTTAGGTTTCTAGTCCTGGCTTCCACTGTCTCCTCAGCTACTACTGTAATCTGGGACAGGATTAAATAATTAATTTAATTAAATTAAATACTGGTAGTATAAATTAAATGCAATAATAAATATAAATTAAATACTGTAGACTAAATACAGGTAGTAAACAGGAATGGATCTATGTTGAAAGTGATGGCTGTACTGCATCAGAGGTTGGAAAGTTTTGTCCTATACAGAATCTTACTCACAAGGGTTTGAGTTGTGAGAATCAATTCTTTGTGGTTGATATTATCTCTGTACTCTTAAGTTCATCTTAAAACAGAACAAGTGCTAATGTTTCAAAATTATGACTTCTAATGAAGTGAAGGATAAAAAAAGTTTAGCCCCCTAGGCAATTTATGCAAGCACAGTCAGCACAGCAGTGAAACTTGCCTTTACCCAGTCTCTAAATTAGCATTTCTGGGGTTACTCTGTTGTGCTCAGGATGTCCTATTGAGAAGAGACAAGCTGGAAAGATTAGAAGAGCTATGAGGCAGGGAGAGCTGGAAGCCGGTGCAAAGCCCTACCAGACTTTGAAACATCTGCCTGTCTGATACTTCCTTGCTAGTCCTGCTCTATCATCTTCTGAGGTCCAAATGCACTGGAGGTAGACTTTTGGGGGAGCCTATGTAAGGATGAGCTTTTCCCTGGCTTGTCTGATTAGCTCAAAAAATGCTGTGGTGACAGATTCCATATTGAGTCTGAAAGAAAGAACTATTAAAGATTAGCTTGTGTTTAGAGATTGTCAACCTCTGCTTGTGTTCATCTGGGTGTTCCCATTGGGAGCTTTCTCCAAGTGTCTTTGGATCTGGGCTGTTACTACTTTGGGGACAGGGCCTAGACAGACTTCAGATTGAGTTATTTAGTGCCATTCATCTTTTAGAAAAAGAATTATAAATAGTGGTTTCAAGTTGCTTTTTCACGAACGTTCCTGCAGACAAGAGAATTCTACCAGTTAATCAGTTTAAACTGCTAAAATTCTTAGTGATGGTCCTAAGGATTTAAACCATTTCAGTGAAAACTAATCTTGTATTAACACAGTGAGCATAGGTGCAATCCTGCTTTATGTGAGTAGAATAAAGAAGGTGGAAAAAGCTTTGTATAAAGGAAATTATACAGTTACAGATGAACATGTCTCCTGCAACACTTATTATATTTACCCACAACTGTAACATAAGTGACTCTGGGGACAATGTTACTTTCTAATTAAGACATCATAAAACTTTTGCTCTATTTTGAATCAAGTAAAAACACTATTTAGAAAATCAGCAGAATTTCAAAACTGAACTCAACCTGGAGGTATTTATCCTAAGTCCTAAGTGCTAGAGCTAGCTGCTTTTAAAGATTCAGGACTTCAGCTACTCCCAGGTTTACAACTTCCATGTTTAGATGTCCAATGTGTAGGAACAATGAAGTGTGCTTTGGGCTGGCTGTTTGGATTGTTTGCTTACCAAAGTCCAGTGTCAAAACTACTAAACCCCAGGATCTGTGCACACTGAGGTTTTATAAAACCTCCATGTGTTTATGCTGGACTCAGCCAGCCCTCAGAACTGAACTTCCCCAGGTGCATTCAGCTTGGCCCTGTCTCTGTTGAAAACCCCTTGTGAGAACAGGTGCTAACATCAGCTTGGTACTAGGTAAAGCTAATGAGTTGGAGACACCCACTGTGATGGTGGGGAGGGTGTTGAAGTCCAGTAATGGACTTTGATGGCCAAAATGTGCTATTACAGCCTCTAATATGTGCCCCAGAGGACTTGTAAAATATGAAGCATATTTCTAAGAATTTACAATTAGGCAAAGATTGCTTTTGAAGAAAATACTTCAATATAAAGCAGCTAAATGAGCAATATAAGCCATAAACACCTAAGGGAAACTCTTAAAGGACACTTTTAAAGCAGACGTTAGAAATCTGCTGGGCTTTTTCTTTTTTTTTTTTTTTTCAAGTATTCCTGCCTCCAGCAACACTACTTTCGAAAGCTGACAGGCAATGAGGAGTTTGGAGACACAATTTTGCTTCAATGACAGGAGGTGGTAAATTCCCATTGACTCCCACTGCTGGTCCACTTTGAAACATGAAGGTAGAGAGAACTGACAGACACTAGTGGAGTGGGGAATAGCTTTTGGGGCCTCAGGAGGCTTTGCTTTTTTGACTTTGTAAAAGTTAATTTCAAATGAGAGACGGGGGAGAAAAAGCATGTAGTATTTTCCGCTACTCACTTTTGAATCTAGGTCCATATGGCAATAGGAACATAGATGATCGTGAGACTAATGTCTAAACTTGAGAAAGTCTTAGCTTTAGTATAGGCATTGATGAAACAGGCTTTTTATCTCTGTAGGGCCAAGACTTCATTTCTAGTTTATGCAGTGTTTGTACCTCTTGCCAATTTGCTTAACCTCTACCTGCAAAATGTATTAAAATTTATAAAGTTCCCAGAAACAAGTTGTGGTTGCAACATTCTCTGCAATCAGTGGGTGTTATGTAGGTTGAAGGTGTAATATTGTTTCCATTGGCGAGTGTTTGTCAAACTACAAATGGACCATTCATGAGATCAGTGAATTCTAAAGCTGCTCAAGACTGCATACGTTTTTCTTCGGTCTCTGTGTTGATCAGAGTATATTGCAAAAATGAAACAGTTCTTAACGTGTACATATTTTCAAAGTACTGAAAAGCTGACTTTACATTTTCTAAAAATGTTTGCTAAAATTTTGGCCTGTTTTCATTTTGGCTTTATTGATTTAAAGTTTATTACTTACATATTGTTCCTTAATTACAATAGGATTTTAAAATATATTTAAAATTTATTTTAAAATTACTTTTCATTTGAGTTCTGTTAGCAGTGAATGAACACTTTTGGACAAAATTTATTCACTTTTCATGTAATAAATGGAAAATAACACTTCTAAATGAAGTAATTTTTGACAGTGAAATATGTTGATCAAAACCATATTTTGAAAATGCTGACCAACATTGCTCTTTTAATGGAAAATTCAGTTCACTGTAGTGTGCCAAAGTGGTTGGTTACCTGGGCCTGACTTTTCAGGTGGTTCGTGTAGTTCCTCAGAGACTTGTGATCATCGTGGCTTTCTCTGGTGAAGCAATTATTCTGATGATTGTGATCGCTCTTAAGGTTGAGGTTTGTAAATCACCCAGTTAGAATTCTTCCAGCCTTTACTAAGTAGAGCAATGCAAGGAAGTCTCTATGGAAATCATTGTTCGCACTCCAACAGCTGCTATGGACATATTCAGAACATAAATAGAAGTTATCGAAGCCCCTGTGATATGCTGGCTCTGATGTGGTAGTTAAATAATTCACCATGAGATTAAAGAGCTGATTTGACAGACTTGAGCAGCTATAGGGAATTGGCTGAGAGACGACCAGTGTAATTTTACCCATATAGTAGGATTAATTATAAATCCCAGTCAGGCTCCCTTTAGAGACAGTGCAAGTTTCAAATGAGGCTAGAGATTTGGGTGAGATTTCCAATGTTACTTAAAGTATTTGGGAATTCAAAGCCCACTGAGATGAATAGATACTGGGCATCAACCACTGTAGGTGGCTTGCAAATCGCAGTCTTGAATTTTAAGTGATCTTTCTGTCCTACTGAGACTTATAATAGGAAGCATAAAGGAAATAAATGGGCTCTCACCCAAGTCTGGCATCTTTGTAAAGACAGACCATGCCAGAACACATGTGCAAAATTGCAGACACATCCACATGCTCTGCCTAATGGGTCAGCCTATTTGACTTCCAGTGATGTACTATCTTTCTTACAAAATTACTGACTGGGTAAAGAGCTTTAATACATTAATAATTAGTGCCTTGGGCCAGGTATCAGGTGGCTTTTATTGTGGCAATCTGTGTGGTCCCACATTTAACTCCATGGATATAGAACTGGTGAAACCACTGTTGCCATTTATTTTTCATATCAGCTAAACGAACACCTTTCAGATCTCTGGCCCATCTCTATTGCTAAGCAAGTCCCTTCTGCATTATTTCAACAAATAGAATCTTAAGAGATTTCTGGCCAGAGATGGTTAACTGTTTGCATATGGACAATCCTGCATCAAAGCAATTGTGATCAATCGTTCTATCTTTTTCATTTTTTAATCAGTGTAACAAGCCCCCCACAAGCAACTCAACATTTGATTTTAGTGCCTGTTAGCACTGGAATGGACTTCCAAATATTGCATCAATTAGCACTATGTATATCATGATGAACTTATATCCTGAAGGAAGCAGATAATGCCTCATCTTAAAATAATATTTAATTAGAAAAAATAGAAAGCAAAATTAGAAATGGTGTTTCATTTTTAAAATAATACTGAACTTTATAAAGTGCTGGCCTATTTGACTGTCAAGAACCAATTGTGTGATGGGGGGCAAACAAGACATTAAAAATTTAGGATGATAGTTTAGTACTAGTAAAATAAAAGCATTTTATTTAACAAGACTATTTTCCCTTTTTATCTTTACCCATAGACTTGCATGAGAATCTCTTCCTTAAGAGTGTAGTTTTCAAAGTAAATTAATTTAGTCTTGAAAATGTACATAAAAGGTGCAAAACAGGAAGACTGATAAAAGGAAGCTCAGATTTATTTTTTTATGAATCTCTTGATTTGAGTGGCCTGGTTCATGATATTTTAATTTTTGGTGTAGGCAGTGCAGTACTCCCTGGTGCTTCATATCTTTCTTGAGCTTTACATGCACTGTGAATTCACACCAGACCCTGGAAAAAAGATCAGCTCATTCATAGATAGAAAACTGAGAGAAACTAGATGACTTGCCAAAGTCTGGGTGCCTAGAGAAGCAGATATTGGTGCCTTACTCAGAATTTCAGCTGTCCCAGGCCCAAGGTTCTTGTTTCTGTGCAGCAGGTCAACTTTTCCCTCCTGTCTCATCTCACATTCAGGTTTCAGGTAGTTAGCACCAAAACCAGAAGAAAAGTTTGTACAGCCCCATGAGAACTGAAACTATTTTTTTTGTACTGTTCTTGTCTGAAAGTGAAATGCATCAAGAAATGAAACCTTTATTGTACAATCTGAGTGAAGAATGATATAGACATTAAAAAATGCATCTGCTTTGAGTGGTCAGCAGGACCACTAAGGAAGGGATAGAGCCAAGCTTGGGGCCAGGGAGGAAGCCTTCACTGTTTCTTGTGAGGTACACTCAAATTATGATTCAAATTCACACTAACTTCTGCAGTTCAATTTCTTGTAGCAAGTGAATGAGAAACTCAGATTCTGGATGTTTCAAAGGCTGACATTCCGACCAACATTTGCTCTTCCACTGTAGGTCACTCAACAAAATAAGAGTCTGTTTCCATTGAAAGGCCTCAATTTATTTTTTTTTAAGAAGGGAATGTTATAATCCCCTCTTCCTTCTTCACTCATCTCCCTTATTTATTAGTAATTTGCATTTATCAAATATACAAACATATTTAGAACCAGATTGCAAACTCAAGTGGAGATGGATGTAAACAAGTTGCATGAAGAATCGATTAGCTCACTCATGGGTTCATCAGCAACAGCACAACATATACTAATAGGCCCAAAATGATTTAATTGTGAAAAATATTATTAATCAATGACTGGCTTCATTTCTTTCTGAGACAAGTTTAATAATTGCATTGTGGTGTCAGAAGAGCTCCAGCAAAAATTACACTGTACTAAGTGCTGACCACAGTCAGAAAAAAGGGTAGTCCTGGCCCCAAAGGGCTTATAGTTAATGTAGAAACTGCAGTGAATGGGTAGGAAAGCATGGTAAAGATGGTACTGAACACATCTTATAGGCATTACAGCAGAGTGGTATGGAAGAGAACAGTGAAGTAATTTTACAGTTATGTCCTATTGTACATGAAAGGCCACATGGAGTAAAGCATGAGGAGGCTTTTCTGGAAGTGAAACAAGTCAGTAATGAATGCATTGCAAAATGGGGGGCAGAAAGCTGTTGTCATGACAGAATATGAGATGATAAAAGGACAGTAAGATTTGTCCTTGAAGACCTTGAAATAAAGATAGTGTCTTACCCAAGCAGTCTCTAATAAAAGCCATTCAAAGATGAAGAGCTATGTGAAATTAAAAAGGGAAGATTTTTTCTTATTTGATGATTGCTGTGTAACTAGTTGCCTGCTTTCTGAAAGTCCTGAAATTCATGGGAAGTGACTGTCATAATCAGTATATTCAGAAGAGGGCAGCATCAACCTAAACAAGAAGTGGGGAACACATTTACTTTAAGGATTTCAATGTAAATGGGAGAGACTCCAAAACGTAACATAAGTACAATTGTTAAGTTTTTAAAACCAGAATCTAGTTTGCATTCTGATATTAAGACAAAGCAAGTCCATAATCAGAATTATAGGAGCATTATAACTGTCTCTGCAATGACATGATAACATGTTTTGTTATCTTCTTATAGTAACATATTGCTCAGAGTAGTGGCTACTGCACCTTCATTATGGTTATGACATCTATAACCCTCTAACAGGTCTTTTGAAACAAAAATTGAAGCAAAATTTAAAAAGGACCAACATTTTGTGCATTCTGTGACTGAAATGCTACTGAAATCACAGCCACAGCTAACACAAACTAAGTATCAGTGCAGGTGGTGGTGACACGATGGTCCTGAGGATCTCAGTTGGTAGGAGAGCTCTAGAGAACATCAGTTGGCTTTGGATCAGGGATTGAGTCAGATGCAAGATTAGGACTAAAACAGGCAAATATTCATGTAATTACAGGATGGTTTTAGGCTTAAATTAATTTGCTAAAAGTTTTGACTGAACTGGGACTGGACTGAGTCCAGTGTATTGGCTTAGCCATTCCCCATTTAGCTTCCCATGACTAATAATGCTTTGTATGAGAGTTAAATTGTCTTCCCATTGAATGGGAATGATTCTGTGATTCTGTGGTTCTGTAATGGGCCTATATGAGGTTTTACCCATTTTACCACAGGATTTTACTTTAACAGCGCACTTGCAAATATGTACAAGTCCCAGTAGTGTCAGCAATGCTTACTTATATGCTGAAGTGTTTTGCTGAGAGGAGAACTGCAAAAGGAAGTCCAAATTCTTAAGTCATCACTATAATGAGACTGTGAGCCTGCATAGTGGCAATAGGTGACCTAGGGAAAAACAAGTGTAGAAGATTTTCTTGTAAGAATTAACTGTATGCTGACTTGGAACATGAGGAGATAAAAATGTACATTGCAATCACTATTGTTCTCCTGCTGACTGCATTTTTTTAAGTGTCTGGGTAATTACAGCTTTTTCCTGAATTTAGAGTCCTTTGGCTCAGGAAGGTGTATCATATTTCATTTGATTCCTTTCTTAAAAGCTGAAAGAACTGGAACATTCTACTTTGTGATTCTCAAGGTGGGTTATTTAACCTTGAATTATGTGTCAAAATCCTGTTTCAGCATAAAGACTGCATACGTATACACTTAATGAACAAGACCCTGAAGGTTTGTAAAGAACCTTAGTTTATATATTCCATTAAATATGATCTTCACAGGCTAATTAGTTAGAAATTTCACCCTTGCTTATAGTATACACTTTTTTATGGTCAATAACAGTAAAATCTATGTAAACCATGCTCTTTATTAATAAACATTATGTGCTTCTGGCTTTCAAATAAGGAAATGGATTACTTGTTTTTCTCTTGTGACTGGCCTACTGGCATAGTAAAATTCAAGCAATTAACATTATGGATAGATCACTTCATGTGAGATATGAAAGCTGTACGGATCATTTTGTTTTCTATAAAAATAAGGACACTGGTACTGCAAAGAAAACTTAGCTCAGCAATATCCAACCTCAGACTTTAGGGAGGGTCGAGGTCTCTGGGGATCACTATTGAATAGTATGACTTTCACCTGTATGTTACAGGTTTGGATTGAACTGAGATTAGTACTAATTAAACTGGTTGTTAACTCCTTGTGGTTGCATAGCTGCTGTCTAGTTCTTAGCGGATAACACATATAATTCTAAAACCTTCTCCACAAATGGCACTATTGGCCTTGCTAACTGAGACAATGAAATGGAGCCATCCTGGATGTGCACCACCCTCCCCATCCCTGCAGGGGCCTCTCCGGGTTAGCATTTGAAACAGAATGGTGAAATGAATGTTTTCTATGGAGCTGTAAACTTATGTGATAAGCTGTTATTCTGCCAGTGCTCACAGACATGATCATCCTTTCCACTCCGGTCCTGGAGCTCCCCAGATGATGTGTACTTTGGGAATGTATGTAAACGACCAACTCATTCTAGCTTTTCAGCTAGTAAGATTTTCAGTTTAAGCCAGGAGAAAATACCAGTCACCTAATGTTTGTACCCCTTCCTTCCCCGGAGAGTGGCATTACTGAAACAAAATGGTCATTCGTCCTAGAGTGACCTATGGCTTTACTATATACAGTAACAGGCATGTGTGTTGTATACAAAGACCTACAAACACGTGGCAGAGAACAAATATATTAATAAAGGTCTCCTGTGATAGTGGTCTCTTCCTTATTCACACTGTCAACAGATGCTGCAAATATTTTAATAATTTAGTTAGAAAAATCAACCTAGAAGTTCCTGTGGCTATGAATAAGAATTTAGATTGCCTTTGTACTTTGCAAATGTGGTTGTTTAGCACCAAAGGAAGACTTGGGACTGGATGAAGAGCAATTGCTTTTTTGCAAAGAGCTTTTCATATTGGCCCTGTCTGAAAAAAAAAACAACAGAATGTTCAAGTGGTTATGAATATGGTTTTGTTTAAAACAGTAAGGCTAGCACATAGTCCATCTCCCTTCTCCCTCTAAAGATGTTTACTGAGCACAAAAAATAGTTCTTAAATATATGGAAAAGTATGTGAGCCAATATCTAGCTGAGAACTAATCACTTCAACACTTAGAAATGGAGCTGTTAGTATGGGAGACTTCCCTTTCTCCTGTGCATTCCATTCTTTGATTTTATTTTTTATCAAGTACAAAGCCTATTTAGGACACCAGTTCAGGAAACTTCTCCTACCTTTTGCTGTCCTATAGCAGCTCCTCAAAAAAACCCTATGCTGAATTATCTTTATGGGTCACAATTATTGCTGAATTGGGAAGCCTGGGAAGTATGAAGAAGGAATTAACGTTTTCCATGAGTGCTTTTCCCTAAGCAGCTTTGCAGTCCCTGGAGCATCTATAGATACTTTTCTGCATTACTTCTTCACTAGACTGTACAGTCAGCAGTCCAAGGCAGAGCTGGAAATAAATAGTTCACCCCTGTGTGCTAGGGCAGTGCCTAGTCATGACGCCAGATATTTTTCTTTCCAGAGTTTGGATCAGATTTGTGTCTGATCAGTTCTCAAACAGGCATCAGGCATGTCCAGGTGCTGTGAATGTGATTGAAAGGGCCCTGTGTGGTGGATGGATGGATGTTGTTCTGCAGATACTACAATATCCTCTCATATCCTATCCTTTCTGTATCAGTTTTTCTTCCTCTAAAACAACAATCTTCTGATCATTCACATTTTTAGATGCGGTTGGAGAAAGGGTATTTGTTTTCCTAAACTCCTATGGCTGTTCCTGACCCCTTAATCTCGCAGATACCTAGCCACCTTCAAGTTCTTCCCCAGGCCATGGGACCTAACTACTCAAGTCCCCCTGTATTCTATATGCTATTGTAGCAACCTAGTCTAGAGAATCTAGGAACATAAAACAGGTGTAGGCAGAACACAGCTTTTTTCAGAAGACTGGTTTGGAATGGGTCATTAACCAAGCTGATTTTATGTCCCTCAGTTTTAAAGGAAAGCTGCTGCTTCTGAAAATGTGTTTCCACAAGTAAATCACTTTTTCTTTAGAGAAGCAAAGGGAGGTGTTCAGATCACAGAGCTCAACTTCCATCTACAATAGAAATCATCTCAGTGTGCTAAAACATAGGAGCTGTGAGCTTGAGCGGATGCTTTTGTTGCTGAACATGAAAGCAAAATCATATTGCTACTTGGATGATGGATTTCCCTTAGTAGGCAGCCACCATCTTGTTTACAAGGAAATCTCAACCATTAGCGTGTATGCAAACTGCTTATGGTTGGCTTTTAGCAGAGATGACAAAGAAGAAATGAGACATATATTGGCTTGAGGTAAGCAGTCTCTATTACCACAACTATATTACTAACTTATGTTTAATTGCTCAGCATTTATGAGGTTCATACTTTATTGTCTTTCTTGCCACACAATAAGCTGGGCAAGTTAAAAAAGCTCCAAGTTTCAAAGGCTAGAGTTTTGGGTGCCTGCCAGCACTGATCTGTTTAACAAACAGGCAGCAGGGTGCTTATTAGTAGGTTGTGGTTTGCAAACCATGAAGCCTGTGGGGCCAGATGCACTGATCAAATAGCAAATCTATAGATCAGTAAGCCCATTAGATGAAAAAGGGGAGCACCACTGAGTATAAATATATTTTTCATAGGCTTCAATTAGGCTACCATAAATGACTCTTGTTACTCTTTCTCTTGACCCAACAGTCTAAATATTAAACATTAGTATAAGTAACATTTGTTTCAAATTGCTTGTCTTAGAATTTCCCAATGACTTATAATTATATAGCACTCGGTAGTAAAAGAACAAGTGCCAAATTGCTCTTATTATTTCTGTTTATTTCAGTGTAACAAATAGTGCCTACTCACAACTCAAGGTGCTTATATATTATTCATAAAAGCACAATAAAAACTGTCAGTGAATCAACCACTGCCTAAGACCAGGTGATTAGCTGGTCTGAATCGGCATGGTTCTGTGGCAGCCAAGATGAGTCTATGAGTTCCCTGAAGTCACTGAGCCTATGAAAATTTCTAGTTGTTAAGGATCTGGCCAAAGCAGTCTGCAAATAACGTTTCACCCCTTTAATTTTCCAGCTTCACTTGGCACAAATGACGCAGCAGTCAATGAAACTTGTTTCCACAAAGTTTCCAAGAGCAGATTTTACTGTTTTAATTACTTGAATTTCTCTGATGATTGATTTTTTTTTCAATTGTTTCAGCCTGTGAATCACTTGTGAATTCTTTGTGATGGCTACTGCTAAAAGTAGTTGATTTTCTTGCTGTATTTCATCACTTAAGTCATGTAGCAAGGTTCCCTCTTCCTGACAGCAGACCTGCTGAACCCATGGCACTTCCATGACTTGAGCGTTCTCAGTCCTGCTCCTTTCTATCAACGTTCTTGTGAACACAGTTTTACTCTTCTAGATGTTTGCAAGGAGAAAGTGAAAGATGCTGTAATGCCACTAAACCATCACTATTTTAATGCAAAAATCTTTGAATTCTTTTTGTACTGAGTACCCAATTCTGGTTTCAGTTATCTCCTCCAGGAAAGCATAGTAGAAAAGAAGGACCTGAAAGAGTATTTTGAAAGTCAACCCAGGATTATTTACGTAATAAAGAGGAAACAGAAAATAATTTCTGCAGCTGAGAATCTTCTGTTGAAAATGCTCAGAGGCATAGAACAAAACCAAAGTACTCTCCTCTCAGTGTCTTTTCACTGTTGTCAGCATCTCCTCTTTGTTTTCCTTCTGTTGAGTAACTGAGGGCTGCCCTAAGTTTTGAGTAAAAAAAAAAGACCACAATAGAGAACATGACAGCAATATTCTTTCAACAGTTGTCTCAAGCTTGGCATGGTTGACATGAATTCATTTAGTTAGAAGGTACTGATTGTGGCAAAAAAAGTCTTCCTAATCTGTGCTTTCCATGTCAACAAAAGTGATGTGCTGCACCAGTTTGTAAAGGAATCATTACAAATAGTATTATCAGAAAAGCATTTAGTTTCAGGTCTTGCGCACTGCCAGAGAAACACATATTCATATAATGTAAAAAGTAATCAGAACCCATGACTTAACTTTGCAACTTACCGGTTTGAATCTATTTAAAAGTCTACAATGACTTTAGTGGCATGCAGCTTGATTTTGAGTCTCACAATGGCATGACACTTAAGTACATACCAGGTGTTACATATTTCAGTTGTTCCATGCTGATGTGCTAAGGAGAGTGGTATGTTTAAAATTCAATGTGTCCTTCTACTGTTTAGGCTAGTGCAAACTGGTGCTTTGCAGTAGTGGAAGTGAGAGCATGTTCAGCCCCAATGTCAGCAACTCAGCAAAATATAAAAAAAAGTCAGGTTGGCATTTTCAGAGTGTGTGATTTACTTGGATGTTTCTTACTTTACAAGTCTACTTCAAGTTGTATCATCTAAGGGCTACATTAGCTCTTGAAACCAGAGTCTATTGTTCTGAGACTAAATTAGGACTAGAGGCCAGATTAATAAATAATATGATTCACTTTCCAAAATTCTTAAATGTCACTCGGCAAGTATACATGTGAGGTTTATTAGCCTCATTATTCCTGTGCAGAGCTGACATCTAAGGGCACAAACAGGAGCAAAGACTAACTGAAAAAGAGCCTAATGCTAATGCAGAAAACCTACATATCGTTGAATACAGGGCAATCTAAAACCCAGGAATCTATATTGCAAGCATCTTTATTGTTCAAGCTCTAGCACTCCAGGAAAATGCAATTACTCCATGACCCTTATATTAAGTTGATCCTTAAATTAAGGTATTTTGGTTCCCATTTTCTCTTTTTGAGGGCCAAGAACTATAACCCAGCCAAAGCAACCACTGACTCCTCCATGTGTGTCAGTACTGATAACCCTGTTGCCCAGTCCAGTTCACAAGAAACTTGTTTTCAAAGCCAATGAAGTTTCACATGCATTGAGTGGGAGAAGGGTGAGAGCCAATAGGCCTCATTGTGTTGGCAACCTTTTCTAGAATATTCCCAGAAAGAACTGGAGGCAACAACTTTCTCTTTTTTTGTGTGTCAGAGGATGTCTGTAGCTAGAGAGACTCTTTCTGCTTGTACAGCGGGAGTCCTTGCAAAAAGACTGTGCAGGAGTTAACACTTTCCAGTGACTCTGGCCCACTGAAAGGTATCCTAAATAAAAAACAGGTTTTCTTTGCTAGAATGTATCTCCAGAATAAACAAGACCCTGTTAATCCCACACTTCTTCATGCCAATCTCAATACCTCTGGCTGTAGCCAGCAGTTAGTCCAGTATGGGCAAACTTCAGGGTGCAGTAAATAACAGTCTTTCTCGCATCTCAGGTCTTGTTTGCATGACCCCACACCAGGAAAGAGCCAGAACTATTTGGATTGTTCAGACAGAAAGGCCTTACACTCTGGCAAAATTTGCCATAGTGCGTGTTAACTCAGACTGGCTAGGCCAAATTAACTACCTTGATTTAAAATGTCAGAGAAAAAGGGCATCTTGGGTTTTAACTTGGGATGGTACTTGTGATGAACTCCAGGTTCCTCAATTATCTGTTACTTTAGCTGATAACCTCAGTTAAAATCTTAGTTGTTTTGGTGCTATTATAGTCTCAGGTAGGAAGTTCCAGCAACCCAAGATAACAACCTTTTCTTTTTTTCATTTTTTTCTTTCTTTTTTTTTTTTTTTCCTTGGTTGGACATATCGTTTGAATCTGCTTTGCTGCGGGATAAGTGCTTGCAGCTCTCAAGAGTTTTTGCGGAGTTGGAGATGCTCAGGGCTTCTGAACTTTGAATCTTTAATGATGCATGGGTAAACCAAGAAAATATTGATGCTCCACAAATGCCACATGCTGCATGTCTGTAGAGAAAGAAAGATGAAAACTCTTTTCTTCTACTAAACCAGTGGGTTATAGATAATGCCATGAAACTGGACCAATGTTTTCACAAAAACAAGTCGTCTTTTTTGAATTCACGCCATCTTGCTTTGCCTCAAATGCTCTATTTGGCTGAAGTTCAGCAGGGGTATTAGGAACTGCTGCTAGCTGAATGCAGAACAAACTCTTACAGCCAAAATTAAGAACAGTGCTGTCTTCTGCAGGGTTTTTAAAACCTAATTAAAGTAAATACTTCGGAATGATTAAAAGGCACACACCATTTTAAGATAAAAGTTTATTATAGTTAAAAAAGGAAGCTCTGTAATTTAAAATGGAAAGTTTATGAAGCTTCAGGATAAACCTCAGCTAGGAAAAATAACAGGTTTCAGATGTTCTAAATATCATACGTTAACCCCAAATGATCGTTCTGTAACACCAGTTTCCTTAGTCCACGGTGGTCAGAATTAGAACACCCACTCTGCTTAAAGGCACAATGCTCACTACAATCAGCCATTAATCACCCGATTCCCATCCCGTACCAAGGCTCCAAGCTTCAGGATTTTAAAAGGGGATGATTGTGTAGCTATCCCAACTAGATCTGATTTCATCATATCTGGGCCTGCTTCGAGCAGGAGCTTGGACTAGAGACCTCCTGAGGTCCTTTCCAACCTCAATGATCCTCAGGTTCTAATAAAATAAATGATGGCTAGAACATTATCTAATGAGACAAAACAGGTAGGAAATGGCATGTTTTGCAACGTTGTTACTATTTCAATTAATGTCTATGTATGAGAGAGAACGGGAGAGAATATTCAACTGTTATTTACTTAAGGGTAGCTGTTATTTAATCTACAGAGTCAGATTTATTTGGATAGTTACTATAATTAAATTTGAACTGAATACTGGAAACATACTGAAAGTTAACAACTATGTAATAAACTTTCTAAGTAACAATTAAGTGTGTTGGGGAGGCAAGTCTACAAATCTTTTAAAGGTGCTATCAGAAAGGAGACAGAAAAAAATAATACCAGACAGCAGTATATTTAAACGTAAGGGATTAAATTTTAAAAGTCGTCCTTTGTTCTGCCCTTTTGGGAGCACCCTCCTGATAGTACACAATAAAAGACGGTGCAGGAGGCTGTTAATGGAAGGACCTGCAACCCACTGTTTGAGGCTTTCAGTGTGCTGTAATTGAAATCTCCCACAACACGTCATCTGGAGTCTACTTGCTGTAAGCAAAAAGAAGTAGTTAACAGAAAATTTCTGGCAGGTAGGCTACTCAAGGTATTTCCTGATTCGGAATTTACTCCCTCAGCTTAGACCACTAATGCCTGGCATTTTTAAGGCTGCAGCAAAGTGCAAAACCCATTCCTCTGTCTTTTTTCCCCCCCTCAAATGTACACTGCTTGAACAAAAACCACCTCCCTGCTTTTAGCATCATACCTGCTATTCTATTAGGCCTGAACTATTATGTTTCTACAAGTGGTAATCAATGAAGAGCTCCAGTGAGATCTTCTAGTGGTAGTCCTTTGGCTTGTTTACCTTGCTTTGCTCCAGGAAGATCTGACAAGGTATTATAGAATTTGTTCCCATACACTGCTGGCATAACATTTGTCTGCCTAGCTCACTTCTTATTCAGAAACAGTTGGTGTTTCTGTATGGTCTTATGGTTGGCACACAAGTGTTTTCTCCTCTCCCTTTCAAGCTCAGAAAAATTAGCTAGGCTAACAAAAGTATTTTCAAGAGTGGGACTTTACAATGACATACCATTTTTCAGCACTTTTTTTCAATCATTTTTATTGCCCTTCATCACTCGTCATTCCACTGACAATGCATAACTTAATCCTATAACTGTTTGTCATTGGGCATTGTATTTATTGTGGTGAGGGACACCCTCACACTAGTGAGCATCTGTAGGATTTGCCCTTCAACATGCGATGTCCTTGTGGTTGCAATGCAGTCATTCCATCTTTTGCTTCACACGCTGTACCGTTTTTATAAGCAGTAATCCAGAGCAACCCTTTGCAGCGACACAATTCAATAATACGTTGTCAGCAATCAATTACAGAAACACACAATATCCAAAAATGCTATTTGTGTCATTATTAAAGTACAATAAACTCTCTTACTCAGAGGATAGTAATAGCAGATCAGATTTTTACAAAAGATACGTTACATCCCCAGAGCCCAATCAAAACAGCCTCTTTTCTGTCATGTTTGCTTTGTTAAAAGCTTCCTCTGCTCTTTTGAAAGAGCTTCCATTCTTCCTTAGAGAATGCCTCAATTTTAAAATCATCACAGTGGATTCATGTCACCCATATTTTATATTCTCTCCCATAAGAAAAGAGAGAAAATTCTTCACCTGCTAAGTCTTGACTGGTAGTTAGTTCCCTCTGCTTCTTTCTAGTCCCATCAAGCATTCCTCCTGTGTTTCTTTCTGTGTTGCAGTCCTTAGAAAAATGCTGCAAAGCCACAGGCTTGAAGAAAGTGTACGCACTGTGCCAATACAAGCTTCATTTCAGGATCAGACCTCAGTCACCTCAAATTTCTTATTCAGACTTTTAAATAAGTGAACCTAACCCATTTCTGGGCATGCTGCTTTAAACAATTAGTTAAGATCCTTAAGCCAGCATATCCTGACCTAAAGTATCCACCTCCCAAATGAACTTCATGATCCATGCCCCTTCTGTGCCAGCCATGATGAACATTTATTAAATGTGTGTATTAAAACACTCTCTAGCATGAGGAACTTGTATGATGAGCCCTGGAGATGGTATAATGTGCTTCTCAACTGACTTCCTTAACTCCTAAAGTTATCTTCTACAAGTACTTGTCCATCATTTCTCAGCAGACAAAGTTCAAATAATTTTCACAACTTTGGTAAGCTCCAGCTTGAGGCTGTGCATATGCATGTTCAGAACAACTGGAAGATTAGATGAAAGTTGGAAGTAGCTTTCCATCTTTCCCCATGTTGCAAGAAAACAGGAGAAATTCACAGGGATGCACTCTACAGCTCACAAAATGAGATCATGTTTACTGTTCAGTACCTATCACTACATATTTTTGTAGGCTGCTTACTTTACCTCTAAAATCAGTGTCTTCATTTTTTTGTCATCAAAACCAAGTCAAACTTCTCTGTCTCTTGACAATCCACTTACAAGCATAGGGCCTCTCAATCTTTCTTTCAAGAGTAGCTGCTGTGCTTTCATAGTACTCAAGGAAATGCCTAAAAACTAGAGGAAAAAATCTCTAGCTAGCCAATTTCTAGCTGGCCTACTTTAAGGGACCTAGCCAGATCCTTCCCACAACTGCTTGCTTAGCAGGCAGCTTAGTGGTGTAGTCACTCAGCTGTAATTTAATGAAAATGTGAGGAAGCACCTCCTTACAAATTGTTTTTAGAAAGCCAGTATTGTTTGATGAAAAGATAGCATAACCATTATAAATGTGTCCACTCATTGTTAATTTCCTAAACTGCTTATCTTCTTCATGATAACTTCTGTGTTTGTAGTTGATGGTACTATATTTTTGGCTACAACTTTTTTCTGTTAAAGTGGAACGTCTATTCATGTAGGAGTCAATTCTGATCAGCAGATGCTGCATGAGGGTGTCACCTATCAGTTATGATTCTCTTAAGTAACATTAAATTTTGGTGCTTTGACACTATAATGTGTCTTTGGTTTAACAGCCTAATAAATAAGATACATGCAAATAAATTGGATATTAAAAAGCATCAACATTCATGATAACAAAATTTTTCTAGGCTTATTTTAGTATTTGTTTGAGATGGGCTGGATTGGCTTTTCAGACCATAACAACTGTAGCATTGTTTAGGAATTATCTTTCTGAGCAGTTTTGCATCATTTATGCTGAATTAACTAATGAAGCGTAATTTTCTCTGCATGTAATTTTGTATAATCTGATAATAAGCACAGTTAAAAAAATTGGCATATGCATCGTGTTTTCAGGGTTGCACTGTAGTTTTAACAGCACTTCATGACCTGCTGTGAATTAGTGTGTGTCCGAATAGGACTGAGGACTGTTGTATCCATGGGATCTCAAAACACTCTACAGCACATTTTTTGAAGTAACTTTATATGAACTGGGAACAGAACACTAATCAACAGGCTTCTGAGTGCCCAGCTTTAGCCACTTGACTCCTGCATCTCTCATGGTCTTATGCATAAGGAGGCTTATTGATTTCTCACTGACAGCCTTGACGCAGTTCATGTTATCAGGAGTGCTTGCTATATTTGTGGTGGACATCAAGTCATTTGTCTACAGCATACTGAGTGGAAAAACATAGTTGCTCACTTCTCCACCTTGCAGATTCATAAAGAGAGCATAGGTTAAGGAAAGGCTCCCAAAGTTTTTCTTCCATGGCTTCTGTAGGTCATTGCTTATGCTTATCAACCTTTGCTCTGTGGACCCTTGGTGGTCTTTAAAAGTGTGAAAAAGCCCTGCGTATATACCTTTGTCCAAAAGCAAAGAAACAGAATACTGGAAAAGAGAGATAAAGGAGCAAACCCTTTCAAATTTGTTGTTTGGTTTCTAAACAGTAACTTTGCACAGAATGAGGCTTGTTCTTCTCACACCTCCACGCAGAGGGCTTTGAGAAATCCTGCGCTAGAGTTTGCTCTTATTTAAACAGCCCTTTCCAGCTGTGGATGCTTTGCCAGAGAGATGGTATTTTAAAACAGGTGTGCATATGCCAGGAGGCACAGAGATTGATATGACCAAGATCACCTTGGAGCTCAGTGGCAGAGAGGGGTTTCCTGGTGCTTGCCACTAAAATGCCGCATTTCTCCAAAGAGGATCTGGTAGTGCTCTGTCTCTGCATTGATCACAGTAGCCCTTTAATCTCTCTGCAGACTGGACTGTGGAAGAAATTACAGTTCTTTGTCTGTCTCCACAAACAAATGCCATTTCTTACGCTCAGTATGCCCTTAGCCCTGCCGAGGAGGGGCCATTAAGGGCAATTCAGCCCACACTGTGTACTTGATTTTTGGTTTCTCAGATGAGGCTGCCAAAGCAGGGAACAGTTAATGCCAATTACAGTTAATGCTAATTACAGTCGTGACTTTTGTGTGAAGAACATTAGTCCAGTAAGAGCTGTCCTGGGACCACCAAGCTGTTTTACAGAAGCCAGCAAACAAGCCACCCAATGGAAATCATTTTCAGTCTTCAAAGTACAGTGTCTTGCCAGAGTCTTTGGAAAGGCTCTTGCAAACGCAAACTTTCTTCGTATATTGAAACCAAGAAATTCCTTTCAAGGCCTTGGTGATGTCTCCACCGTGAATTTTTTTTTTCTTATAATGCATTTCTGTTTTTTCACAAGTGCTTTAAAATCATCTTCTAAATGTGATTAAATTGTGTATGTGCTTGAGGCTTTCATGAACAAAACAGATTTTAAAGTGACTTTTCCTGTTAACATAAAGTTACATGTAACCAAGAGGCTGTGCCAGAGTGTGCTGTGTGAAGGCCTCTGTGCCAGGTAGGTTCACATTTCACCAGGGTAGCATTAATTTCTTTTCACTCCTCAGTTTACATTTCCAAACCTATCAGTACACAAATACTGGAGGATTAATTTTACGTCTTGTAAAGAGGCTAGCATTGTTCATGATAATGCACAGCCTTTGTTATAATTACAGCAAGTCATGGGAAGGTTCAACTATTTCATTAACTGACTGAAAACAACAAAGTCTAAAGTTTCATTAAGATCAGATGTAATACTTGCATTCCAAGATGAGTTGGAAACTAATAGGAATAATTTAAGCCATAATATCCCAACTAAGGCTATGTTGTGCTAATCACAATGGGGATCATACAGCAGTGATTCTGTATTAAAATATGTTGTATCACAATCCCAGCCTCTGGATGTAATCTCCAGGAGACCTGGAGAGTTAAGGCAAGACGATGTGTGCTTTGCTTATGAAAGCATATATGTAGGGCTCCTTCCTGCAACCAGGTACTAGGTTAAGGAGCTGACTTAGGTACCTTGGTTGTATTTTTCTCCCAACTTAAGCAGTCACAAATGGCAGCTGGAGTACGTGACAGCTTACCTGAAGGTGCACCAGCAGTCTGTGGGCTCCTTAGTTTGACGGCTGTACAGAGCTGATGCAGGGATTCCCTCTCCAATCAGTTTTTCCAGGAAATAATTGTGGTGGTGCATAGAAGTGAAATACAGCATCCTGATGATTACTAATGATCACATTTGGCTTTACATTTCTTCTTGCTGAAAGAAACCAAACTGGGCAACTCCTCCCCTAGAAAAGAAACAATAGGGTTTGATCATAGGTACTTTATATTTAAAAGTCTGGAACTCAACAGCAGCTCCTGATGGTAAAGAAAGGGGACAGGGGGTCTCATTGCTGTTATCCCACAGACAAAATCACTTGAATAGCAGCAGAGCTCAGTGCTAAGCTTTCAGCTGCCCTTGCTGGGCAGGGAGTCATACCCTTCACACTAGCGTAGGCAGAAGGGGTACGCAACTGAAGGGTTATGATGGACTCTTCCAACTGCATTTCTCTTGCATCAGTTTCTACTAAACTGAAGCAAGAAATGTGGTTAGGTGTTAAGCCAAAAAGTGTAAACAGACAACTTTCAATAGGTCCCTACATGTAACAGAAAAGACAGAAAGCTCCAGTTTCCCCATCTCCATAGTCCAGGCAATAAATTCTTGTCCTGCTTTATTCTCCCTTACAGATGGTTTGGGCTGTGGAAGGGCAAGATTTTAAAATAAAGGAAGCGGAAGGATTTGGTTTGTTCCTTACTTTTAAAAAAAAACAACCCCAAACCAAAACAAATAAAAAAATCTTATCCAGCCTGAAAGGCAAGGCTGTACTTGTGAAATTAATAGGATAATTGCACATAATCTAAGAGAAAAAAATTGAGCCCTCTAAAGGTTTTGGGTTTTGAATATTTATTTAACTTTGTAGCTAAGAGTGGAGGAAAGAAGCCGTTGTTAGTGGAGAACAGTGTCTGTTGAGTTAAGCTGTAAAAGCTCTCATTCTACATGTTCTGAAGAAATCCTGGAAAATAGGAAAGTTAGATCACCTTAACATGTTTAAAATTAAAGGCCATTCTGACAGGAAACATAACAGCCACAGCAACAACCCCTTTGAAATACAATAAAAATCAAGAAACTCATGACCAGCTTTCAACTCTCCCTGTTAAAAGGTGTGTTATGGCCGAAGGGTTTGGCCTTACTGTCTGTTTTCTATCAGTAAGCCTCAAATGCTGAAGCAACGGAGAGTAATACAATTCACAATCCATTGGCTTTATCTAGAAGTAGATTGAGAGCTCAGTGGAAAACCTACTGAAATCAAGAGGAAAATCCCAGAGACTGCAGTGGCTTGAATCAGATGCAAAATTACTGGGGTCTTTCTTCCCAAAACTTAGGAGCTGGAACCTTGCCTTTTCATTAGCTCCCGTGGGAAAACATCTGTGGTGAAGCAGAACGATACACAATAGAACAAGTTGTGTCTGAACTTCAGCCAGACCATGCACCCCCCCTTGGATAGATACGAAGGAGGCTGTAAATGAAGAAGAGAGAGCACAGACAAAATCAGTCTTTTCAGTGGTAGCAAATAGGCTGTTTGCTGTGCAAAAAGTGAGAGTTCAGCTTGAGGAGCTTGAGAGACTGTTCGGTGGGGGAACAACGTATTTTGTGAGCTACTAAACAGGAGGTTTCTTAAAGTGTCTGCGTCCCAAGGGAACTTTGGTGTGCTGCTGGAAAAGTGATTTGTTAGAAAGTGTGCCTGTAATAAGGGCACCTACATAGTGAAGGAGGCCTGACTGGGTTAGTAGAGAGCTGGGAATATGAAAGTGATACAATATAACCTGTGTTTTGATTCAAAACCCTCTCACTGAATGAGCTGAAGTCAAGGAACTTCACAAAGTATTGCAGCCTTAGTTGTGTCTTGGTACTTTTCATCACACAAAATGATATTCAGCCCAGAACTAAAACATTAAATCAGGGGATATGAAATGAAAAATAAGAAGCAGAAAACATGACTTTTGACTAAATGAATTGGCTGTAAAAACCAGAGTGAAAATGTGGTATAAAATTATTAAAGCTCTTTGCAATTTTTGCAGCACTTTCTCAGCCACAAATATGCTTTCCCACATAAGACAGTAACTGTGTTCCTTTGTAGAGCTATCATTAAGTACAGCAGAATGCCAAGTGAGTATCAAAGCTTTGAGTGCAAACTATTGGTGTTTTCTTTCTTTCTTCCTTTCTTTGGGAAAAAATTGAGAGGTTTATGTCTATTATGCATTTTCAACAGATTCAGACTACAAAATAATATACACACATATAAAAATGAAGATGCTGAGAATTTCTTTCAATAAGATCTTTCTGAAAGATCTGCTTTTTCCCTCAGAATGTGTATATGAGACCTTTGGAAAAGTGAAGAATATTTTCAGCATACAGATGGCAGTCTGCTTTCTAATTCCACTTCACGTGGCTGGCCTAACCAAACTTTTCTACTGACCCGTAGTGACTGGATTGTGCATGAAAGCACAGCGCTGAAGCAATGGTAGTTGACTGAGAACAAGTATTAAAACTGTACATCTAAGATGCGTTTCAGTCTTTGTGATCTTGGAGCCCAGCTAAGTTTCTTCTTCATAATTAGATTGTTGCGAGCAGCATGGTTGATGAAATGTAATCATCACGACTCCATCTAGGACTGAGGTTGCATTACAAGAAATGTGAGTTATGTCTGCACGGCACAGTGCAGCGTTGTGTAGCTATAGCAAGCTAGCTCTGCGGATCAGAAGTATAGCCTTGTGAGCTGCAAATATACCCCTAGCGTTGTGCGACAGAGGAAGCTGAGGAATGCCGGCTGGTGGCAAGGTAGCCACAGGCAGGCACACTGAGAAGTTTGTGTAGCCGTGACCTCCCTCCTACTACTCGGTTGACCCGCACTGTTTACTTCGTTGTTTGCCACCAGAAAAAATGGCAGATGTGTGTATGTTCTTTCTACCCTGAATGTAGACTCCAGTGCTGGGGATGTACTGGAAGGAGCTCTTCAAAAAGGTTATATGATATAGGGCTCAAGAAGAGGATTCTCTGGATTCATGGCCTACGTGTCTCAAAGCTCTGGAATCTAGAAATTGTTCTGCCAATTACCTTTTAAACCAACTACAAAGTTCAGTAAAACATGTGTTTCAAACAGTGTCTGCTTCTGTCTTATCTTTAGGAAACACATAAGTTTAAACCTCTTTCCTTTATCTTTTATTAACATACTGTTCTATTTGAGCTGAAAAATCTAGCTGTTTTATTTACTGACCCATGTACAGTTTCATCCGGTTATACAACGAACGGCCTTGCTGGGGAGTAACCATTTCGGGTTTTTTGTGTGTGTGTGTGTCAGCTCTCATCTGGAATATTTTAGAAGAGGATTAATCACTTCCCAGTTTTGTTGAACCTGAAACAAGACTTTCTGACTAAAATGCACATAACTTAATTTTCCTGTGGCTGGCTATAAAAACCACCAAGAAATCATGCCATCCAGTAAGGATATTTTAATTTGGTTTTAGGGAGAAAGAGACTCAGTCTGGCACTGAGTCATGGGGTAGTGGAAATATTCATACAAAAATAACAGCCTCTTTTTTTCTATACCCTATACCCCTTATGCAGTGAGCTTATTTTCACTTGCAGAAGCATGGACTCTTTTGCAGGGGTTTTCTTGTTCTGAAAGAAGGTAGAAACAGTTGGCAGCAATTGGAATCTTGCTTTTTCAGTTTCTTGTTGCTCACAAGGGGAGCAAAGGCAACAACACAGATTCAGCACTGGAGTGAAGCAAGTTATTCAGTTATGAAAATTAGGTATAGAAAAGAGAAAAACATTGTCTGCATTTGGGAGTAGAACATGCATAACATGTCAAAATGCTCTGGGGAAAAGGACATTTTTCCACAGATTAGTTGCTGGAGCCTGTCCTATTGCATCTTCACTGCAGTCATTATCAGTAGATGAGGAGAATTAGACGTAGCCTGAATATGTCAATGGTTGCTGTAATCCATCTCCAGTGCAACTGATTTACCCTGCACCTCCTCCGTGGAGGTGCATTAGCACACATGTTAGGGCACACACATCAAGAGGCAGATTAACAAGTTGACTCCCACCTCACACTTTCATGTAGTTAGGGTTTTGTTTCTCACAGTGATGCAGTGCAGAACCACAGCCTTTTCTAAGGTGTGTATCCACGGGCAAACCACAGGTAGTCAGTAGACCACTGAAACCCATCCTCTTGTGTGTGTTGCACATAGTGTCATGGAGCAGGAGGGAGGTGGAAAAGCCATCTCTTGTCTGAGGCTGGAACCAAATATCAGACTGTACTGAAAGTGTGTTTGCTAGTACTGTCTCATACGATGACATCTTCTCTGATACATAAACTAATGTGTCAGATGCAGTAATCAGCTCAACAGGACATGGCACTGTCTTGTGTTAGAGAAGAATTCACCTTCTTTCTACTGAGGAATTGAAAGTCTGCTCTTGTTAAGAGCCATCTTCAATTCTGCAGGTGAATAGTCATACCAGTTTATTCCACAGCTCCTCTTGTCCCACTGTTCTTGGGATGCAATGGAGAAAAAACACAATGGAAGCATTGAAACAATCTCTCAATGCTAAAATGCTCAATTTGAGGGGGAAATTACTGCTGAAATGTGCTGAGGTACTCTACGCCATAAAGCAACCTACAAACCACTGATGGATCTCAGGCAGCAGACTCTCCACTAAAGAAAGGCCACGAAGCTTCTGAGGGTAGAGCTGGCCAACAGTTTCCTGTCAAAAGATTTTTAAATTTTTAGCTCATGTTAAATGTCTCTATTTTTTACCGAAGAGATGTAGTTTTAAGGAAAAAAAAATCCAAGTTTTTCTAAAAGAACAGGTGGGTATGTAATATCAAAACCTTTTCACAGGAAAAAAAGGAAATAAGTTGGGGGCTTTGGTTTTCCCCCCAAAATAGCAGTGAAAATCATGAGAAAACTGTTTCTTCAAGTAACATGAAAGATATTTTCTGTATTTGAGTTTTTCCTGTTACTCTGTGCTGAGGGCAAATCTTTATTTCATCATAAATATAATCAGCAGCCACTTGTATGATTATCAAAGTGCCTTACAAGCAAATAATAAATAGTTTTTATATCTGTATCTCATTCACAAAACAGCATTTTAAAAATGAAACTTTAATCGTATACTTTTTCCATAATGTAGCTGCTTCCATAAAACCCCAATAACACCTCTGTAACTCAGTTTCCATTTCTTAAACTGCTGGGACATCTGTGTTTTAGCATTAATATCTTTATGCACATAGAATTCTGACTCAAGCAAAGTATCATGTTAAAGGATCTATGCATTGAGTGTAGCGTCAAGTGCAAATATTGGCATTTAAACCTAGTATTTTCCAGACTGCCAGCCAAACATGTGTTTGGGATGTCTGGCTGCAGTCACGTAAATGGCTGGGGTTTTCCTTCTGTTATCACAGGTTACTTTCTGTGACTGACTATTCAGCTTGTTAGGTCAGTGTGAACATTGCTTTTCAGAATTTGCATATTTGAAATAATTTCCTTGTTTTATCCCAGTTGGAATTTAGATGTCTGAAATGGATGGGCTCACAGTATGGTGTATATGGTGTGGTTCTGAGTGTCGCATGATTTGTGCCTAATTTGAAGTGCTTGAAGAAACTGAAACCGATTTAAAATGTTTCAGATAGGCCACCACAAAACTGAAATACTAAAATCACTTCATACACTTTCCATGTAAAACTCTGCCTTGATCTGTTGTGAGTTACCTTTGAGAAGTCCGACTGGAAAGAAAAGATAAAAGCTGTGCTCGTTACCCAATGCAGTAAGTAACGTGACAGCTGAAGAGCTCTTTCCAAACATAAATTAACTCCTATTGCTCAGGATAGTCATGGTTGAAAGAGGGACAGTTAAAGAGGGTGCATCATGAGAAGTGAGCCCAAAATACACCAACATGTTAAGAACTAACTGTCTGTATGTACGTAGAGCTTATAACTTGTAAACATTATACCGCCTGTGTGTTCCACCAGTGATGAGGGCTTAGCTAGCTTTCACAGTGATGATCCCTGTACAGAAGTCCTGAATGTGGAGCAGAGGAGTGCCTTGTGAATGTACTTGTACTGATCACTGCACCAATATCAACTCAAATCCCTGCTTTTCATATGTTTGGTATTCAGGGATGATAGCACCTTCAAACAATCCAAGCAGATCATGATCCTAAAATAAGATGCATTTCTAGATCTTCTCTCTTTCCCAGAACAATGAGTGTATTCTCAGTGGTTGTGTGGCCTCTGTACTTATGGAAGTCCCATCAGAGTCCCATTTACCCTCTGACTTTGTTTAGATTACTTGAGATGCAGATATATATGTGAAAGTATGGTAAATATTATTTTTAATTACATGAAAAGTTGTACTCCTAGATAGAAATAAGAATATACATTTCTGTGGGACATACCTCATGCTTGCTATGTTTCTGCCCAAGTCTCTGGACAAGATTGACTGTATTTCAAGGATGCAATAGATGATATTTGGAACAAAATGATTACAGCATGTTTAGTACCCAAGGATCTCGGCATGATATGTGAATGCAGATATACAGCACTTTGCTTGTTCACTGCACTTTTTCCTATGTGCTATAAGAACTGTTCTTTTGATAAGTGTAACATCAGTGTTACTGTAGATAGAAACCAACATTTCAGAAGAGGTTTATTTGTCTTACTATATGATATGTAAAGAACATAATTCTCAAATGCCTTGCTGTAGAGGCTTCATGTGTGACTTCCTTACTATGTAAAGACAAAATCCTTGCATTTCTAATCACACTGCAAAGAGGGAGTGCTGTGTAGCTGCCTAGTCACCTAAAGGGTGATGATTACAGCCACTGTAAAGAGATGAGAAAGCATCTCTGCCATGTTCTCTGTTGCAATAGCAGAAGCATGAGTTTGCTCATCAAATTCCTTCTGCAGTTGGTCCCTCAGGGAGATAAGTGTGGTAACCTCCCAAGTTTGCTAGCTCTGACACATCTGCTTTGAGAGTGGCAAATTAAAATATCTGCATGGAGTGGAGACCGCTGCCGCCAGGGCACATGGCCTGCATGTGAAGCTGTGGTCATCTTGGGATCTCAGAGCATTCTTCACAGGGCACTAGCATGGGCCTCTTCAGGACTGATGCAAGCGGGAGTTTCCAATCTCTGCCAGACAGTTGAAAGGCTACAGAAAAAGAAAAACTTCTGTGGGTTCCTGGAAAGTTTTCTGTGTTGCCCCTAGCTGGTCTGACAGACCTCCAATCACTCCCTGGGAGGAATGGCAATGTTCTCCTAGCATGCACTCTCCCTCTGGGTTTGTAAACTTGTGCTAGAGCCATTAGCTGGGTATGAGGCCTCTAGAGAGTGCCAGAAACCATGATAAAAAAAAAATAAATAATCCATTTGTTGCAGATGCTGCAACCTCCTGCAGAAAGGCATGGGACACTTGTGATAGCAGTTCAGTGATACAAAAGTGCTTTAACACCTAGAAAACATCTTTGTTCCTTGCTGGAAGTGTGTTCAGCATCAAATTAAATGTTCATGACAGTTCACCACAAGTTATTATATGTTATTTGCTGCCACTGCCACATTGCAAAAGCCTCACTGGTGGCAGAGTAACATGAATTCATAGCATTTGATACAAAGAGTCTTTCAGAAGACAGACATGCAGAGACCTTTAGCTTTAAATTATTTCATTCCTGTCATTCCCTTAAACAGATATGTGAGATGAATTAATCCATCGTCCCTCATCAAATCATTTCTTGCTGCTCAGCTGTGGAATTTTAGGATGTTAAGAAGCTTGTGAGACAAGGGTGTTGATTGCCAAGTCAGCAGAAACTTTAGAAGTCTGTGTCAAAACTAAGCTTGTTTGACATGCGGGACCAAAATATTTGCAGTTGTATAATGATGAGGAGGCTTTGGCTTTTGTTTTTGGTTTACTTTTTACTAGTTCTGGGATAGCAGTCCATGTCCTGTTTTGCAAAACACTAATATTAAAGGACTCTTTGATGTGGAGAGGAAACTGCACTATTTCTTGGGCTGAAACACTAGAGGTTGTTGCTTCATGACAATGAACAAAAAGTAATGAAAAGTGTAGCAATCAGACTACTGGGATGGAGGTCTCAGACATACACGGGTCACAAATGAACATGTACTGCTTTGAACTGTAGATACCACATTGCTTGGTATGGTGTGTGCACTGCACATCTGTGACTCGCACATTCGCATGTCTGCACAGCTGTCCTCTGGTAGGTGGAAGCTAGGGCTCACTCAAGTACATGCCAGTTCCTTGATTAGATTGTCTACTCTGTAGATTTTTAATAAGCAGCATACAGGTCTTTTGCAGTATGCTAGGCCATGACAGTTCTTAGTGACTGACATGTCATCAGGAAGGCTTGAAGCTAATCTGACAGTGGCACAAGAAACTCTGGTCTTGGAAATTTTGGCCTGCTTAGTCCAATTTTAAAATGAGTGCTTCTTATTCATTGTAAACTATTAAGAAATTATCTATCATAGTAACTACTACTGTATGTATTCCAGCACTACCTACAACAGCACTACAGACCTGACACTTATTCCAGGTGACTCATGTATTCCCAGGGAAAGATGTTCTGGGAAAGGGAAATGAGTAGTGGTGGTTGTTATCCTTGTTTTCATTGTTTCAAACAATGCTACCTTTAGATAAATGATTAGTGGGACCGTGCTGCTCTTTTTATCTTCTGCTGCAACCTCCCCTCCCTCCCACCTCCTGTCAAGCCTTTTCTTGGTGAGAGACTTGCACCAGGAAGTAGGCAAATCTGTACACAGCCTTTGTTCCCCTTGGCAGCACTCAGCTGTCAATCCAGGGAAGCCACAGTCTCCTGCAGGGCTCTGGTTGATGGCACTGGGAACAGAGGATCCTCCGTACAGTCTTTCAAACATCAGTCACAGATCCATGGCTTCTTGGTATTGAGCCTTGTACTGTTCTGGGAATGGGTAAATCCCATCACTGCTGCCATCAAATTGATTAAAACCCTACAAACTAACATGACAGAGAGGTCTCCAAAAATGGTATTTCAGCCACCAGAAAATATATGGTCTTAAATAATCACTTTGGTTAGTTTGAATAAAGATAACAAGTCTTTCTGGCTTAACTTGTGGTGGGTTGATCCTGGCTGGATGCCAGGTGCCCACCAAAGCTGCTCTACCACTGCTCTCCTTGGCTGAGCAGGGGAGAACAGGGCTTTCTGGCTACAATTGCTCTTGGTGTTTCGTTGCATTTTTTTTACCCTTAACTGTGTTATCCCAGAGGTGCTACCACTGTTACTGATGAGGCTCAGCCTTGGCCAGTGGCAGGTCCATCTCGGAGCTGTCTGGCATTGGCTCTATCAGACATTGGGGAAGCTTCTAGCAGCTTCTCACAGAAGCCCCCCCACTGCTACCAAAACCTTGCCACACAAACCCAATACAAACTGCTTCAGGTCACTTAAACAGAAGAAAATCTTTGTAGTTAAGTTGCTGAGCTAGGACTCAGAAGATCTGTGTTCGTTTTGTTTTGCTACAGAATTCCCAGGTGACCTGGACAAAGACATTAATCTCTGTTCCCATCTAAAAAGGCACAGTTATAAGACTCTATTTATTTATCTTAAATTTTTAAATTGTGAGGTTTGACAGCAGGGATTGCCTCTTCCTACGGGTATACAAGGTGTTCAATAGAAGGGAACCTCATTTCAGCTGAGCCTTACAGTCTTCTTTTGTTGTTACAGAGCTCATAACATTACCTTTGAAATACAACTTTCCTATTAGTTAAGATTATAGGAGAAAGTTACATACCGACTCCAAGGCTTTTCGTGTTGCCAGATTTTCTTACACCTCCTAGAAACCTGTGTTGTTACAGACTTGACTGGAGGCAGAGACTGAGGATGGGGAAAGAGAGAGAATCACGGAATGATTGGGGCTGGAAGGGACCTCAAAGCCCATCTAGTTCCAACCCCCCTGCTGTGGGCAGGGACACCCTCCACTAGACCAGGTTGCTCAAAGCCCCATCCAACCTGGCCTTGAACACTGCCAGGGATGGGGCCTCCACAGCTTCTCTGGGCAACCTGTGCCAGTGCCTCACCACCCTCATAGTGAAGAATTTCTTCCTAATATCTAATCTAAATCTCCCCTCCTTCAGTTTAAAGCCATTCCCCCTCATCCTGTCACTCAATGCCCTTGTAAAAAGCCCCTCTCCAACTTTCTTGTAGGCCCCTTTAGGAACTGGAAGGCTGTCATAAGGTGTCCCCAGAGCTTTCTCTTCTCCACGCTGAACAACTCCAACTCTCTCAGTCTGTCTTCACAGGAGAGAAGCTCCAGCCCTCTGATCATCTTTATGGCCCTCCTCTGAACTTTCTCCAACAGGTCCATGTTCCCAGGTTTTGGGGACCCCAGAGCTGGATGCAGTACTCCAGGTGGGGTCTTGCCAGAGCAGAGGGGCAGAATCACATCCCTTGACCTGCTGGTCACACTTCTGATGCAGCCCAGGACATGGTTGGCTTTCTGGGCTGCAAGCAGACATTGCTGGGTCATGCTGAACTTCTTGTCTACCAACACCCCTAAGTCCTTCTCCTCAGTGCTGCTGTCAATCCATTCTCCACCCAGCCTGTAGCTGTGCTTGGGATTGCCCCGACCCACATGCAGGACCTTGCACTTGGCCTTGTTGAACTTCATGCGGTTCTCATGGACCTACCTCTCAATCCTGTCAAGGTCCCTCTGGACGGCATCCCTTCCTTCAGGCATGCTGACCACACCACACAGCTTGGTGTCGTTAGCAAACTTGCTGGGGGTGCACTCGATCCCACTGTCCATGTCGCCAACAAAGACGTTAAACAGTGCCGGTCCCAATACCAACCCCTGAGGAATGCAGCTCATCGCTGATCTCATGTCAGTTGGACATCAATAGTTTCCAACAGGATCTGCTCCATGATCTTGCAAGGCACAGAGGTGAGACTGACTGGCCTGTGGTTCCCTGGATCTTCCTTTTTTTCCTTTTTAAAAAAGAGGGTTATGTGTCCCCTTTTCCAGTCAGTGGGAACTTCACCAGACTGCCATGACTTCTCAAATATGATGGACAGTGGCTTAGCAACTTCATCTACCAGTTCCCTCAGGACACATGAATGCATCTCATCAGGTCCCATGGCCTTGTGCACCTTCAGGTCCCTTAGACAGTCTTGAACCTGATCTTCTCCTGCAGTGGGTGGTTCTTCATTATCCCAGTCCCTGCCTTTGCCTTCCGGAACTTTCATGGTGGGGCTAGAACACTTGCTGGTTTAGATGGAGGCAAAAAAGTCATTGAGTACCTGAGTCTTCTCTATATCCTGGGCAACCAGGTGTCCTGTTTCCTTCCAGAGCAGGCCCACATTTTACCTAGTCTTTCTTTTATCACTGACCTACATATAGAAGCTTTTCTTGTTGCCCTTGATGTCCCTGGCCAGATGTAATTCTATCAGGGCTTTAGCTTTCCTAACCTGATCTCTGGCTGCTCAGACAATTTCTCTGTATTCCTGACAAGGACTACCTGTCCTTGCTTCCACCCTCTGTACGCTTCCTTTTTGGGGTTGAGTGTGCCCAGGAGCTCCTTGTTCATTCATGCAGGCCTCCTGTTGTTTTTGCCTGACCTCTTTGCTAAATGGACTCTTGTAAATAAGAGAATGGAGTCTTGTATTGAAACAAATCCCATCAGTGCTCATCTTGTCTGTGGATGAAGAAGGGAACTGCTATGCACACCAGAGCAGGTGGGTTACTGGATTTGGTGCACAAAGAGCAAAGTTACTGCTGGGACACAAGCTGGCTTCCTTTCATATTTTAGGTGGTAAAGGCAGCTGTGATTTGAGAGTCACTGCGTGGGTTTTGGATGAATACAAAGGGGCAGACGGTTCCACTTAGTTCTGAAATGAGATGCAATCATATCTGTGAATCACACAGCTGCAAATTACAGTAATCTGCCTTGCAATGCATCGTGCTGCCGCACTACCAAACTGCAATGTACTGCAGCAGCAGCAAAGGCTCCTCCCTGACCTGGGCTGTGTCTGCCGAAGGCGTAGTGCCATACTGAAGCAGTAAGATACAAAAAGAAATGCTTTCTGCCACAGCAAAGAGCAATCTTTGCAGGAGTTGAGTCTCACTAATCTGGGACTAGCACCATTTTATTCAGACTGCATGATTGCATGTTGTGAATAGTTATTATTGTTGGTTTTGTTGTTCTAAAAATAACCTGGCATTTCCTAAGTCGGCTGTTTGAGTATTAGTGAGGTACAGAGTAGTGTGAAGAGACATGCTATTGTAGAGCTAACATTTCCAGAATAAATTTAATTTCTCCTGTATTGGCTGCCACTTCTGTTTCCGCTGTCTAGAGAAACTATGAGAACAACTGGTTAATTAATCTTGCCTGATCAGCAGTAGGAATAGGATCAGAAAATACCCCTACCAGCATCTTTCTAGCCCCTTCCTCTTCTCATAGCATTTACTCTAATTTAAATAATTCAAATAGCAAACGCAGGCCCCGTAAGCAGAATGCAACTAACATGCAAGCTGAGTGAACAGCTGATGAAGGTCACAACCTAGGTATTCATGAATACCTACGCTTCTCACCACTTTCTCTCATTCTGTTTTAAAATAGTAGAATGGTATGTAAGTAGTAGTGTGCTGAAAGGAAGGAAAAAAAGTAGCCACCTCATCTGAAAACCTTGAACTCTAAATAAGGAAATTCAGTAGCTAGGAGGTAAAGAATCAATCATAGAAATCTACAAGAAATCTGTTGTTTTCTGATTCTTCTAACTCCTGTATTTAAGATTATAGATCCTTAGAAGAAAGATATTGGTAGAAGTTAAGGTTTTTTAACAAAAACCTTTATTGTGAAGTAACTATGAAAGTTTCTGCATTTGGCTTGATAGCGGCTAGTTAAGCAAGGGACATGTGGATTAATGAGGTAGAAAATGTTCCTGTGGCAAAGAGTGCAAAAGATTTATTTGATTATGAGTAGTAGCCCTTCTGACTTTGTGTGCCTAAATAAATGGGTAACATTTTTAGAAATACATATGTATTCTCTGATAATGCTGATAACGAGCACTTCATCTCCTGCCTTCAAAATCCCCATATCTACTTTTAAGCAAAAGTAAAGGTTGCTGTCAAGTCCAGAGGCTTTACATTTATAGTCTTTAGTCCTTATGCAGTGGATGAATACAGGTTTACATCTGCAGTCCTCTGTGTTAGAGAGGGGCATACGTAGCACACCAAGGAACTGAAGTCTCCAGTGTATGCACCCTTTTATGTTCAAAGCACAAGTAAAATATTTTGAATCTAGAGATTAAGAGGCTGTAGATTTTGGTAATATGTGTTCATTCATATTAACAAGATGCAAGTTAGCCAGCAGTGAAACGTTTCAGAAGCTTTAGCAAGTGGAGACCTAGTTAAGATAAAATAGGAAGCAATCCAAATATGCAAATATGGGTAAGAGAAGGTGTGTTGGATTGAAGAGCACATTTGTATGTAGTTCTACATCCACAGCAATTGCCTTAGCCTCTTATAGTGCTTTCACAGTAGAGAAAAGTGTTCGAGACCCCATTGCAGCCTAGCAGGGAAGCCTGCTTGCTGTTAGCAGTGCTGTGGTGATGAGGAAGAGGTAAAAAAGACGTTGGCTGGGGCAGGAGATGGGAGAGTTTGCTCTGGTCCCTCAACATCTCCTGCCTGAGCGAGGAGAGAGAAAGAGTTGAAGGGGAGAAAGCATGCAACTATGGGTTTGAGAGGATGTCTGCAGGAGTGGCTCCTTACCCTGGGTCTGAAAAAGGTGTAAGTTACTGAATCTAAGATTGTAGAGCTTGGGTGTTAATCTGCATACCTTCCATGTCCAAATAAAACCTGCCTGTTGCTGCCAAACTGACTTGCCTGTGCTGCAGTGGTGGGAATGACTTCCATGGGAGCCACTGATGGCATTTCATGGAGGCCACAGACTATGTTTGAGCTGAGGCTTCCCTCCTTCACAGCGTTCACTATCAAAGCAGTAAACTGCAGATCCTCTTTTCTTCAGGAAAAGATTCCTGGAGAAAACTGCTTTCCTGCAATTTTATAAGCAATTCCTGCTTATAAAGGAAGACAGAAGGAGTAAGTGAATGAGAAATACCTATTCTTGACTGGAATCAGGGATGTTAAATGAAGATCTTTCAGAAAGGAAGATTTGTGTGGCACATTGCAGAAATACGCTGTCCTAGAAGGGGTTCTGAGTGCTTTGTCAGACATTAAGAGAGCCTTTGGCAGTGGGATGCTCACTGAGGATCAGACAACCACACTGTAATTCTCTGGTCAAGTGTTTTCTTATTTTTTTCTAAATTACTGCCTGGGATGACTAACAGCAGCAGCTTCACTATTGTGACTTTCTTTCTTTCTTTTCTTCTTTTCTTCCTTGTCTTGAATGTTGACATGCATTTTTAGTGTGTGCTTGCAGTCCCGTTTTAAGTTGTTGTGCCAATGTGGAACTCTGATGTTGAAAGTTAAAGCGAGGAGTACCAGGCTAGCTGTGTTGGATGAGCTTTTGACAGATGCTCCCCAGTCAGGTCAGAGCAAGGGTCTGTGGCAAAATCCTGTATAACTTTCTGGAGGCGCAACGATGGCTGCTGTTAGGAAAGCTGAGGAAGAGCAGATGGCATTTTCTACAGCTGGCAGCATGCAGCTTTACAGCACTTGATGTGCACTAATGCAGCAGCGTAAACTTGTGCACGATCATGTCAGGCCACTGCGAGTCCCGTTCTGTTTGGGTGTGGGTCATTCAGTGCTGTAGGTGCTTGAGCAGCACCTTCCCTCATGTAGAGAAGCTGTCAGCGGGGAGGGCTGCACACTTCTGCTGCTGAGTATTTTTCTGTAACAAGGCAAGCAACTATTTTATCTGTTTAACTACACAATGCAAATGCCTCTTGCCAAGAGCCTGTCTTCTCAGTTTAAAGATGTGTTAATTGAGTAATAGACAATATTTGTCACAAGGGAACTGTATGTCTCAGGGATGTCTGCCACTGGATCATGACAAGTCCTGCAGAGCAATATTATTTTAAGAAGCACATCCCTGCTGCACTGTGTGGGTTCTGCTGCGGCTATCGTTCCAGACAGGACTGGCCATAACCCCTGGAACAGATCAGCAGTGTGAGCTTTGTTTTGTTATTGTGGTAACCCTTGTAACCTGAGAAGTCAATAGCTACTTCTTTAGTTTAATTTATCTTATAATACAGAAATGGCAATGTGCTTCTGGTAAGGAAACCCAATTCTGTTTATTTTTTCCAATCCATAAAGAAACATTGTGTTCACCAGATCTTGCTGCTTCAATCATTCTGAGACTACAGTCTTGAGATTATGCCCCTCAAAAAGCCTATGAAGGATTGCTCTGTCTAAATATTCTCGGGAACTGGTGATCTCAAGGTAATTATTGTATGTTTTTAGTGCCTGTCTCCATCTAGGATATCAAGTCACTAATCTTCAAGAACTTTTGGAAATCAGATTGCAAAAGACTGTCTTGAGATGTCTTAAGCAAGCTTGCCTCTCTGATGATGGATATTAGAACTTACTAAAATCAGTCTCCTTTCAGATAGATACTCAAAATCACTAGTCAGTTTTGAAAGCTGGAAACCCTCACTGAGTGCTTTTCCATGATGTATCATGTTGAAATATTATGTGTTTTCTAAAGCTTATAATAATTTAAGACATACAGAATTATATGAACTGTAGTTCATAAAAATGTATTTTTTAAAGTTGGATTGAAATTAAAACTAAAATCAGACTACTCCAGTTTCTGGGATACATTTTAAAAGTATCATACCAAGTTTGTATCACCAATGACTCAGTTGATTTTGATGTTAACTCCTCATCTGCTGTCTGGAAACACTGAGGTGTGTTTACTACTTGCATTAGAAGATACCTTGATTGGCCCCAGCAGCAAACTTCTCACATGTTAGTAGATCACTAAAACAAATGGGACGTACAGGCACAGGTCTGAGGACCTATGAGGAGACAGAAAGCAAAATGCCAGAATTGTGTAGGCAGGAAGGTCTTGCTCAGACTTCACAGCTGTTGTCAGTGTTTCATTCATGAGGGCAAAGTCCCTGTTACTGACAGTGCCTTAATAATTTTTGGAGGGATGTGTCACTTCACCTTGAATAAAGTTTGATGATAAGAAAGTTAAAGTAGAATCATATTGTTGGAGACAACAAGTGCAAACTCCTTCAGTTAAAATCCAGACTTGCTTGCACATGGCTGATTCTAAAGCTGGTTTATTCTTACATACCTTTGGGGTTACTTTTTAAGACACATCTATTGGGGAAGAATGAAAAATGGTCCATTAAGGACAGGGAAGTAGAGTTCATGGAAGTAAAGCTCATTGAAGTAGAGAAAAGAGAAGGAGAGCATAGTGAGAAGGTAACTGTGGAGATAAAGGGGCAGAGTAGAGTCAAAACAGGAGAACTGATGTGGGAAAAGGAGCAAGCATGAAGGGCAGTCCCTAATAGATATTGTCCCAGAGGATATACAGTATTCTCATGTCTGCTTTTGTGGTGTTTCTAATAGAGGAAAGTTTTGATGTAGGTATTCAAGTATGTTTTTAAGGACAAAAAACAACCTGCAGTGCATGGCTTTTAAAACACAGGAAAAGAAAATCACACTCCCATTTAGTTGGATCAGCCCTGCAAAATAAATCTTAAGAATTTCCCAAAATCACAAACTTAGAGAGGTTCACCCATCTCTAATATTAAACCTCTGGTTTGTCCAAGGCTGAGTATTGTTTCTGGTTGCTTGGGTGATAAGATAGGTTTTGTTCTGGCTGACAAATTGAGCAAGGACTTCACAGTGAAAGAGCTTTGTTAGATGACAATATACAATCCATCCTAACACTGCATGTTTTATATCATCTCTTTTTGAGACATACTATTTTTCTTAACAAGGAGTTACCTAAAGACCTTGAATATTCAGTTAAAATAATTAACTTAAAATATGTCTAGAATGTACTGATCACTTCTACTGTTCATAGGCAGTCTGCTCAGTTAAACGAATGTAAATTTTCAAGTGCATAACCTGTCCTACTTGATCTGTCTGAAAAGTGTACATATTTGCCCTAGTAGCGATAACTACAGCCTGTTTATTTGCCTTTATCTTCCATGTGCCTCTGACCAAATGCCTCTTATAAAGCAACAGGGATTATGAAATAGCATCAGAGCTGCATTAAAAAACATTTCGAGGATGTCCCCTCATTTTTGAGAGTCATCCTGAAGGCTTCTATGGTAGGTGGAGATGTTTTATCTAACACTTGTGCCTTAATTGAATCAATCCCTTAACTCTTGAAGGAAAGAAGCAGGCATTTTTCAAGCTACCATGTAGCAGTGTATGCAGAGAGAAGAGCTGTACTGGTAACTGTGAACTGCAGGTGTAACATATTTGGAAAAGAAAAAAAAAATAATTTATTCTAATACTAAAACTAAGGAAAGCAGATTAGTTAGATAGTATGGGAAAAGTGGCCACACCATTCTGGAAATGATGTCTAGGACCGGAGTGGGGGGCAAAGCGTAAATGTTGAAAGATTGTCTCTTTCCTTGCCCTCTGCTGGCTCAAAGTTTTGTTTAGATCTAGGCAGTTAGACAACAGTAATGGAGGTTTGGCTTTTGAGTGTGTTTTTTGAATTTTGTTGCACACACAGGCATTTGTTAAACCTAGACCTATCCTGGGCATGTTCACATTTTTTGGACCCCAGCTGATCCATTTCCAAATGGCCTGTGATAAACCTAAGATGGCAAATTTGAAAGTAAACTCAAAGCAACGCAAGGTGTTACTAAAAATTGGAGTTGTTTCGCTCGCTGTGGGGAGAATTTCTACTTAGAGAAAAAAAAATGAATAAAGAAAGAATTGGCTGACTCCCCTGACACTCTGCTGGGCAGAGTTGTAAATGATTTTGCTTCCTTTTGTGGTTTATTTGTGTGCTGGCTAGTATTGCTAAATCTGCCCTCCAAGTTGCACTGGGTCCATTTCAGAGGTCAGTAGAGCAGGACTTGAGACACAGTTTCTAGAGTAGCTCAAAGGTATTCACCAACTGTTCAACTTCTTGGCGACCCCAAGCCATCAGATCTCACAGCAATGAACGTATTTTCTCAAGTGAAGGATTGGGTTGTATGACAGAGTAATTGGGAATGCATTTTGTGAAGGAAAAAAAAAAAAGACAGATAGTTTTCTGCCAAGTCATCAAGGTGAATTAGCTCACCAAGGAGTCCACAAAAGGGCCCAGAAGGAGAGAAGGTCAAGAGCAGTGGCAGAGAGGAATCAGGTGGGTATACGAGGAGCGGCTTCTTTGCTTTTCAACGATGGAGAACAGCTAGATAGGCTTAGCTTTAGTGTAGACCTTCACCCTGTAAAATCATAAGGAAAAAAATGGGTGATGGGAATCAATCTTAATGGAAAAGTAGTGACTGGAAGTGTTAAGATGCTCAGAAAGAGATGTTTTCTATGTGGCCATGGAGAATACTTGCTGGTTCAGAATGTGTAAGGTCCCTGAAACCAGGCAACAGAAACTGGATCCACAGATAGTTCTTCCTTGATGGACTTTGTCTGTAACTGCTGTCTTGATTATAGATATGAAAAAGTGATGTGGTTACAGATACAAATCTGGCACATGGAGAAAGCAGTTTTAATTCCCTGTTTCATCACACATTTCCAGCACTCCCTGGAGGAATTCTCAGTCTTTTTGTTCTTTACTTCTTCTTTTGACAAATGATCATTAGAAACTGTAGAAATTCCACATTTTGTGGAATGTTCTGAAAATAAATGCATAAAAAGTGGAAGGTACTCATGCTTTGTGCTAAGAGAGACCATACTGAGACATTAGGTAGATGGCATTATGCATTAATTTCTGCTCAGCAACGAGGAAAAGGACTAATTTCTCCAACCCTTTCAGTTTTTTTACTGAAGTATTGTATTGTCTCAAAAATATCCATTTCTTTCCATCAAGACTTTCTAAGCTAAATGGTTCATGGAGAAGGGGAACAAAACCCCATATTTTAATATGATTATAGATAATTCAATTTCCATGCTGGTGATCAGCAATTAATTAGTAGCTGAAAACATTAATCCAGTCTGTGAACCACAAAGCTACAGTCTATTCCAATGACTCCAAGATAGAGCAAACCTTTGGAGCCAGTTTAGTAATATAAGTAGAGCACGAATCTGACCAAAGTGATCTAATGAAAAAGTTCAAGCATGACCCAATGGTCTCTAGAAAGTTAGAATTCCAGAATAATTGAATTCACAGTAATTTCATCCATTTGTGTGGGCTTCTGTGAAGTGGGAGATGGACAAGAGTTTTATTTCATTCTGGCTCATCTAAAGAAATCTTAGACTTTTCCTTGCCGATCAGATTACCTTTAGTTTTCAGTATGACATTTTATAAGAGTTTGTTGGGACTGTCTGCTATTGTTCCTCACGTAATCTTATGGAAATTCTGGGCAGAAGTAAGCACAATGGTTTTACCACCACGATCGGTACACATTTTCCACACATGATAAATGTGAGTAACTTGCTAAATGCCTGCCAATTACATACAGTAACTTTCCCTTTTGTGCAATTATTCATATAAGCTAGAGACTCCAATCGGTGCTAGTACACAGATCTGCCTTTATAACAATTAAACCAGTTGTGGTATTGAAATGAGTTCTTGTATCTTCCACTGGCAGCTACAATTTTGGTTAAAAGGAAGGTGAATATAATCTACAACAGTTCCAAAAGGGGGAGGTACTGCAAGCAAATTTCAGTGCAGTTTTCTGTCTGGCTATTTGCAAAGTTCCCAGCAACTTCCATCTGTCTACCCTGGCTTCCATGTAATACGTTAATAGTGCAATAATAGCTGATGAACTGGGAGGGAGCAGAGGAAGCAGCAGAGCTGTGATAAGAATGGAACGATGTGCCCTTACGATGATAAACTGATCCCATTCCATTAAATCACAAAGCTGTCTCCACTCTTCTCTTCATCCCACATGAGCGGCTGAAGAAAAAATCATGGAATTGCTATCGCTCACTGCAGCTGTCAGGAAATGATACTAATTAGTTTTATTTGCAATAACACAAGCACTTAACTCTCCAAATAATCTAAGTTAGTAAGTCAGATTTTATATTATGACAATGACATGTTTAAGAGCCTCTGGAGCAGTGATTTCTTTAACCTCTGACTCAAATGTCTTACAAAGGAACATGGCAAAACTCTTTGTCCCATGTTATTCCAGTACCTGCTGGTGAGGGCAATTACCTGATAGGAAATTGTTGCAGCATTATTTAAGGAGGAGAAAACCTGACAGCTGTCATATGCTGGTATTTTGCAAGGTACTGTCAAGTAAAGAAATCTTATTCGAAACAAAAATGCCTGTCCTATGGTGTTAATTACTACAAGATAATACCAATAAAAGATGGTCAAACTAACTTGTTTTCCTTGTCTTTTTGCTGCTGGTGATTTTGGCTATGGTTTCTTATTTGTTTCATTTTCTGGCGTTCACACACTTGTCTTCTGGTATTGCATGTCACTTTCTAATGTCAAGGCAGAAAATGCTGATGAAACATTTGGAAATACTAGCCAAAGCCAGAAAGAAAAAAACGTATCACTATATTTGCTTGAAAATAATGAGATTTTATTTAAAAAGATCAATAAATAAGGGTAGTTTTCCTTGCTGTCTCTCTTTAGACCTCTCCTGTTTCAGCCTGGACAGTCATAGGAGGTTGTTCAACGTTGTGAAATTCTGTGATATAATCATCAGCCACTTAATGTAAAATCAACATGCTAGCTTTAGAGTTGTAGAGTAATCAAACCTTGGAAATGAATGGGGCACTTCATACCCCTCCAAGCTTGTGTTTCAGGCTTTATGCAAACTCAAATACTACACTAAATAATGCATTGCTTGTGATTTCAGTGGTTACTTTGCATTTGCTTAATATTGTGATGACAATGATGATGTGAAGAAGGACGAGGAATGAGCATACACTGTCATGGCTGATCTTCATTTTTGAATAAAGACATGTTTTGTAGCAGATTTTGTACAAAGAGGAAAAATCAATGGCGAGTTCTCCAATGATGGAGTTGTGAAAATTGGTGGCTCCTGTAAACAGGCACAGTAAGCTGGTTTAGAAGCTTTGACTGTATTGTCTTTTAAAAGCTTCAGTCAGACTGTCATGATTGGATTTTAAGAGCTTTGTGTAATCAGTGCAGTTTCACTGTGCAGAATCAATCGCATCCCTCTCAGAATCTCCTCTGCTTCCTGGATTTCATTTCAAGACATCACTTAGGGACGTACTCCTCCCAGCTTTTACAGTCCAGTGAGAGTCTGAAAAACCTGAATGCCAGGAACAGTGGTAACAGTTTGGAAAGTCTATCAGTATAATAAACAGGGAAAAAAAAGTCTCTGTAATCAGGGGGAAAAAGTAAGAAAACAAAAGCTTATTTACTTAAAGAAAAAGAAATTCTACAACTTCTTCTTTGTCCTAGTTTCTTCAAACCTCATAATTCAGTTTATCAACTGTCAATAACCAAATGCATGTTTCTCTTTTCCCAAGAGCTGATTAAAGCTGTGGTCTCCTCCTGTAATTCATGGCATTCCATTGTGTTTGTTTCTCCTGGAATTTTCAGGCTGAATTACTGTAACTAATATACCACTAACTCTGTACTGCAAAAGCCCTGACCTTTTGAATCTCTCCTCCTTAGCAGAAAATTGGCATAGAAAATTTCAACACAATAAATGCTTTTAACGTTTTACTTTATCTTGATCCAGAAATACATACGCACCATCTTATTAAGTTAGTTTGCCACCAGTATCAGGTTGGGTTAGAGAGTTCTGAAGATGAGGAGATAGGAAAAGACGGACTATTCCATTTGCAGTGGATTAGCAATAAACCAGGAAAAGACCAAAACCATAGTCCTTTTGGCCTCCATCTGAAATGGGACCATGCAGTTAACTCGTGTATGAGTACCCATACACACACTCATCACAAGTCCTCCCAGAAGTCCCTTCCATTTTGGAAATATTAGTTTTTTCATGTCTGCCTCAGAAACAATTGGAGAAAGGTTTTGTAGCTGAAAAAAACTCGATTATCTGAAACATGGTTCTGATTATTCCTTGAATTAAAATCATAGCATTAGCTCATTAGACCCTGCACAAATTGAGAAAGTATTCCAAATGACAGGTGCTAAATATCTCTGCCAGGCAAGCAGATACCATCTTCTTGTGGTCATTGGTACCATGTCAAGACTGCTGTTTATGGCAGCATCCTAGCAATGCAGGCCTGCGTGATATGAAATGGAGGTAGCGGAGGTTTGCAGGGAGGAGAATGTCTGTGCTAATTGAAGGGTTATAAAATGGCAGTCATCTGGGGGTGCTTATGTGCTGGTTGAATCGTTTTAGGAAGCCGATGTTGCTATTGAGTCTACTTTCTTTTTTCCTAATGTTGATATTTTTCAGGCTGTAGTTCTGTAGCATGTTGCTTTTGCAGGTACATCCTACACTGAGAAAAAAGCAATAGGTTTTTGATCAGGGCAGCAAAACACATAAAGTGAAATTATCCTTGGCCAAGAACTTCCATGCTTTCTGGGTAGCTTTTTCAGGCAGAATGACATAATTTTTCCATGAGTTTTGGCTAGACTGCAGGCATGGTGTGTGCGGGAATAGACAAATTACTTGAACCTCTGTATGAAAAAGCAGTAGATGATGCTAGCTCTCTGTGGCGGTATGGAACCACAGCATTCCTTTCACTTGCTCAGCATGTGAACAGAAACTTTGAACTAAAGGTGAGTTGCCACTGCAGGACCTCACTGTGCAGGACCTCACTGCACAGGACCAGGAATAACAATATGCTACATTTTTCCTGAAGGAGCACTTTCTGACACCTTCCTCTTTAAGCTGGAGCTAATTTCAGGTAGTAACATGGATAGGACAGCTTGCTAGTTTTCCCCCACACCTTTTCTTATCCATTGTTGCTGATCCGTGTCCTCGATATACCCATTTTCCAGTGCTGACTTCAGTGTTATAAAATATTTAGCTTTTTAGCGCTAGATCAAATAAAACATGCAGAGCCACTTTACAGCTAGACTAGACAAATTCCTGTACAGATGGATGTTACAAAAGTAGACAGATAAATCACTCAACAAAATTAAGAATCTTAAGATTGTTGGTCAATAACACAAATTCACTATTTAAATACAGGATTTAAAAAAAAATCATTAAGCAGAGTTAAATATTGAAGGGGAAAACTTTTTGTAGCCTTTGCAGTGTTTGTACGTTTAGTTAGAGTCAAAATGAGAAGTAGATTTTTTAATGAGTCTGCTCTCTGAGGACAGCAATGTAGCTGAATTGAAATACCCACATTCTTTCTGCTGTTTCTTTTTTTTTTTTTTAATAGGTTGTTATGTTCTAAACCCACAATGAGAAATATCTTCTCCTAAAGTGTGTAATTACCCTCTGTCACTCTCAAATCTCCTCTGGTTTCTGAGCTCATTTAATAATAGTGAACAGATGAGCAAAAGTTAGAAGTGAAGGTACTGTCAATTTGATACTCAGCACATAAATACCTATAATGATAGCGTGCTTGTCAGCATCCATTGTTTCCAGTTCTGCCCATTTTCTGTTCCTAGAGGGAGTACCATCCTCTTGTGCAGAAAGTGAGAGACAAACAGGGATTTCAGACCAGGCAAAAAGGGCGCCCAGAATTAGTGTGTATAATGGTCTCTGTATTCCCTGAGGTTTTAGATTGCTGAATCGAAAAGTTTTAACTTGGAGATTCACATCTGCCCAGACCCAAGTCAAAACTGGACTGATTTGCCTACTAACAAGAAGCATACTGAAAGAGTGAATCGAGGCAGAAGGTACAGTCTTATCTCTAGTTTATCAAAAGCACAATCTCATTTTGTGTGTCGTGTTCCCCTTCACCTATCTTCTGTCTAAATGGACACAACAACAAGGAAATGTTCAGAGAAGTGCAGTGGCAATCTCTGAAGAGGTGACTATGGGGAGACTCATGGACAGCATTATTTTGTATGGGAGGGAGAGAGTGAAAGGATGTAAGTCCAATGGTATAAAATAAAGAATCCCTTACTGTCTCCCTTACAAATATTTTGACCTGTGACTGTTGCTTTCATGCCACCTCTCAAAGCTTCCTGGCAGCCACCATGCAGTCGTAACAAGCATTTAATTGCAAATATTAGACTAGTGATTGTGCTCTAGTGGGCTGTTCCTCTGATAGTTGTGGGCATGTTCGGCTTGTTGTGTTGATGCTGTTACAAATTAGAAAGAGCCCGTAGAGTTTTTCGGCTATGCCCAGAATGCATGCAGAGCTGGAGAAGTACTGTGGTGGAAGGAACTACGCTGCATGCTACCTTGCAGGTTATATAGATCGACTTGGAAGGTGGTGTCAGGGCAAGAGCTCCCATATCCCATTTCAAGTGTCCTGATCTGTAGAGGCCGGCCTGGTGAGGATTTTGGCCTCTGGTGTCACCCTGGCAGTGCTGTACAGCTTTAGGAGTTTTCTCATTTTCAGTCATGCTAATTTTGCATCCATATCCTACAGTCTTTTCTAAGAGGAAGCCTTAAATTGCACTCCAGAGTTTGCTGGAAGTGAAGAGACATCACAGACCCAGACTGATTTTACTCATACACTTTGGATTCAGTGGGTTTTGTGCAGAGGGACCATGGAGCACACATATAAGTGAGTTCAGTGCCTGGACCCTTCTACATCCTAGGCCACCCTTGCTAGAAGTACTTCTTGTGCCAGACCTCAGATCTACCTACATCCAGCAAGGATATGAGATGGGCCAGGTAGGGCAGACTGCATAGAATCATAGAATAGTTTGTGTTGGAAGACACCTTTAAAGGTCATCTAGTCCAGCCTCCCCTGCAATGAGCTGGGGCATCTTCAACTAGGTCAGGTTGCTCAAAGCCCCATCCAACCTTGCGCTGAACACTTCCAATGATGGGGTGTCCACAACTTCTTTGGGCAACCTGTTCCACTGTTTCACTACCCTCATCGTAAAAAAAAAAAAAAAAAATCTGCCTTATATCTAACCTAAATCTACTCTCTTTTAGTTTAAAACCATTACCCCTTGTCCTATTGCAACAAAGCCTACTAAAAAATCTGTCACCATCTTTCTTGTAAGCCCCCTTTAAGTATTGAAAGGCTGCAATTAGGTCTCCCTGGAGCCTTCTCTTCTCCAGGCTGAACAAGCCCAACTCCCTCAGGCTGTCCTCATAGGAGAGGTGCTCCAGCCCTCTGATCATTTTTGTAGCCCTCTTCTGGACTTCAACAGGGCCCTGTCTTTCTTGTACTGGGGACCCCAGAGTTGGATGCACTACTCCAGGTGGGTCTCAGGGGAGCAGAGGGGGAGAATCGCCTCCCTTGACCTGCTGGCCACACTTCTTTTGGTGCATCCCAGCATGCAGTTGGTTTTCTGGACCACAAGCGCATATTGCCAGCTTGTGTCCAGCTTTTCATCCACCAGTACCCACAAATTCTTCTCTGCAGGGCTGCTCTCAATCCCCTCATCCCCAGCCTGTATTGATACCAGGGATTTCCTGACCCATATGCACGACCTTGCGCTTGGACTTACTGAACCTCTTAAGGTTCATAGGGCCAACTCCTTGAGCTTGTCCAGGTCCCTCTGGATGACGTCTCTTTCCTCAGGCCTGTCAACTGCTCCACTCAGCTTGATGTCATCTGCAAACCTGCTGAGGGTGCACTCAATCCCACTGTCTATGTCACTGATGAAGAATTAAGCAGTACTGGTCCCAGTACAGACCCCTGAGGTTCTGTATTGTATTACCGGCTGCAATTCTAGCAGAAACTGTGTGGGGCATGTGTGCATGTGCAAACACACACATATTTTCTCCTGTTGATTCTCTGTTTTCTTCAACCTTTCACTTCAAATGAAGATCTGAATCTGCTATTTCATAGATCTGACCCTGCTATTTTTTGCAGGTGAAGCACCATTTTATGCTCTGCTTTTAATATATTCATTTCTTAACATTTTAAATGGAAAAAAAAAAAAACCTCCACTGTTCTGTGTAATGTTTGAAAGATCAGTATTTACTGCACAGGCTTCTCCAAACGGGTTGCACGGATGTTGCCTTGAGAAAGCACAGTACAGATGGGACAAGGCTAGGCTGTGACATTTTTTATGAGCAGTGGGAAAATCCCCTCAGGGCAATCATTTGCTTTGCTACACACAGACATTCCAGGGCAGAGTCAACAGCCGTCTCTAAAATATGGTCCTCCAGAATACATCCTTGTTTCTGGGATGTAAAATGTCAGGCTTCATCAGTGCTATGTAGGCAGTGCTCCCATAAAAAACACTTATGCAGTGCTCCATTGTTTGTTTCTACAGGGAGATACCCCAAAAACCCAGATACCCAGGAAACCCAGATGCTATTGTCTGCCTTGTTTGCCCTATTGTGTTTTGCAGAATTGCAGGTGGAATTTGAGACTTACGTAAAACGAGAAAAGAAAATTTTCTGAAGGCAAGTGGAATGAACCTCTGCGACACACCCCTACATGGTATTATTGAGGCTTTTTTTTTTCCCCCTTAATACATAATTTTACCTGTCAAAGTCAGGCTGCACGAAACAGTTTTTAAAATTCTGAAAATATTGTGACCAAAGTTTTTGTTAATGTAGATGAGTACTGCCTGGCAGGTGTCATACTAATGTTTCTGAACACGTAATTTACCTTTTACTTTTCACTTGCTTTTAGTAATATGTCCTTAAAATGTTTGCTAAACTGCCAAAACTGCTGGCAGTTAGAAAAAGACATGTCTGCCTTCTGATTGAACCTGATCGTTCCGTTGAAACCTGCCCCTGCTCCATCTCTGTCATTTCTGTGGCAAATAATGGCAAGCTTGTGATTTCTATTTTGGTATTAAAGAGGGGTGTCTCAAAGAATCAGGCCATGAATAAACCCTGGAATTTTGGTAAGAGTAAGGAGGACAAAGACCAGCTCTGCCCAGCAGCAGTTCCGCTTGCAGCCCTTGCTTCTGCTCCTTCACTATGAGGGTTCCTGTGTGTGTAAGTGCACACATGTGCATGTGCATGCATACCCTTCCACAGGAAAGTGAAGCTATTCTGTTCTTTGTTCACTGTATTCTACCAATTTTAATTTAATTTCATGAGGTGCACAAGACCCTGACATGTGGATAATAAACTATAAGCTACATTCACAAAAGAGAAAGAGGAATAGCAGCCTTTATTCTATTATTCTTTGTCTTTTGTATCTTCTTTCCTTTTGTTCAGATTAGATATTTTTTGTAAAAACATTCTCTTTTTGTGTGTTAGTTTTGTTAGAGAACAAGGTCTTCGTCCACTTCTGTGAGTTGGAATGAAGTTTAAAACCGAATACTCTCTTCACTTAATTTGATAAAGCCTTTTTTCTATATCTGTTGGGATTATCATCCAGGTCTGATCAGTCTGTTGTGACTAGATCCAAACTCAGGGGCTCCTCATCCAGCCCAAAAGCAGCCCAGGTGGTAAATTCCTGGTTCTAAGGCCCAAAAACCAGACTGAGAGTCGTGCTGCTACACAAATAGTCCTCATTGATCCCGTTTTCCCCTGCCCCCTTTCATTGCAAGTTTTGGCTAGGAGCAAAATGCTGTCATGAGCTCTACCAGAAGGATCTCTCATTCGGCATCCGTTCCTGCTGGTTAGTACAGCAGCACAGTGGGCTCAGCTCCCAGTGTGAAAAAGGTGGTAGAGCTACGTGATTTTTTGTGCACTGAGCCATTCCTGCAGCGAACGGGATAAACTGCAGTGCTTAACTTCATTCAGATGTAAGGAATGGGATGGCAGACTCTGTGACTAGATGAAATAAAGGAGTGGGTTATGGTTTTTTATTGATTGAATAGATGTTCAATCAATATAAACCTGAGGCCAGATTTGTGTTGTAACTGAACCCAGCGATTAGTATCACAACTGTGAATACCACAATCAAATTCTCACTGATTTTATACAGTACTTAAAAATAACTTGCAAAACCATGAGGTGATATTACCTTCCTATAGATCTTTCTTCTTATTAGTTTTTAGGTTTAATTATATTCCTACTTGTTCTATACCTCTCCCAGGCCTGCCTCCCCCATCTCACAAACACATGTGTACAAATGAGGTACACAATATATTGAAAGGACCCAGAGGTGTTTTGCAACTTGTGGACTTGATTCTCTCTTTTAAGCTGTTGCCTTTGCACCTGTGAAGGAATGTGATGAGCCAACTAAGCCGTCTGTCAGGCTGTGTCACGTAACTGCAGCCATTCAAGGCGTTTGAAAACAAGAGGTTTGGTGATTTAGATCTTTATGTACTTTTCTCCAAAGAAAGGGTCTTCTCCATCCCCATCATAGAAATGTGCTTAGAGAGACTGTTGGAATTAGCAGCCTTTGTACGTACACATGGGAGAACAGATGCCAAGTTCAAAAAAACCCTGTGAAACAGAAATAAAAAAGTCATCTGTTTCAATGACCTTCTAATTCTGCTGTACTGGTACTCCAGAGGACATTGCTGTCAATGGCATTTACATCTCTGAACTGAAGGGGGGTGTGGCCATGGGATAAGGACATTCATCTACTCCTTAAAATTGTTAGGTGACTCAGTTCCCCCAGTTCCTGTTTGCACCAGAGAAATATTGTTGTCTCAGAGCATTTGTAAGACCTAGCTTTTGTTCTCCTCAACCCTCCAACTGTCAGGGTTGTCATGGTCTTTCAAAGGCAGCAAGAGGCAGCATCACGATTCGCATCTGACCGGCTGCTCTAGGATGAACAGAAATCAGTCATAATGCGGGCAGAGGCAGCAGGGCAAGACTGTCCTGACTACATCGCATGACACAGAGACATGTCCCAGGCTGGCCAGTGCTCAGCGATGGCAAAAGCCTCATCTTCCCCTTGGCAAAACTGTTGTCAGGTGCAAGTTGATTTTCCATCTTTCAGAAAGGAAGTAAGAAAAGTGAAATAATGTTTTACAGGCAGTTTCAGCAGTAAATTAAATCTGTTTCTACTGATATATTTGATTTTTCTCTTAACTATCCCATGGTCCTTATGTAACCCTGTGTCATGGGACAGAGCAGATCCCTAATATGCTTTTTTAGATAATTTTTCAGGAATACTTGTTATTCCATTCAAAGAAAGCAATAACACATCTTTTGCAGTGAAAAAAACAAACTCATTGTACAAGTTCATCTAAAATTTGCTTCGTAACAGTGACCAGATTTTGCCAACTGAAGCTGGTGTGTTGTCAGTATGTCTGAAGAGAACTGTTCTTGCTATTCAGAGTTCATACTTTGACAATGCATTTTACCCAGGGAATAAAATTAGTTTGAGCCTTCTTTGAAAAAGCTCCTCAAATACGGTTTATCAACTAGGAAATCACTCAGCTATCATTTGAGATTATACGGTTTGTGCAAGTTTACATATCAATAAATAATAATACATCTGCCATTCAGGTCTTGTTCCTGGGAGCTGGAGTGGAAGAGCATATATTGTAACTTCTGCAGTTTTGCTTTTGCCTGAGGCAAGATCCTGGCTCCACGGAAAGCAGTGGCAAATCTGGCATGAGTTTAGTGACACAGGATTTCTTCTCTGATTTTCAGTATTACAGTGGACATTGCAGACCACTGTCCGAAGCCTGGCTTAGCCTCCATAGCATTTACAACTGTTACATATCGGGATGAAGTTCCAGTGCTCACATTACCAAACAAAATCCTTCCGATTAGAGTTATTAATACTGGGGCTGAAGTTAGATCATACGATGCCTTTGTACCCTAGCAAAATATGCATATGCATATGCACAGGTACTCCACATCTCACCTGGCCTAAGGCACTGGATGAGTGGGAAAGTATGCATTGCTTCCAGAAGACTAAAACCTCATTTTTAAGTTTACTCTTTAATTACTCATTGTAATTATCAATGCCTTGAGTGTACTAAGAGGCTTTAATGGCCCAAATCAGCCTCACCTGCAGAATCCCCTTATATTCCCTGCCTGTGGGACTGAGGAGTCTATTTAAGCTCAGTACTAGCTAGCCTGTGTTTCTTGAAAAGAATCAATTTTGTGAATCATGAAGCAAACAATCTATGCAGGAAAAGAAGCACTTCAGGTCAGACTAAAAGATTTTTGTGGTTGTTAAAGAAATAGAGTAAAAATTTGGAGCAGGTTTACCTAATGTATTCCAAGTATATATATATATTGAGATCAAAGGGTAAATATTTCTGGATTAGTTTTTTGGGTTGGTTTGTTTCATGGGTCTTTTCTATTTGGATCTGTTGGTCTCATTATTAAACCATTTTGCTTTTAATTTGGTTACATTTTAACTGGAAAAAAGCATAATATCAGAATGAATAGTGTTGTCTGGAAAACGTTGTGAAAAAACAGTTGTCTAGAATGGTGTTTGTCCCCAAATACTCCATCTACTGGGAGGAAATGGGGAAAAGACAGATGATGCAAAGACCTCTTTACCTTCCCTGTTGTTCCTGTCTACAGCAGGAGCTGTGTGGGAACTTGATGGCTCCTGACCCTCACGCTGCAGCTCACTATCTTCTCTTTTCAAGAAATACTTTAGCTTAATGCTAGACTCAGCCTATGTCTGTACAAGTTCAAGAGTATAGTATATTATACATGCTGAAAAATGGGTTCTGTATGTGCAGTTTAGCTGCTGGTACTCCTCCAACTTCTTTGTACTGCTGCTTGTCAGAACAGTGCTTCATAACATCCTCATCTGCTGACTGTCCCTAAATTGTTTTTTAATAACCTTCTTGGCTGACCATTTGGAACTTTTTCCACTAGCAACTGAGTATTTTCTAAAGACCCACTGAGAATGAAAGGGAGATAAGATTAGAAATGCAGCTCATATGAAATTAGAAATTAAATGCACTTATGGTTTTACTTTCTTGAGGTAAGTAGATTTCCATTTTTCACATGAAACTGCTTTAGTGGATATTGTTCTTAAAATATACAACTAACACAAACCCAAAGCAGTTACAAGGAAGAAATTTCTCACAAAGAATGCCAGCCTACAGAACCATTACAGTGAGCTAGAGCATGGGTTTTTAATGATAAATACCCTAAACAGCATGCAGTTGCCTTATTTTTGTACAATACTTATTACTATTGCACTGTCAGTAGAAAAAAATCCAAATTCCTAAAATAATTTTGAATAATTAATTATAGCCACCTGTTTAAACTGAATGTCTCTAAACCCTAAGGCAGCAGGATCTGTGAAAGAATAACTCTCCAAAAACAACAGCATCCATCTAAAGTCAAGGTGAACATCAGCTGGAAACTAGCAAATGCTGATGAGTTTGTCCAAGACTTGTAGCTTGGCCAGTGGCATGAAAATGACAACTGACAATGGCTTCAAGGCAGGTACCTCAGTGAGGCAGCTCGATCTGAACGGTAGCCGAGTGGCTTTCATTATTACCCTACTGAGTATCCCAGGGGAATAAAACTCTGCACATCTACTGAAGAGTCATCCTTTGGACATCTTGGATCCCCAGCTTGGCTCACATGTTCTTCCAGCCTTTCTGAGTTTACTCATAGCTGAACATTATTCTTCTTGCTGTAGATACTGGTAAACAAGTTGGAGTTTCTTCACTGTGTATAAGCCCCACTCCCCCCACCCCACCCTCTTTTTTTTTTTTTGGCAGGTTCCTTGTATCTAGTCAGCGTTACCTGATTTTTATTTTTGTTGCACTGATAATATTTGTTTGGTGTTCTGGGAGTTTATGGGCTGAAAGAAGGAAGGTAAGAACACAGCCGTAAATGTACATGTCTGGCAAAATTTGCTTAAAACCTTTCCTCTTTGATATTGGCTACTGATTTTTGCCAGTGCAGAAGGGGCTGCATTGTTTTGTTGATACAGTGATAGTGACAGCTCTAACTCCTTTGATTTAGGAACAGCAAAAGTAGTTTTCTGTGATGAGTTGGTGTGAGTTAAGGAGGCCTGATGGAGTAACCCAAAGGACAGCAGGAGACAAAGATTGGGCAAAACTGGTTTTTAGTGTAACTTATTCTAAATTCTAGTTGACTTTATCAACAAGACCGTTATAATTTGTATCAGGCTGCACAAATCCCAGATTTCAGAAACAGAATAGATGAGAAGGGAATCATCTGAAGGCTTATTCAATGTTTGAACATTCTCTACAGCAACAATTATCAGCATAGAAAAGGAAATACTTGTAGCTGTATTTATTGTGGATAAACCTTCAGTAAATTAGTCTTTAAAATGATTGCATGGCAAAGGGTTAGCACATTTTAGCTGTTACTTGTGCAACAGCACAGAAACCTCCTCCTGACGCAACTGTAGAAATGGGACTTTTGCCATTGATATATGTAAGATTCAGCCCTGTTTCTGAAGCTTCTTTCCCACATTGAGTTGATTATTGATTCAGACCAGGTGATGAGCCAAATGAAGTTTTTTAAATATTTTAAATGTGTGAAAGAAAAATAATAAGCACATAATATTTTTTCCTAGGGAATTTCTAGATGTTACTATTAAAAGAAACCGACAAAATGTGTAATCCAAATATTTGTGTCCCAACAGACAGTTCAAAATGATTCTAAATATGGAAAGTTTGCAGATCATCCAAAATCAAATGAAAATCCGAGAGTCTGGATTCTGCCTTGCATTTTGGAAATGTTTTCCCAGATTGGGAAGCAGCCTGGTCTGGAAGAATGCACAGCACAGGGAATCAGGAATGACTGGGGAACCTGCCAGTGACCGGCTGCATAGCCTCGGGCAGTCATTCAGCTCCTTGCCTTGCTTCCCCCTCGCACAAACTGAAGCTCAACGCATGTGGAGAGTGAGAAGCTGGGGAGCAGCAGGGCAGGCTCCTGGTTGTCTTTCTCAAGCCTGGCTTTGTGCAGAACAGAAATGTGACTGTTCTGCAGGCAGTTGGCTCTTCCTCACTTGGGAAAAGGGCAAGAGCTGCCTTGGCAAGTTCAGTGTTAAGACTTTATAGCTGTTAGCAAACAGATCCTTAGAGATCTCTCCAAGATTGCTAAGTGGATCAGGTTTGTTTCCTTTTATAGATACAGCAAATAAGATGTGAGTTGAGAAGTTCTTCATTGTGCTTTTATGACTTAGGAGGATGTGTGTGGCAGAAGATTAGTCAGACTTGTGCTCCTGTGTCAATAATGTGCTTCTGAAAACCCCACCCAAGGGATCTCTCTGTAGAGAGAGAACTGGTGCGAAGCTAAGTCTCTAGCCCAAGCCTCTGAGTAGCCAGGCTGCGTACTAACTGTTAGGCGATCTCTTTAAAATGGGAGCTAATGAGACTTCAGCTCCACCAGTCAGTAAGTGTTCATGTGGAAGCTGTCAAATAGCAATACTACATCCCAGAGGATAAGTTCTGTTGTTTGTTATGTAGCTTCAGCCCTACTAAGCCTTAACCCACATCCGGCAAAACTGTTCCCAGACCGCTCTGGTTCTTGTGTGAGGCCGATATAACCCTTCATATCACTGCAGAACCTGGGTCATTCTTGATACCTTAAGGCTGGATTTCAGCTGGTGTGGGCTTACTATCTTCAGTGGCTTGTGCTGGAGAGTGGAGGAATAGGTCCAGACTTGCATGTGCAGAATGCATTTAATCTGTTTTCATAACATCAGAAGGAAAACTGTCTTGTGTACTGTTCCTAGTTCTTAGCAAATCCTCTTTCTTCACTGAGAATCTGTATGTATCTAAGTTATCTGTTAGGACCTCCTATTTCCAACCCCCTACTCTTCCATTAAATTCGGAAACCCTCCCAATGGATGATAGAATGGGGAATGAGTTAGACTGCCAGTTACTAACCTAGGTTCATTGAATTTGGTGAGGACCTTGAGTAAAGTTTCTCTGGCATTTGCAATCGGGCCTCGAAAAGGCATGCTAATCTTTCTCTTCTGTGATGCCAACCTTTGCTTTTCAGCACTGGAAGTACAATCGGGAAACTGCTTGCGTCACTGCTCAGATGTTGTAAGTCTTGTATAATTTTGTATCTCATCTGGTGTACTTTGCTGCATTGTCAGAGTCAGCACGGTTTGTCTGCTGAAGGTTTCTCTGCCTTTCTGTTCTCTATATAAGCAATGACTTGCTGTCACTGCTGAAAACATGAAGAAAAGTCTACAGCATAGACAGAAGCCTGTCTTCTCTCTGGTCTATCTAAAAAAACCGACAGGTTCAAAAGCTGATACTGACTGTGTTTGCAAGTCCAAATACTTCACTTAATAGTTATAATAGTTATGGCTTTTTGCCATGTAATGTCTTTTCTTAAACTAAGTTCTGTTCATAGCATTGTAACTGAGCTAATATAATGAGAAGATTCTCTTTACTTGCTGGCAAAATGAGTGTAAGCATGTAACACCAAATCTGAAGTGTTGTTACTCATTTTGTTAATGGACTGTGCTGATTTCTACTATCCAAGAGGCTGTGCCTTAACACTTAGGATGAAATCCTGATGCTGTTGAAGACAGCATCCACTTGAAGACAAGTTCCACTTGAAGACAAGTGGAATTTTGTCATTGATTTGTGTCAGACTAGGAGTTAACCCTTAAAAAAAAATTTAGAATGGTATCCAGGAGAAACAATAGATCAAAAATCTGAGCTAATTTTAGAATGGATCGGAAATCTTTTTAATAAGATCTGATTATGTGGTTGCTAGTTCTTATCTGAATGGTGAGATCATTGACTGAGGACTGAAGACTGATGAGGCCTTTTTCTTGTCTGTTTCATGGAAAAGAGAAGTTTTGGGGTTCTACCTGTGTTAACAAAGCTACTAGAAGTAGGTATGTTGGTAGGTATGTTTTCACTAAAATGCTACACCATAGATTGCCACTCTGCTATACCCGAGAAAGGACAGATGTTGTAATGACACAGAGAATTAAATATTGATAGCACAACGCAGAACAAATTTCTGATTTCCTCTGCTCAGGTACAACTGTACAGAAGCACGTCACAGTGACACTGAGTGGCAACTTTTGTTTACCTTCACCTGGTTTATATGCATTGCACTGTACTGTGCATTTTTACAGCTCTGTGCAGGAGCTGAGAGTTCAGAACCCTGAGTTGATGTTCAACTCGTGATACTCCATCTCTTATGTGTGTCTGATGGAAGTGCTGTCCATACTGGTGTGTGAGAAGGGTTCTGTCACTGAGGCTAGCTTGCCCACAACAGGCTCCATCGACACTGCTCTGCTGCCTTGCCTGCCAAAACAAGGTGGCCTCATGTGAATTGTCTTTTGGTGTTAAGTCTAGCTTGGGTAACTAACTCTTGGGAGCCCAAGAGCTGTTTCAGACAGTACTGACTGGCTCAGGCCAAAACCATGCTGAGAACTGGTCTCTGGTGGCACAGGCCATTCTGTTCTGGGGCCCAGGAATGTGCCTAAACCTGAGGTATTGACTAGTATTGGTGGATCGCAGGCTGGTGCAGAATTTACCTTGATAAATGTATGTTAAATATTTAAAGAGTATTAAAACACTTTGGAATATGTCAGCAAATGTAGTTTTGATTGCAGTGGAGATGTACAAGTGTAGCGGGAATGTCAAAATATGGTGGTGTTGAGACTATGCAGAAAGTAAAAACAGTGAGAGCTTTCCTGGCACTCCAGCACGCGAATGAGTATTGAAGCTTTCACCACATCAGCTGATAATAGAATAACTAAAATGTGCTGCTTTGTCATGGCTGTGTGGTGCCTTCACCAGAGGAGGGGCTTTGTGCTTTTTTCCTAGATGACAGGAAAAATAGAATAGAGAAGGAAGGACATGTAATTTGGAAAGAACTTGCAGTGCAAGTTAATTTTTTTTTCCCTTAAAAGTATGAAACATTCAAAATGTCAACTTTCTGTTGTGATCCGAAATGGGAATTGGTTTTAGTTATCCTGAAAATTTTACTAAACCAGGTAAACATTTTCTGCCTAGCTATAGGCAAAGTATTGCAACAAACCTCTAACCATATCACCTCACCAATGCGCCAAAAGGAATTCAGCAGCCCACTAGAAGTCCTAGAAAAGATTTGGTGGTGTGGAAAAGGTTGACTTTGATTTGCAAGAAAAGAGAAAGTTTGCATGACTTTAGAAGTGATGAAAGAGAGCTGAATAAAGGCTCAAGGAGCCATGACTGTAGTGAGGGAAGTGGATGGACAGATCCCTGTATACAATAGTGCTATGAGATGTGAAATTACTAAAATAGCCCCTGCCTAGTGTAATCACCTTTCAAAGAATATTTGAGAGGCATTTTGTCAGTCAAATATAAACAAAGACTACGTTTGAAATTCAAAACTTGTCCAAAGTAATTTTTCTTTCAAAGGCTGTTTCCCCTGTTTGTACTCATTCTAGTGCTTTGAAAAGCACTAGAAAAGCCTCCTTTTTAGAGGACAAGCTATTTTGAATTGTTTAAAAAAAAAATAAATTTACAAAGCAGTAAGGAAAACCAAATGCATCTTCCAACAACTCTGCTGTTCTAGGAGCAACAACAAGCACAATAGAAACTGCATAAAAGCAGTTATTACCCTAGAACTTTTAGGAAATGCTGGCACTATTTCTAGAGCAGAGATCTCATGAGAATATAGAGAGAACAGCATGCCACAGTACCAATAATTTTTTTACCATTTACAAAAAGGCTGTATCAGGACAATAACTTCAGATCTTGTAATGATTTCTCATTCTAAAACATTCCAGATTGCACTACAAACTAGCGGCATGATCCCTTAGCTGTCCCTGTGCAAGACTCCCATTGGCTTCAAAGGCAATGCTGTGCTCAGGCTGACACGAGATCATGACCTTGACCCACAGACAAATTATTCACTGTGGGTATTTCAACTTGTGCTGAACAGGAACTGCTGAAAGGAAAGGGAGCAAACTGCCTAATATTGTCTTTATTAGCTGTTGCTTGAGGCAGGAAATTAAGAAAAGAAAAAAAATCCACCTTTTTTGCAATTAAAATTGTGTTGTGAATTGAATTATGGAGGACAAAAGTCAGTAGCATTGTGATAGGGTCCTGAATACAGTTACATCTGACGTATCTCGGGTATCCCTGATATCTCATGTAACCACCTCCTCCATCTTGCATCTTGAACACTGAAGTTCATGAATACCAGGCATGGTGACATATGGTTTCTTGTGGCTTTGTGTCTGGCAGCTGACTGAGCCGTGACAGTCTTTGCTGCAGGTGGCGCATTTAGATCTGCTTTCCTCAGTTAATTCTTGGCTAATAAGACGGTTTGTCTTCAGTTTTTCCGAAGGCAGGTTGCACCAGTGGAATGCTGGCAGGACTGCTCTCCTCTGCCCATCTCCTGATTGCTCGTTACTGACAGGAACTTAGTGATCTCTCACCTCTGCCGGTTCTTCAGGTCTCTGTTCACTTTTAAACCATGGCTTGTTTCAGCCATCAGCTACAAGTTTTTAGAGGGAGTTGTGAATGTATCCTGACTGTGTATGATTTGATAGGAAACTGGGGGTATGACTGATGTTCCTTACAGGCATAGGTGGAAATTATCTGAAAAGGAAACATGTTAATTTGCAGGCACTAGCATAATTTTTCTTGGTTGCAGTGTGAATTGCCAAAATTGGAGATTCAAAAAATGTAGGAGCCCTGTTCCAAGGAGGCCTCTGGGAGTGCGTGCAGCCCAGATCTCCTCAGACTCTCTGTCTTGAGGGAAATCCTTAATTGTACAAAATTGGGGAGTGTGGGGGGCTGACTTGTGAGCTACCAGTGGCCCCCACCGCCATCTCCAAGAGCAGAGTCACCCTGCTCTCAGCTGAGGACCTTGTCCTGTTATACATGCCTGCTCAGATGGCCAGCCGCAGCCGAGGCCTGACTTGAAGACCTGCGGGGAATGAGTCGTATGTTATCCATCAGTTGCGACTGTATGAGAAAGAAATCCAGCCTGGCAGTTGCACAGTTACTTTCCATGCCTGGTTTCCCATGAAGCCTACCTCCTATTTTGCTTCTTTATTAGCTGTTGTTTCTAATTTTTGTGAAGGGATCAGGAAGCTTGTTTTAGCTGCAGTGAGTAAACCGTCTTGGCAGAAATGAGGAAACTGTTAAGAGGGAGGGGCTGCCACATTGTGTGGGTTGCTTAATTGTCTTAATCGAAAATATATGAATATAAATAGACTTCCCCTCCTCTTTCTTTTTCCAAGCTGAAAGACATCCAAGGCCGTAATAAAACCGAGGGCTGCTGGGTGGCGGAGGGGAGGTGCTGGGGCCGGGCGAAGCCAGCCGGGGCCCGGGGCCAGCCCGGCGGGGCCGGTCCGCCGCGGTGCCCTCCTATTTGCTTTGTGGGAGCGGGCGGGCGCTCCGAGTTCGTTGGGATTTTACTGTTGGAGCTTTCGAAAGCGGCGTAACGCTGTGTGCACAGGCTGCCGGGCAGGCCCATAAAAGCAGGACCATATAATCAAGGTGGAAATTGAGAAAGTGATTTATTTGGTTCTCTTCCTCGTCAGCACCCCCCGCCCGCCCGNCCCTGCGGGGCAGGCAACAAGCCGGGCTTCTGCCGCCCCAGCGGCACGCTCCCGGGAGCCGGACCGCCGGCGTGCGGGGGCAGCTTGAGGTCTGGTTTTGTTCATGGGCTTGTGACTAGTCTGCAAATATTTGTTTGTCTGTGGTCGCCCCAGAGGCAGATGTACCGGGAGAGGCTCTTAGGGCGCTCGGTTCCCAGCCTCGGCAGGTCTCGGGAAGCCTTGCGAGCGGGAGGGCTCCCGTCCCCGCTGCCGGCGCGGAGCCCCGCTGTGCGCCCGGCACAGCACGGGGGCCGGTTCCCCGCCTGGGCACCGGGACGGAGCTCCGCACCCCGCAGCGGGGCCCGCGGCTGTGTCCTCCGGTGGCCGCTGAGCCCTCGAGCTCCCAGTTGTCAGGCAAGGGCCAGTGAGGGTGGAGGGCATGCCTGCCCCGGTGCCAGCTCTTGGGCAGGGGGGTAGCTGCTGACAGGCTCCCTGCCACAGGCACAGCGAGCTCCGGCCTGGGGAGGGAGAGCACAAACAGCAATAGGGTGAGAAATGGTGGGCACGGGCAGGTTATGTAGTGGGGACATCTGTGCCTCCATCTCACTTGAAGCTAGACTGGCCAGGTGATCCCCCTGCACCCCCAACCCCCTTCTCCATCTGGCACAGATGTGCATCCTGGCAGATCAGAAAAAGTACCCATCAGTGAAAACCTAGAGCAACCTCTTCCACTTGTAGACATGCAGATGCTACTATAACCTGGCAGAGGGACCCTGAGTGGGTGAGGAGGCTGAGGGCAGACATAAGGATGGGGTTAGCAGTGCTGCTTGCGCCCTCCCATCCAGCTGCAAAGATCAGTCTTTGCAAGGAGAACTGACATGCTGTGATAGTGATGGCAGTGTTTTGTGGGAGGCCGGGAAGCATCCCTGAGAGAGAGGGGACACGAGGGCAAGTGGGAAGGCCATGTGCCCTGTGCACTTGGCAGGGGTGGGATGCTGGCCTGATGGTGCTTCAGCTATGTTATCCTGATCTGCGGAGGGCGAAGGAGAGGGGAGAGGCTGCCTCGGTCCCCAGGCTCAGCTGTCCAGACTCTGCCAGGCACCGTGGGCTGGATCCTCTCCCACGGCTCCCTTGACGGGGCTGGATCCTCTCCCATGGCCCTGTGTTGTGGCGGAATGCCAGGGGCAGGGTTCAGGAGGGCCAGCTGGCCTTCAGAACGACTAAATGAAGCCGTGTAGGGTACAGGTGGCTCTCAGCAGGCTGGGAAGGGGGCTTCTGCTGCCCGTGCCCCATCCTGCACGCTTGGCCCATGCCTGTCCCTCTCATCTTGCCGGAGAGGTGCCTCGAAGGGCTAGTGGGGCGGTCACTGCCGGCACCGGGGGAACGGCGATCACCTGCAGCCCTGTGTCCTGCCGTGCTGGCCTCGGGGGGCGCGTTGGCCCGCAGCACCTGTCGCCCTGCGCTCGCTCGGCTCCCGTGGGCGGTCGTGCCGCGCCGGTGGCACAGAAAGTCGCCAAGGCTGGAAGTCTCAAAGCCCGGATGCTGCTGACACTTCCCTCCCGGGGGGGGCAGGAGCAGGTCCGTCCTCTCCCCATTGCATAGGAGCTGGAGCCCGGTTCCCGCTGCGTTGGGGCTTCCCCGTCAGACCGGTGCCTGACCAAGCTCCGTGTCCCCTTCCTACTCAATGCATCATGCTGGCAGGGCTGTGGGCTCCCACTCGTACGAGTAACAGCGCCCGCCCGGGTAGGTACCGCTGCCCGTCTCGGTGCTCGGCTGACGAGTAGTCGGCTCGGCTTCGGACTGGCCCGAGCGAGTGCCGGAGCTCCCTGGGGCCCGGGGAGCGGAGCAGGCGGGGGTGGAGGCTGGGGGCGCGGGGTGCCCCTCCGAGGATTGCGCTCCTCTCGCAGCTGGGCGCCCACTCGCGGCCCCTCAATCGGATCGAGACCGTTCTGTGGAAAGCTTCCAGCGCTGGCCCGCAGGGTGGCTGGGCTCTTGAGCAGCCCTTCGCTTGTAAAAGATTTAGAGAAAGCCCAGGGCTGCATAACTTTAGCAAAGTTGGGCAAATTCCTCCCTGTTGTGCGAGGGGAGAGTGAAGCCACACGGCACGATCCTCTCTGAGGGAGAGCGCGCAGAGGAGCCACTGCACCTCTGCCTGGTCCTCGCTGCGCGGGGACATGCTGCAGCCCAAGAAATCCCGTCGGATCGGGTTCGAAATAGATACAGAGTCAAGGCGCTGACAAACCGCTTTTACCCTCACTAAAAGCGCGCAGAGACCCCCCAGAAACCGAGGGGCTGCTGTTCCTGCCCATCTTAGCGAGGCGGGATGTACAGAGCTGTTCCCAGGGACAGAACAAATACCTGCTAAGAACCAAAGGCGCCACAAGTTGTTGCACAGATGAATTGATCCAGTAATCGCTAGGGCTATAACACCCTTATTTGTGCTAAAGCATGTGACACAATCTTCAAAATGTGGTAGCTCCAAGTTACCACCTCTTTATTACTTATACAAGCTAATAGGTGAAGTGACTTTTACCTTCTTTACTTGAAGGAGGCACAAAGAAGCAGACAGGTAATTCCATGCTGCTAATTTTTATGATCTGATGGGTAGGGAAGGGAGAGGTTGAAGTAAAAACTGGGAAGATCGATTATGAAATCTTGGGAGTTTAGGTGGTAGTGACCAGCTCGGATCTCATGATTTTATTTTATTTTTTTCTTAAACTGTGGTTGCAAATATGCTAGAAAATATGACACCTTATCTGCCCGTGTGAACCGATGTGTTCTGTCCGAAAGGATGATTTGATAGGGGCACCTATCTTTCTGTCATTAATTTGAAATTTCGCCTTAATGTTAGCAATTTTACTTCAGTGTTTAGCTGTCGCATTTCGGGGTGCGGAGAGAGGGAGGCGGTAGCCGCTGCCGCTCCTGGCTCTGCGGTGCCGGAGAGGATCGCCGCTCAGTTCGGAAAGCGGAGCGCTGGTGGTTGCAGCCCGCCGCGGTAAAGTTGCGGTGGTGTTACGTTCCTCTTGGGTGAGACTTGCCAGGCTGAAGCCTGAAAAAGTGTCTCGTATACAAAACGGTCAGAATATTTACAGGTAATTGTGACTGTCAAATACTCCGGCGTGTTGACAAAGCGCAGAGATCTTGCAGGGTTTCGTCTTTCGGAGGGTGGGAGGCTGCAGCGGCGTGGGACCCCTGCGAGGGGCAGCGGCGCGGGCTGAGCCCCGCTGTCCGTTCGGCTGAGGGACGGGGGTGCCTCCCGCTCCCAGCGAAACGCTGGCCAGGAGGAAATAATGGTGTCACCCCGGAGGGGCGGTGTGGCCGAAAGGCATTTCCCGGGGCAGAAGCGCAGCGGTTCACGGAGCCGAGCAAGCGAGAGCTGCCGTCCCCGCTGGGGACAAACTCGCTTGTTAGATGCTGATTTAGTCGGAGTGATTTCGTGACGGGGAGCAGACGAGCACTGCGTCTGGTCTGGTTTTGTAATGGGATTTCAAGCGGCGGGTGCCGCTAACCGTCCTTTCACAAACCATTCGAAATTTGTCACGGCAGCGCGCTAGCTGCGCTCAGGTCGGCGGCCGCTCGCAGAAGGGGAGCGGGGTTAGCCGGGGGGCTGCCGGCATCGCAGGCCGGGGGAAGCACTTGGGCTGGCAGAAGACGAGGCTTTAGGCGGGATCGCGCTGGCTGTGTGACAGCGGTGCGTGGCGCCGTGGGCGCGATGGCCGCACAGCCACCGGGGCTACGGCTGCTCCGCCGGCGGCGGCTGCGCCCGTACTGCGGTGCTGGGAGGCGGCAGCCCTCGCAGACGGCCGGACACATGCTGCCGGTCCGCTCCGCGTCGTGCCTGTCTGGGTACGGGGGGGGGGCCTGTGGAAGCGGAGGGAGACCAGCTCCGCAGAGCTCAGCGGGCACAAGGCAGGCTAGCAGGCTCCGGGCACTATCCCCAGGCCGCCGCTGCGCCGGCATCTGGCGGAGAAGCATCTGTCTCGTTCTGCCGCGGTGGGAAACCACGTCCGGGTTGGGGGGCGCCGCCTCTGTAAGGCTACCGGGGCCGCCCCGGGCGGCAGGCCGCCTTTCGGCCATCCTTGAACCCACTGGGAGCGGGCGGGCAGCCCCCGACTCGGGCGGGGAGGTCCCTTCGTGTCCAAGTACTGACCCTGGCTCCGAAAGCTCTCTGTGTCTGTGTATATAGCCAGACAAAGTTTTGAGGCCACGGGAAAAGACGACAGGATTGTTAGCAGGAGGGAAAGCGACAGGATTTGGCCTTTTCGTGCCCCACGTGTGCCCCCTCTGCGGATCGCTGAGGCCCGTCGGTAACAGTACAGGGCTTGCGAAAGCCTAAACAGGCTGATCGGTAACGCTCAGCCTCTTGCAGCTTTCCAGCTGCAGTGGTTTTGCCAGGGACAGGGACAAACCCGGTCCGTGGCGCGGCCGGGGAGGCTCTGAGCTGCCTGCAGTGTGCTGGAGCTGGGCTGTGGGATGTTTGCTGCCCGTGTGTATTCGGGTGCGTTTCCTCGATCAACGGCGTTTTCAGCCTTTACAATAAAACCTTTATTGTTTATCTTCACTCGAAATCCTCTGTAACTGTCTGCCCCTTTTCTCTGAGCAGATCCGCAGCCTTCAGTTATTTGCACAGAAAACTATAAACCCCCAGCCCGGACACCCCAGCTGCGGGTGGGCTCAGCGCTGTCACAGGCTGACCTGCCTTGGGCTTCAGCGAAGCAGTGGGAGCTGGGGGCCGGCAGCGAGGATCCGTGTGGTCTCGCCACGGCTCTGCTCCTTGAGCACCATTTCGCGTGGAAGAAGCCGCCCGGAGCTGCTGCCTTGTGCCGCTGAGCGGAGTGCTCTCCGTACGCGTTTGCCGGTGGTTTAATTTACGCGGACGGTTTGCTTACAAAGATCAGAGTGTCTGTTGAGGCAAAGTTTGGATTTAGGGGGAAAATGGCACCCTGCTCTGCACAGAAGTCAGTCGCTAATGAGCCGCGCCGTCCTGGGGAATGAGCGCGGCTATGACGGCTGGGCTGGAGCTGAGTGCTGCTCCCCGGGAAGCCGGGGAGGGCGGTCGGAATCGGCTCTGTTCTCCCGACTCTGCCGGGTTCTCTATTCCCATCTGGTCGCCACCGGCCGCAGGAACTTGGAGAGTTTCGGAGGCGGTGGTGTCCAACGTGGGCGGGTGATGCTGTGCTTCCAGGTCGGAGCCGGGTGGGGGAGAAAGGCTGATACCTTGCTAATTTACGTAAATCGTTGCAATTAAAACGATTCGTGCCCCGGGGTATGAGTCCTCAGCCCTGCGCGCTCGGCCTGTCCTGCTGAGCTCCGCCGTTTCTTGCCCCCACCCCGAGCGAGAGCGCGGACGGAGGGAAGAGGGGGCTCGGCGCGGAGCCTCCCTCTCCCGGCACCCCGCAAACACTTTTGGGGTGAAAAGGCAGGCGCCGGGCTGGCTCCCGGACCGAGACAGGCGGCTCGCCGCTGCAGCCCCCTCCCGCATTCGTTCATGCCGCAACTCGTTTCCCCGCGGAGCGCCGCTCGGCGCGGCCACCTCGGGGTGGGACCGGGGGGCGCCGACCCGACCTGGGCAAACGGCGTCGGAGTGGCCTTGGGCTGCTGCGAAGGGGCAGCCACAGCTGGTACTCGGCTAGCGGGGTTCATCTCAGTGCTTGTTAGTCACTTCTTTCTCGGATCTAGGGAATTTTCCTTAATCGCAACGAAGGTGGCGAAACTCTTCCTTCATTTCCAGCTATGAGCTGCTAATTTGAAGGAGAAGAGCCGCAGGGCACAGGCGGTTCGGTCTGTGCTCTCTGCTCTTGACAGTTTACAAATCTAAACAGATTTATTTTAGAGAAGCCGTACAAAACCGAGGAGTCTCGCAAGTCTGTTAAGGTGAGGCGTGTCGATAAGCGTGAAATCTCACGAAGGAAATCTCTTGTGGCGCGCATTGCAGCGTGTGATTGCGGGAAAACGCAAACCCGAGGCCAGGGGGACAGGCGAGAGCTGGAGACGAGTGTGAGGAGCAAGGGGAAGCTGCAGATCGCAGGGGGGAGCAGGAGGGCGGGAAGCAGCTTGGCAGGACCGGGTGCCCCTCACCATGTGCCCCTCCGTCCCCTCGGCGCTGAGCCGGCCCGGCCCGTCGGTGAGCCCCGCTCCCTGCGGCCGGTGCTGCGCTGCTCTCAGAGAACCGAAATACGGTGTAATAACAGCTCCGGCCGAGTTCTTCCCTTCCCTGTATGTGTTTCGCTGTAGAGATTTCCTCTCTCTATAGCCTGCAGCTCGGTTCTCCGTATACTACCGATAGCGGCAAAGGACTTATTAATAAAACCAGGCAGGAGAAGGATGAAGGTGACGGCAGGGTTTGCAGAGACAGTGCTGCCCCGAAACCGTTTGGTCAGAGCTCGGACGCCGTAAAGACTCTGTTCTTACTCTGCACAGTAAGAACGAGCCGCGTGAAGCCCGGTGGAGCTGGAGGCGGCCGGCGACGCGCAGGGGAGGCAGAAACGCTCCCGCGGGGCCGGGGCGCTGTGCGGCAGAGCCGGGGGACTCTCCTGGCGCCCCGGCGGCCGCCGCGCTCCCCATCCGGGCAGCCACCCGCTTAGGCTTGGGCTAGCGGCGGGGAGGCACCTGCGTGCGGCTGGGGAACGGCGATGGCTGGAGCCAGAGCTCTCCCCTTGAAGCGGGAGCTGGAGGCTGGGGTCGTCGCGCCGTTGGGATCAGGGACATTTTCCTTTCGTTTTAGCTTCACCTCTTCAACCTGGCGCCGAGCGGGATCGCGGTAGTGCGGTGCAGCTCCTACAGTGGCCGGTTTAGACGGCTCGTCCCTGACGGCGAGAGGTTGATAGAGGCTGCTCCGCAGAGGCGCTCGGGGGGTGCGGCTCCCTGGCTGTGCAGCACCTTTCCCGGTCTCCGGGGGGAGCGCGGGAAGAAGCGCAGCCGGGCAGGAGGTCGGTCCCCGCGCGCTGCCCGCCGCCAATTTTCCCGTGCCGGCCTCTCCGCCCTGCCCGCGCCGTGGGCGAAAAGCGCGGCGCTGCGGGAG